>JACSYO010000324.1:6607500-6617500 GCA_016806645.1 Ophiodon elongatus | reverse complement strand
TGTAAATGTAAATGCATTTTTTTTAAGATTCATCATGTAACTTGTCATTTGAAGATGATGAGGTCCTAGTGACCACGTCTTGCATGGCCAATAGAGGAAGGGACATGTACTGTATGTGTGTGTGTGTGTGTGTGTGTGTGTGTGTGTGTGTGTGTGTGTGTGTGTGTGTGTGTGCGCGTTTGTGTGTGTAAATCCTGCTCTCTGTTGTCTTTCACATGAGCAGTAGAGTGAGTCCAACATCTCTATGAAAAACAACATGCTTTTATACACATGGGACACCTTTGCATGTGTGTGTTGGTGTGTGTGTGTTGTGTGTGTTGTTTGGAGCTTCAGGGTTTTTTCTTAGAGAGGACCACATGGAGAGTATCGCCTGAGTCCTTGATGCTAGCTATAAGTATTGAGAGTCAGAGCCTCGATAACGCACTGTGCCCTGGAAGTTGCAGTCAACTTGCAAATATTTCTTTTTCCTTTTTTCTACACTGCATGTTAGCATTATACAAGATTTATAGACCTGGTATACTGTAGGTATATTGTAGTGTTCTAACTGTTTGTTTGTGTGTGTGTGTGTGTGTGTGTGTGTCCACTCAGCCAAACAACATTGAATTTTATTATGACCCCAGCTTTGTGATAGTAATTTCACTATGTCTGCCTCATTAATTTAGGGGAGGATGATGTTTATTGCTGGTTAATGGTTTAGCTTAGTGTTTTGTTTTGGAAATGGACGGTTTAACAGTCAAAACTTTGTGTAAACCTGATAATATATATTCTGGTTGCCCAGTTTTGTGAAGAATAGGGAATAAAGCCTTAACATAGCTGGAATAAATGTTACAAGACGGTCATAGTGTGGGGTGAAAGACCTGAAATGACAAAGATATGCTGCCATAAATGACAACTAATAATGAATTATCACCACACTATAAATGCTGTCCGAGTCTGGTTTTGTTTGTGTATAAATGTGTGACAAAAGGCAAGGTGGGAAAGGGGGGTAGGCTTACCTGCAGCAGCCAATAGCATCTACGATGGAAGGTGGGGATGATGGAGGAGTGGACGTAGCAGCCATACAGACACTAGAGAGAGGAGAGGAGAGGAGAGGAGAGGAGAGGATAGGAGAGGAGAGGAGAGGAGAGGAGAGGAGAGGAGAGGAGAGGAGAGGAGAGGAGATTGCAGGGGTAGACGAGAAAAGAAAAATGGAGGAAGCAAGACAAAAAGTGAAAAAGGAGGAGAGGAGGAGAGGACAGTAAATGAGAGAACAGGAGAGGAGAACTTAGGTTATACCCACTTAGGCTGTATTGATTGCGGTGCTAAAACTAAATTGCAAACATGCTGTATGCATTTTTTCCTAATGTCTTTTCTAAAATGCTATAAATCTGATGTTGACAATTACAGCACAAGAGATTGTGAAATTTACTGCCTCAGCAAGACTAGACATAACCCACTTGGAATTCACAAAAAGTCACATTGTCGTCACCTCACAGACACTGCAAGAGAGATCAGTAACAGTGAAGGGACAAAGAAGGGAAGGAGAAAGCGAGGAAAGTACAGAGTGTCAAGGTGGACAAGATGAAAAGGAAGTTCAGTATGGACTCCATCCAGCAGAGGATGCTTATATACATACAAAATAGTGTATGTGTGTGCGTAAAAATAGACCAAATGTGTGATTACAGAGGTTGATTTAGAGATGTAAACGTCTTCAGAGGGTCTATAATATTTGTGTTAGGTGCAATATGAAATGTTTTTCGATACCACTGCCAATATTTTCTGAACCACGACCAAAACTATACTTTTTTTGACACCCTCAGTTCAAGAATGTTACAAAACTTTTTTTTTTCATTTAACAAAGTAAGCTAAACTTCTTAAAAATCTTTTTTTTTTTTATTTATCAAAGTAAGCTGAATTTATTAAAACGCATCAGGGTATAACACAAGGCAACTGCACAAAAACAATTAAATTAAAAACACTAAAAGAAAAGGCAAGAGCCTGTTCAAGCATTTAAAACAGGTTCCACTTTGGCAGTTTTTTATATTATGCTTTATGGAAACATTTCAGTCAATGCTCAGATACTATTGAGGTTCAATACCCAGTTCTAAAGGAGGCCGATTTGCGGTGTTTGACAGAGTAGGGTTGCAATAATGACAGCTAAACCTTCAAGGTCCGGGTTCTTCACTGCCACTTTTTCACATGCTTTAAAGTCAATGATCACACACACACACACACACACACACACACACACACGCACACACACACATACACACAAATTGGTTGTGTTTAAAGACAAAATTGCACACACAAACACAAATGCTCAGCAATCAGGCTGTATATAATCAACACTTACAACTTGTCCTGTTTTCTGTCTCATGAACACTCGTGCACACTTATATTTTCTCGCCATTTTGCCTCTTCTCAGAAGTAGCCCGCCCTCTATCTAAAGTGTGTTTTGCCAAAGGCAGAGTGCATTTCCATATATTTCCATTCGATATGAGGAGGCTCTACATCCATGGTTATGTTTTTTCTCTCCTGCTTCCTGCCTCTCCCCATCCTCCTTCACCCCCTCTGCTCATTCCTGTCCCTTGCTCTACACACTGCTTGCTTTGGGGGGACCTGGGAAGACGTGACACAAACAATTACTGAGCAACTACCAGGGAAAGAAACACTTTGTATATGTATGTGAGTATGTGTATTCATGCACGATTGCAGAAAATTGCGTGTGCGATGAATGTCAATGTGAGTGTGGGGTCTTGAATAATAGAGGTGCAGATGGGAATACTTGATCTCAATTATTCCCTTTACCTCTGTGTCTCTTTCACCTGTCTTCTGCTCACCTTTAATGCAAAACTATTGAGCCCTTTGCAAACACCCATGTGCCCCATCGCTGTCTCTCCTTCGCTCTCCCTGCTACCTAATTTTTTCTGTTTCTGACACATGCATGCTCACTCCTCTCACCTCTTGGTATATTCCTGCTGAATAATCAATTTTTGAGCTGGCTGATGTGACTCAAGCACACACAAACACACACACACACACACACACACACACACACACACACTCGCTCACGCACAGACGCTGCCTTGAGACTGGATCGATACCCCTCTCTGTTCTGCTGAAGGAGGCATTGACATCATTCCTGGCCTCAGGCCAAACACACTCTTATCCTTCAGAAAGAGAGAGAGAGAGAGAGAGAGAGAGAGAGAGAGAGAGAGAGAGAGAGAGAGAGAGAGAGAGAGAGAGAGAGAGAGAGAGAGAGAGAGAGAGAGAGAGAGAGAGAGAGGAAGGGAGACAGGGGCACGAGCAGGGAGGGAGCTAAAGGAAGAGGGGCACCACTCGCTCTCAGGTAACACGTTTGCCTGCAGCCTCAGCATGTGTGTTTGTGTGTACATTTGTGTTACACGTATGTGTCTCCTCAAAGTGAAGTAGAGTAAGTTAGTAAGTAAGATTGGCAGTAAAAACATACTCAGCGCCAAACAAGATCATCGACTTGTTTTTCCATTACAGCTTCTCACCTCTACTCCCTGGACTTTGAGTTTCATGTGATCCTCTCTGGTGGTCTTCCCATCTTTCCTTTTCTTCCAGCAGTAGCCATCCTTCCTGTACTTCACCTTCTTACGGTTGTAGAGGATCATAGAGCCATTTTGAGGCCTGATGGAAGACAGGATGAAGAGTTAGCCAGACAGAAAGACATACATTCATGTTAATTGTACAGAGTAAGTGCACAGTGGAGACTTCTGACTGACAACAATTCAACTCCATGGACACTGACCAGAAATTATTTTCATGCTGTCATTTATTAAATATTCACAAATACAGACAATGTGTATCAATGTTATTCTCCCACAGTCAAGTTAGTTGGTCCCATGCTGCCCCTCCCCTCTTATACGAAGACTCACAATCCTACGTGTTAATATTTTAGTAGGGTGATTTATCAGCACATTAGGAACATCGGCCTCTGAGCTCCCATTTCATATACACCTGGTAGGATGAACATGTGTGTGCACACAAGCAAACACACAGACACACACCAGGACCCATACGTGAGACAGAGACACTATAGTGATGTCAGAGATGGCAGGACCTACTGCCGTGTGTTCTTTGAGCTCAATGTCAAACCTGCTGCTCAGCAATCAATCATTACAGTTCTAAAACGTTAAGGACAGGTATGTGTGCGTGTTTCTGTGTAGGTGGGGGAAAAATGCTCCTCTGCCTTATCTCATGACAACAGAAAGAGAACAGGCACGTTAACAATCAATAAACTAACACTTACTCACAAGGGCTCTCTCTCTCTCTCACGCATAGTCATGAGCATGCATGCACACCACCACCACACACACACACACACACACACACACACACACACACACACACACACACACACCTCCTCTTCTCCATCAACCTCCAGATTTTATCCCTCTTATAGTATCTCTTATTTTTTCTCTTTACTGCTTCTTCAGTTCCTCCATTTTCCACTCCTTTCCACTTATTCACATCTTTTCATCTTGTCTATTCCTTCTATTATCCTCCTAACCTGTTTCTTTTGTTGTTTCCCCCCTCCTCTCCCCTCCTCTCCTCTCCCCTCCTCTCCTCTCCTCTCCTCTCCTCTCCTCTCCTCTCCTCTCCTCTTCTCTCCTCTCCTCTCCTCTCCTCTCCTCTCCTCTCCTCTCCTCTTCTCTCCTCCTCTCCTCTTCTTTCTCCTAGAATATGATGTAGACACATCTATATGGACTGAGATGATTGCAATTTACTCTGAACACTGTGTGTAGTGAAATTGAATTTACTTTGAGCTGATTTTCTTTGACACCTTAAATCTGTTCTGTTTTGGGGTGAGCCTGCCAGTTTCTTAGCTGAGTGGAGACCCCCACCCTCCGATCAAAGCCGAGTTTAGTCTCAGTCTCAAGCAGTGTGAGTCATCTCAGAGCTGCTGATTCTAATTATGTTATGGAGAAGATGGATGAGATCAGATGTGTGCATGTGTGTGTGGTTGTGTGTGAGAAATACGTGCATGTTCATATGTATGCGTGTGTGTGTGTGTGTGTGTGTGTGTGTGTGTGCGTAGAGGTGCGCGCACGTGGACAGTGCCCATGTTCCTTGCAAACCCTCCGATTCAAGCAGACATAAATGCTATTGATTGTAACTGGGCTGTGATGTGTGGGATATAAAAAGCTTTTCCACCGTTCCACTGTGTAGCAGAGCGAAAACAGAAAAGGCAAGGGGAGGAGAGTAGGGGGAAAAAGACGGCAAGATAAAGAGACGGAGTGGGCGAGTGAGTGAGTCCGGTAAAGGGAGGAGAGAAGGAGGAGTAGATGAGCAAAGTGAGAGGAGAGGGAGAGAGGAGGTAACAGTCATTACTTTGGACTGATGAGGTATTTCAGTGAAGGGAGAAATGAAGGTCATTGATTGTTATCTTAATATTGCACCCCCCCACGCCCCCCCCCCACGTCCCCCCCCCCACGTCCCTTACCCCCTCACACAAGTGTGCAAATGCATGCGCACATTATCATAAAAAAAAAAACACACACACACATATGCACGCACACACACACACACACACACACACACACACACACACACACACACACACACACACACACACACACACACATACATGCACATCCAAGCGCACACGTAAAATGTCACTAGCTCCGTTTGCTGAGCTCCTTTCCATCTGATGGGATTAGGTGTAATCTGTCCTAATCGTGCCTCGTGTCATGTGTAAATGGGATTATATCTAACTGCTGCTCAATAACACCAATATGACTGCTGCTGCTGTTGCTGCTGGGAGGCTGAGGCTATACGGCAGCACAACCAATCAATGAGAAATCCATCCACAACATAAACTGTGCTGCTAGCCTCAGGCTGCTCCTGAGAAGAGTCCTTCAGCTCACACAATGGGAGCGCAGAGGCATCACCCCGGGCTTTCAGCAGTGTCAGTAATCAAAAATGGGGCCATGAGAGGACCTCTTCACTTACTTTACTTTTTCTTTCTCTATTATTTTATGTTTTTTTTTGTTTTCTTTCGCCTATTTTAAAATCATACCTACATTTATATTACCTTAAGTAAATGTCAATAATAGGAGTAAACAATTTATTAATAATTCATATGTCCATTTTACATTCCTTCCTTAATATAACCTAGGAAAAGAGCTACCTATGGTTCATTTGGATTGATGAATATTCAGTTCCGGCATGCGAATCCCTGTTCACACCACGTTTTATATAAATTTACTCCCCCTCCCTTTAAACCCCCTGTCACCCTCCTATGTCTGAATTATACATCACTTATCCTAATACATTTACATTCATTAATACTCCATTTCCAGCTGACTGTGTGCTTTACAGTCCAGCCATGTTCGTAAGCGTTCTCTACATGTAGAGTAGGCCGTCAGCAGGACCCTTTGGAGACAGTCGACGTACATCACTAATCTTTTAATCAAACACAGGCACTCAGTCACTGAGATTAAACCAACGTGAGTCACTGGCTGATTAAGCGATACTGTGTTTGTACACGTGTGTGTGTGTGTGTGTGTGTGTGTGTGTGGAAACCACTGTCTGCGCTCTCCTCACCTGGTTTTTGGCGATGTCGTCAGCCACTCATCATGTTTCTCAAAAGTGATGAGATATGCAGCAATCTCCTAGAGAGGCAAAGACAAGACAGAAAGGTTATATTGGTGTGTGTATGTGATGTGTGTGTGTGTGTATGTGTGTGTGTGTGTGTGTGTGTGCAATTGTGTGTGTGTGTGTGTGTGTGTGTGTGCAATTGTGTGTGTGTGTGTGTCACAGGGAGATAAAACATAACAGGTATTTCCAGATGACCTGCTGATGCCCACAGAGAGTGTGTCACTATCTGATTGCCACAGTGAGGTCTGGGCGCCTGATTGGTCACAGAGCAGCCAGTCAGGAGACAGATATAGAAGACAGACCCTCAGGGCCAACAACCAATCACGCTCACCGACACACTGATGTCTCCCTCCACTGGGGAGGAAAAGCTATCTCCTAAATACACACACACACACACACACATGCCACATAAACACACACTGGGGGTGCATCCATACAGTAGTGAAGAGAGTGCGCTGATAGGAAAAGTTTTCATGTACTTTGCAGTTTCACAGTTTCCCGTCAGATAAAGCCTGCTCATAACTTGATTGTTAATTCCTCCGGCTCTCTTTTCATCCCATCAGCTCTCCTCCCCTCTCCTCTCCACACTATTTCTATTCTTCTTCCACACTCACATGAATCCAATAAGGAAAAAAGAAAGTTCAAATCACACAGGTGCATTCTACCGAGAGTAAGGCAAAACAAAACGTCCATGCACACAGAGAGAGAGAGACAGAGAGACGAAGCCAAAATAAATGATTGTTTGTTTGTATCTCCCGCTTTTTAGTTGCTCACGCAACGGCGCCTTTTCCCTTTGCTTGGTGAACTCTTGCACCCCTGGCTTCCTCCTTGAAATATCATTCTCTCTCTTCCTGTCTCTGACTACCATCTCACCCACTTGTTGTGAAAGTCTATGAAATGTAAATTGTCCTCTTAAGGCAATCAGTGTTTGAAATGTGGCACAAAGCAATAGCGAAGACATCAACACTCCAAGCACTCCTTCATCTGCCCTCTCAGATCAACAGTCTCCTCTCCAGACCTCCTCTCCCTCTCTTCCTATTTCTGTGTGTGTATGTGTGTGTTTTTAGGTATTTGTCCCAGTTTGGCATGAGAGCACTCGAGCTCCACACCGATCAGACGAGATGGAGGGACAAAGGGAGAGGGGAAGGCAGACAGGGAGAGACGAAAAGAGAGAGCAGCTGGAGGGTGCTGGCACTTAACTGGATTGTTTTTTTTAAGTATCCGCCATTCGATCCTCACGTCCCAACCCCCCACTGCCTGATCCTGCATTTATGTCAGGGATGGGCATCTCAACCAAAAATACCATTCGATAATCATTGGGAACTATTCGATCATTATTCAAAGACCCGGTTTGGGCGATTGTGTTTTGTTTCTGTTGTGTTTCAATGAAGAGTGTTTTACAATGCTTTGCCGCTTAAAACACATCTCTCAGCGGAGACTAGGGGGCAGGGCGCTACGCCGCACACACACACCCACCCACCCACACACACACACACACACACACACACACACACACTGTGGCGACACAAAAGTAACGTTACTACAAGGCCGCGCCTATAATGGTAAAATATATTTTTAGAGATAGTAGCGTAAACTATTAGATTCAATTGAATGATGTAATGACTATTTGAAAATTCGAAACTCATTACCCATCCCTAATTTATATCTGTGTTTACACACGTGTGTGTGTGTGTGTGTGTGTGTGTGTGTGTGTGTGTGTGAGGGGGAGGGGGTACGGGGGGTGTCATCACGCCCTTAATAATTATCACTATCAAGCTGGCCACTGTTAATGTCTGTCTGTCTGAGGCACATAAAACTTTTTAGCCATAGGTAGGCGCGCGCGCACATGCACACGCACACACACACACACACACACACACACACACACACACACACACACACACACACACACACACACACACACACACACACACACACAGGAGTGCCTCATTCATTTATGCATCTATTCATTAGCTGTGACAGGCAGCCACCTCTCCTCCTCCCAAACCACTCTGCAGCAAGTCAATATCCTATACGGCCTCCACAGCTCCGGCCAGGCACTCGGGCTCCCCTAGTGACTGCCTGCCAGTGGGAGGCGGGAGAACAGAGGAGAAGAAGAGAGGAGACGAGGGGCTGGGAGAGACAGAAGGATGGGAGGATTAAGAAGGAGGGAGAGAGACTTGCAATTAAAGGCCTGCCCCATAAGAGCCATTAAAAAGCCAGAAACAGAAGAGTCAGCTGAAATGGCAGCCTGACACACACTCTACAACACACCCACACACACACACACACACACACACACACACACACACACACACACACACACACACACACACACACACACTCTCACTGCAGACACACAATGCTGCTCCCACCCTCGCCATCACGCACACACGCCCATGTGAAGAGTGACAGAAGTGAGATGGTGAAGGTCGATCCTCAGGAAGTCACAGTTTTTGTCCCAATGGAAACCAGTGATAGAGCGCTTTGAGCATGCCTTGCGACACACTGACCCTTTAGGAATACAGTGTGTGTGTGTGTGTGTGTGTGTGTGTGTGTGTGTGTGTGTGTGTGTGTGTGTGTGTTAGCCTTGCCAGACACAGGGACAGGGAAAAGTATCCTTCTCCAGGGATCTACTCTAGAAACCCAGACGTTCTGCATGTCTGTGTGAGTCTATGTAATAATACATTACGACAGGCCCAGCTGAAAGGACAGACACAGACACACACACACACTTCTCCCAACACACACCTATGCCTGTCTGTCTGTGTGTGAGAGAAAGTGAGAAAGAGAGAGAGTTACTTAAGAAATATCTAACAAAGCAGAGAGCATGAGTGGGAAGTTAGATTGGAGCGAGCGATGCAGTTGGGGAAATCAGCCTCCCACTCACGCATCACTGAGACCATCTCCCTCCAAGAAACTGGTGGCATGTACAGAAAAGCAGACAGACAGACACACACACACACACACACACACACACACACACACACACACACACACACAAACACATTCACATTCACATACACTCACACGGGCCTCAGGGAGATTTCCAGAGGAGCGAGGGGAGGGGGTGGGGGGTCTCCTATACTGCAACAGACTTATCCAGGAGCTTTCCCCAGGGAGATTCCGTTATAGGGTTTAGCCACAGGCTAGCGTGTGTGTGCGCGTGTGTGTGCGCGCGTGTGTGTGTGTGTGTGCGTGCACGTTTTGAAGTCTAATGATGAGCATCACCCCGACAGAGATCTGGGGAAAACAGAGTTGTCTGTAAACTGGAACTGTCACATCCATTCGAAGTGCCTCAAATGAAGGCTGTCGCTGGTTCTCACCACAGAAATCATTTGGCATTGAACAGTTTATTTTGGCGGTACGGGGAATGTGCAAACTTTAGTGCCTT
>JACSYO010000324.1:6560000-6602500 GCA_016806645.1 Ophiodon elongatus | reverse complement strand
CCCACCGTTTCATACTGTACATTCAAACATTTAAGCATATGCACTGTCAGTATGCAAATGCACTATCAGTATCCCTTATATAGTTGCCTCCTTCGAGTACAGGATGATGGATGATATATTACAGCTGAGCTTGTCTTAGACTAATGACACAGCTGCATTACAATGCACAACTTAGTACACAGCTAATATTGTGTATGCACGGGGACAGAACACGCACACTCGCATACACGCACACAAATGCCAGCTTGTTTAATCCTCCAGGAATCAGTGAAATTTGATTACCATGACTTTTACAAACACACTCCATATGAGAGTAGACATTCCATACATCAGCAGGAGGGAGGAGGGGGAGGGAGGAGGAAGAGACAGGGAGACGGAGAAATACGTGATGCTGGATAAAACTGCAGTTTGGGAGGAGGAACACTGGACAAACACTGTGGTCTCCTGAGTGGAATACAAGACACACACACACACACACACACTCTGCCTGCACACAGTGTCTCAGCTTATGTCTAATATGGTAAATACGCGGCCACAGTATATTTACCAGTAAATGTATACAGCTCCCAGGGTAAATCTCGTGAATGTGTACATTTCCTGGATAATATTAGTGGAAAATGCTAGTCGCAGCATCATGAGACTCACAGTTCTCTCAGTACCTTTTTTTTGTGGATATTATGTAGGCAGCCAATTTACCCCTTTGGCAAGGCTCCTGTTACAAATAGGAGATCTGTGAGGCATGGGAGATCCAATTGAGTAACATTATAATATCAGAAAAATGGGAAAAGTTTTTTTTCATACATGCTAGCACATTCAACCTGCATCCATGCCTCATTTACTCTATGTTTTTGAGAAACATGCCCTGCACTAACATCCATGTATAAAAATGTGAATATAAGGAATGCTGCTTCAAAATTAAAGTCTTTAATTGTGAAACAAAACTCCATGAGGCCAAATACCAGTTGATGAACACTGTTCACAGTGTGCAGTAAACACGGCAGGAGAGCTCCATGATAATATGACTTCTCAACTCATTAACAGGGAAACACAGAGATTTACAGATTTAACTTGAGAAATGCTACCAGTAAATGTTAAACATTAACCAACCCTGTGGTTGATAATGCATATTTACTGCTAAATATGCATATTCATGGTTCCCCACATACACATTAACATTATCAAATGTACAGAGAGTGAATTGATAATAAGTGGCAAGAAAGTGGTTTGAAACATAAAGGGAAGCTGACATTTTTTATCATTATATTGTATTTTTACTCAGCAATAAATAAAATTGTTTTTGCAATTAAACGACCACATAATCTTACCAGTTTTAATTAAAAATAGAATTGCAGCCTGCAAGTGGCAATTAGTGGGTTGAAGCCTATGAGGCCAAAACACTCAGATCCATGTGATATCAACAAAACTGACAATTTGACCTCACAGCAACTTTATAGAAGACAAACAAATGTGGTCTAAAGCACTTTTGTAGCCCCTTTGCAAATTGGTCTGAAGTTTTAAATTGCTTTTGTATTAAATAGTTTATCTTGCACATATTCTCTGCCATCTTCATTTTTGTTTTGTGTACGAATGTCTTAACTGTCTGGATTAGCAGTTAATAATGCTGTGAGTAAAATGTACAAAGGCAACTAAACATGAAAATCAGGTGTACTCATTGGATAATATCCCAAATATTTGAGCAAATTGTGGTTTCTCTAACTTCAAGGTTTTACATATTATATCGCATTACAAATAAGAGAGCCATAACTATATATCTGCAGTGTGAAAAAATTCTGAAAAAGACTGAATCAATGCCAGCAACAGCAAAAAAAAAAAAAAGAAACATAAAATGTAAAAGAGCTAAATTCTATTGATGCAGAAATAAAACCAGTGAGGTGCACACTGAATTCATGTTGAGTAAAAGTATTTGAGTGGGAGGCTACAATTCACAAGTTACTGATCAATATGTTAGGATGTTTGCTATAGTGCAAACATACCCAGACTTGAAAGCAATCTACAACATATTGTGAAAGTGACTTCCAGATATTTTGACATAATCTTTTCTTGTTTGAGTATTGTTGGACTTATACGTCATCATTTGCATCAAGCACATGACTACAAGTTGGAATGTGCAGAACAAAAAAAAAAAATAATAAAAAAAGATCTTTGACTGAAACCTACTTTCGTAAAACATGAACAGAGAGTATGAAATATGTATTGTTTTCCAAAATCCTGAACTAGGAATATTCTTTTACAGGTCTCTAAGCTCCAGGTGTTATTAAGTCAGAAAATGAAGATGCTAAAGAAAAATCAATAGGGTTCCAGCACCTGTGGTGCTTGATTTACAGTGGGATTTTTTTGTTGACATCTCACTATTATTTGGGAATGTAAACATGCAAAATTGCCTTGTGCAGCAGTAAAATATATTTTACTCCTAAAGCCCTTGTAAAGTCTGAGGAGCAGAAAGTTAACAAAGTTAAATAAAGTTATAAAGTTAGCTAGATAAAGCTCTACACATGAGGAACACAGACTCAAAATAGGAGCACAAGGACCATCTGTGTACGTGTGCACATTCACGCACACATACACATTTTAATGCTTTATCTGTCTCCAATGAATTAAATCTAATTTACACAGGACTCAGATATTACAGTTGTTCTATGTGGGGACATTTAAGGATACAAAAAGTATTGTCTTCCCTGCACAGCCTGGCGTCTTATTACAGGAGACACTGCTGGCCATTCAGTTCGTTTTGGCTGGGCTTGGAAGTTAAAACACAAAGACACACTCAAACACACATGCATGCAGGCAGGCACACACAAACGAGCTCAGGCACATACACAGCACCCCCACACTCATAGTCACACATTCCCACTGTTTAATATATTTCTGTGTCTCCAGTTAACAATATTTTGTGTCAAATTATAGTGGGCAAGATAAATAGTGGGTCTGTGGCAGCATGCGGTAAATAGAACAGGAGGAGAATGTGGGGCTTCCTGTTGGGTAGGAGGAGAGGAGAAGAGAGGAGAGGAGAGGAGAGAACACTAACTCCTACCTCAGACACCTGGCTTTTCCTGACTAGACTCGTAAAACCTGGTTAATCTCAGCCCCTTTGTGAACTTGTGTATGGTGAAATATCTGCATGACTGAAACCCGCTGAAATACTGATCCCAACAATCTGTGAGGCTTCTACGCACATGTCCAATTTACCATGTACAGCCCCATTTGCAAATGAAAAGCTTGCCGGATAATTACATGAATCAACAAGGAAATTACATTCATGAATAGAATGAATCCAATTAATTCTTTGCATTGCTGCAAATTTGGTTCACGTTGCCAGTTTGGTCAGCAGGACAGTATGGACGTCTTGAGTTCGAGCGGAAATGGAAGTCACAACAGACACAAAATGACGTTGGGTGTTAATTGGGCTATGCTTGGCTCAGAGAGAGATGAAGAGATAGACAAAGAGGAGGAGAAAAAGAGAGATGGAGGGAGAGAGAGAGAGCCTGGAGGACTAATTAGTGATTATAACTTGGCGCTCTCCAAACATAAAATATTTCTCAACCCAAAAGACAGAGGAATGATTAAAAATAAAAGAATAGGAATCAAACACAAGGAGCTGTGAAACCCCCCCTTTGGTATTGTGTGTGTGCGCATGTCTGTGTGTGTATAAACATGTGTGCAAGCATGTGTGAGCATGTGTGAGGGAGTGTGTATGACTGTATGTGTGTGTGTCAGAGTGTGTGTTGGCTTCTTTGCCCCCTCATTAAACCATGCTTTACTCTGGTAAATGGCAACAGCACAGAGCTCAATGTCAACTGAAGAGGTTACAGCCATAGGCAAGCTCTGACACAGACACAGACACAGACACAGACACACACACACACACACACACACACACACACACACACACAGACCTGAATACACAAAGTCTCCCGTGGACATGCGTTATCTAACAAATGCATGAACGGCATACCCAGTTCATTTAAAAAATGAAACTCATGGTGAGTTTCCAAAGGCGTGTTACTTTTGTCTTTGTTCTGACACAGCAGACAAAATGGAGAGTGTCAGCCTCTCCCGGCCCCATGCCAGTGTGAGCTGGACATTAGCAATTCACACATCAAATTCATAAATCAAGGGCACCCTTCACCACAGTATAAATGGAGCACAGGGACCGGCAACTGGCTGTCTGCTTACTGTATCGCTCTGGGTTTCTATAATGGATCCATAGTACTTTTTCATGTGGTTTTGACATTTACATCATCCCTCCCGTGTAACTTTTCTAGACATATCTCCTTCCACGTGTGTTTGTGAGAAATATCGTAGGAAACGTAGGAATACAATGCATGCATATTTAATTCAATGTATATATTGAATGGCTCACAAACAACAATAATGACATGAATAATAAATTAAACATACACACACACACACACACTCAGGCACACTGAGGCACACTCAGAGACAGAGACACAAGCACACAAAGCTTTGTTTGGGCTGGAAATTGGAGCTCACACAAGCTTTGATGAGACAGGACGCACAGGTGAGTGTGAGTGAATTTTTACCTGAGATAAAGAGCCTTTGTCCTTGATTTTGTTTTTTGTCTGTCGAACATGTTTGGTATCACAAGCAGACATACTGACTATGTCAAGTCTCTCTTATCACCTTCGATGTACTGAACAATCAGGAACAGCGTTCGTGTCAAACATGCAACATCGATCAAACCATTAACCGGGACACACGCACACACCCCTAATCTGTTACCATGGCAACACCTACCCTTGAAGCCAACGCACATACGCGGAAGGCAGATGGGGCAGTGGTCTAAAATGTATATGCTTTTTGATCTGCTTCTCATTCAAGCGATCATGTTAGCGTCATGCAGCGACACAGCCAGCCAGACGCGTGTGTGAACTGTCAATAGCTGCCTTCACACCAAACAGCTGCCAATATATCACTGCATGACAAGAGCGGAGTTACACAATAAAACACTGCATGTTTCATTTCATATTGTTTCATATCGTTAACACCAGAATAAAGCCATGTTCTAACGCTTGCTTTCTGCACCCGTACAGTTGAGCGACATCACATGCAGAGGCATTGTGGCACAGGCGTCTGTCGTCTGTGTGATGTACTGAAGTCTGTACCGACCTATTTGACAGTTGCATCATTTGAATCATAGTGGGGGGGCTGCTCTGAAGTAAAAGCCTTTAAAATGCACATTAGATCATGCATTGGCATGATCAGCCGCATCGTGCGTGAGTGCATGTTTTGTAGTTCAAATTTAAGCTTTTGAAAAGCAGTTTAACTCAGTATTCCCCTCAGTCTGTCTTCTTAAAATATGAGTCAGGATGTCGAGGGTCCCCCCATAAAAGCAACCATATCCTTTCATGAGCTTGATACCCAGGACCAGACTCTAAAGTTAGGCTTTGTCTACATTTGAAAAAGTTTTATAGCCTCCGTATTTCAGTGCTCCATAGAAACCAAACAAGTCCGATGGATAAAACAGGCTCTACCATCAGTCTGTCCACCTGAGTGTGGTTTGTTATCTAAAACTAGTCTATAGTCTATTACCATGGACAGATACACATACACCCCCAATCTATTATTGAACAAAAGGCTCACGCCTCCGCTCAGCCCTTCAGGGAGGAATCCATCCCTCCATCCCAGAATAATTTCACACATCAGTAGATACACAAAAGAGAGAGAGAGAGAGAGTGAAAGAGAGAAGGAAGAAGAGAGGAAAGGAAGAGAGGAAAGGACAGAGGAGGAGGAGGAGGAGGAGGAGGAGGAGAAGTGGATGGGGTAAAAATGTATGGGGTCACAGCTCAGTGCTTGTGGGAGGCCAAGGTGTCGGGGGGAGCCATGCGTGACAAAACAGAGATCAGAGAATCATATGCAATCGCGCACACAGACAAGAAAACAAACACACACATATGCACATGCACAGAGATACCCACACACACACTTGCACAGACATACTCCTGCCAAGAAAAAGGTGAGAATAAGGACATATCAGATGAAGACTTGTAAAGATTGGGTCTGACTTAATCAGAGGCATCCTCATCCAAACACAGAATGGTAATCTCTTTATCTATCACAATCTCTTCTTTTTCACACACACACACACACACACACACACACACACACACACACACACACACACACACACACACACACACACACACACACACACACACACACACACACACACACACACATACACACACACACACACACACACACACACACAAACACATGCTAAGGATAATCCTAATTCTACATGCAGACAACAGTGAGGATGAAGAGACACAAAACCAATTTTTGATTTCCTTATGCGTAAGCATATGGAAATGAAGCATTGTATGGAAGCCCACAAAGGCACAAATGTATACACACACCCAAAGGCAGACACACAAGTGTGTCTACACACCGAATAATTACTGGGCGTTTTCAACACACCATTTGTCGATAACACATCACCACACTTTATGAACAAGATCTAGACCAGAAAGATATTATATTTGAACACAAACAAACACACACATTAAGGGGATGCGACTAAATAAATTAATTGAAAGCTTCAAATTTGACAGCTGACTGGTCTGGAAGTCCCACGTAAAGAATTGTGTTACGGCACAATCTAAGGTGGACGTACAAATGTCTGTCAGAAAGTCTAAAATGTGTCTTAAATTTGATGACCAATGATGATTTCAATTTTCAATATGCTGCTGATGAAAACTGCTGTACTTCCTGCAATGTCTGCAATACAGACAGATAAAAATCAACACAAGCTGAAAAAAAATCAATTCTTTTGTTACAGCAGCTTCAAAATAATCGACCGCAATAATCTTGAGCGGTGCATATCCCTAACAGACACACTCACACACGTAGGCAGACACACATACACAGACTGAAAAACATACATGCACTAGACGCACAGCGAGCATACACACTGCTCCCCCTCTGAAAGCAGCAAGCTGGAGGAGCAGCAGACACAATGGAGTGTTTAAGTATGCAGGAAACTTTATGCCTGGGTGGAAGAGGAGCTTTGAAGGAATCCGCTGAGGGACACCCAACCTCCCTCTGAACTGAGCCTGTACCTCCTCATCAGAGAGAGAGAGAGCTATGGAGAGAGAGAGGGAGAGAGAGGGGGAGAGAGGAAATGAAAGATAAAGATAGAGAGGACTAGATGGTAGGTTGGAAGGGAGAATGATGGAGAGAAAGAGGGAGAGTGCAGGAGAGGGAGCAGCAACAAGGTGCTTTGGTCTAGTCCCTGCGACTTGTGCACAATTGCTCTTGGTTAGGCTGATGTGTGGAAGTCCCTAACCGGCAGCGGTCACGTTGTTCTGAACCATACACACACACACACACAAGCATGCATGCACACACACATACATACACACACAGTGCCTATTCATGTGAGCGCACTATTCAGAAGGCGCCGTGCTTAACTCCCAGTATGACCTTCATTGAGATGGATTGCATGAAAAATGTAATGACTTTCCTGAGAGAAAAACCACAGGCCAAATCAGCTTTGCATTGCATAATAATGCTGGACTTGGTAATCAATAACACAAACACACAAACACACATCCATAATGGAGTGCACAGCCTGCACATGGAGAAAATGTCTCAGCAGAGGCCAACAACATCACAATGGATGGCGCAAACCACTGGTGGTGAGCTGTGCAATGCATAAACAAGGAGCTATTGACGATAAATGCCTGCATCCATTTCCACCCATCAAACACTTCCCTAAGCTAACAGCTTAAGTCTGGAAAAACATGCAACTCTGAAAAGCTTTTCACACCCAAAATGTTTAGCTCAGGGTTATCTTTGGCCATGAGTAAAGAGTGGTCCCAACCTAATTTGGCCTCATTTTCCATTGTACCACTTAGCCAACAGCACAGTTTAAGTTATCTATTGTTCATGCTGCAAAAATGATGCTAATTTTGCCCGAGAGCAGAGTAAACTATATTAAAGAGTAGTAGCCATGTCTCTGTGTGAACTCGTCAACAGTCTAAGCATACTAAAAGTTCTAAATGTGGTTAACACTGACTAAAGTGAAGTGAAATAGCCCCTCAGTTACTTTGACTTAACTCACTTTTATGATCAAATCCTCTGGGTCCACGGTCACTGCGTTTGTTGTTTATACCTCACAGACAGCTTTTCATTTTTTCCTCTGCATGTTTTTTGTTTTGTAGGACAACATTACACAATGTAACTGGAGCATCATGTTCACACATAACAAAAAGCAGAAAAAAGCAACTTTGAGCCAAAATGTGCCACACATTTAACAGCTTTCTGTGGTTGCATAGCAACAATGTTAGGTTCAGATAACAATCTTTATCCTTCTGACCATAGGGTTATTGAACCTGGTAACACTCTGCAGTGGAAACATTCAATCTGTAGCCTCATTTCTCGTTTCTTAGCCTCTAAGCCGTATATAGTTTTAGACCCAGGGGCCCCTGATTCCTACGCCTTAACCCAGAGTTGTTTGGATTACAAAGCGAAATAGAAAGCAACACACCAAATGGGATGTATAGTCAGTGGGATTTTTGGCTGTGAGCTCTTTTTGCTGTTTCTTTATTTCTTTCCTAGTGTCACAGTTTTAGGGTCCCATAATGAAAGCTGCCATTGTGTTTGTTTACCTCTTCTTCATCTCTCAATGTGACATTACCTAGATATGAGTCACCAGCAAAAAACACTGAGTTCATCTCACTGTTACAGGTATTTCCCTCTCGAGTGTGTCTAAGTCTCACCTCGTTGGTGTTCCAGCGATGGCGCTCCTTGGGCAGAGAGGAACATTTGGGCAGACACTCTAGCAGCTTCTTAGGAAGGTAGATCTTCAACTGGCCTGGCTCATCTGGAGCAGTGGGGGGAGGTGGGGGCGGAGAGGGGGTGAAGATAAAGGAAGATAAATGAGGGATGAGTAGGAAGAGGAGAGAAATTTCTCATCAGACACAGAGACATTGTGTGAGGAGAATACCAAAAAAGCAGCATCTCTGTGATCTGGATGGATAAAATCATAACACGCTTTTATTGTGAAGCCTTTTTAATGGTTAGTGTGACCTTAAGCCAGTGAATCTGCATTTGAATTTTCAGGCCTATGAAGGACATACTCTTTTCATTTAATTTGGGTCTAACATGCTGGGATTTCTGATTTATCAGAAATACAGCTGAGAATTTGTGGTATAGCAGTGAAGATGTCTGTGTTAATCTTATTTTACTTAGGGGTGATTCACAGTGATGTAGACAAGTAAGTTTGATAACTTTGCCAATCAAGGAACAGGATACAAAATAATTGTTAAGTGTGCAGTGCACAGAGGGAGTGGCAGCGCATTTATTTTGGGTGGAGGTGGACAGCGCACCTGGGTCCCACCTGGAAACAGATTTGGATTTAGAAGAATCCATTATCATACATTATCAGTGCATTTGGGGTTTGTAACAATCATGGCCAATTATATGGGCACCTCTTATCCCTTCTAAAAGCAATGTCCTCCCTACAGTGTTATACAGACAGTTTGGTAATGGAGTAGAGACTCAAGACTAGCTCCTCCTGAGAGAAAAACTAATATTCTTGTACGGGAGCTGGAGAGTCACATCTGCAAATATACAGCAGCCCAAATGTTGCTACAGACAGGTGATGTTTAGTCTGAAGTTCAAATCATGTCCCTGGACATAACGCAATTCCTCTGAGCTCCATGTTTTTTTATTTAGAATTACAATGATCCAAACGCTAACCACAGGTGAGGTAACGTAAGTTTGTAAAAATATGTTATTAATCTTTTCCTTCACTGCTTTATTGCCTTAAAGGATTTATTCAATTTTGTTTTCTTATTATCAACAAATCCCATAAAAAGTCCAAAATCAATTATGATGGATCGTAGGAATTATTCCCTGTGTAGCCAAATCCTAATACAGCTTAGTCCTCACAGCCATGTACCTCTATTGCTGTCCAAAAATTGTTTTTTTTTACATGAGTGAGCTACAACGTTGCACTGGGTGACTTGTTCCTTCATTACCATGAAATGGGTACAGCGGTTTATTTTGAGTCAATCCTATAAACACCATTCTGCTGCTGTAAATACTCACGAGAACAGTGTTTCCCCAATTTATTTTCAGGGGACCCACAATAGGCCTTATCTAGAAATAATTTTGAGTGAATTTGTGCTTAAATTAAACGTTCCTGACCATCTTTGCTGCCATTTCCACATCGCCTTATATTTATCTTGATTAGGTAAACCATGCCATTTTGAAGAGCTATATGTTAATTAATAAATGAGTCCAAATAAATAATTATTATAATTATTATAATTTCCTCTATTGGTTAAACAAACAGAATATACGCTTGCCTTTCGTATTAGGTTCAATGTTATCGGCTACAATTACCAGAAGAACACGAACATTCAAGATCCCTCATGCGGCTCAAAGGTGTACTGCAGAAATAAAGGTTTAATAAAAAACTATGAAAATTATTTGGCGACCCTAACAGAATCTCCTGCGACCCGCCTGTGGGTCCCGACCCAGTCATTGGGAATGACTGCACTAGAGCACCAAATTTGCGGTTGAAAATAGTCCCCGATAAATGTGTTTGCTAAAAACGACAGTGCTCAGCTGTTTAAAAAGATGTTTAGAAGTATTGAAAGATTTAAGTCTGAAAGCCACAAACAAGACAGGGAAGTATTTCTGTATTGAGAGATGAACCAACGTATGGTCTTTTCATGGGATTTGTTGACAATAACAAAAATATAGTGCACCTTATCCTTTAATTGAAAGAAAATACAGATTTTTTTCAGTGTAATGCAATGTGACTACTGGTGGAAGAATATATAACTGAATAGGCAAAGAAAACATGGGAGATCTATTTTGGAGAGACCTATGAGAGTGTCCCATTACCAAAACTAACTGGTGCTGCTGGAATACCAATGAACTGCCCCTATTACGGTATCTCTCCTCCAACTGCAGCACGTTTAGAATCATCAAAATACTGAATAGTTGCAGGTGAGGAATAAAAAAAATCCCACTGCGCCTCAGGAAAGTAATACTTCACCAGCACATAGCGTCCGCACAAAGATGGAGCCCCTGCTGTGTGTGTGTGTGTAGGTGTGTGTGTGTGTGTGTGTGTGTGCCTGTTTGTAAGTGTGTGCCCAACGGGTGTGCCGCTCAGAAGTCAAAGAGAGCAAGCACTCAAAGGTTATTGATAAGCATTTGAGTAGAGGGCGTCCATTCATGACTCCCCTGGGAAGATAGGAATTATACTCTACCTGAGGGCAGACGACAGAGCGAGAGAAAAAGAGAGATAGGTGGGGTGGGAGGGTCAGAATGGGAGACAGAGAGAGGCAGGGAGACAATGAGCCAGAGAGAGACAGTTAATGAAGAAAAAAGAAACTCAGGAAGAGAGAGTGAGAGAAGATTTAGAAAGTAAGAATCTCGCAAGGACAAGAGATGGAACAAGGTAACACAAAGACGCAAAGAGACAAAAGTACTGTAACAGGACAGGAGTGGGGTCTATGTGTGTGCGCGCATGTGAGTGTGTAGGTGTCTGAGCATGTGCGTGTTTGTGTCAGTAGGAAGTGTGTTCAGGCACGTATGCCCCCCCTAATCAATTATGCATTTATTAATAGAAGGCCTGAGAAGACAAAATTTCAAACAGCTGAACTGTGCAGCAGCTTAGTTAAACAGCTGAATGGTGCAGCTTAGTTAAAGCCTAATTTCTTTTTTAGCAGCACTCCAGCCTCTCTGCTATGAATGCCAATCAGCGTTTAAACCCCACCCCTCCTGGCTATAACCCCCTCCCCTCCCCCTGCTGTTCTGAAGAATTCTCATCAGAGCCTCGCCTTTGAAATGTACCAGAACCACCACATCAAACAAGCCCGTCGCACATGCGTATAGGCACACACACAAACACCCGCGCACACACCCACACGCTCATACGCGCAAACAGACACACACATACACACACAGTGCCTGCCGATCAAAGCTAAGACATCACAGTATTTGTCCCAGAGTGGCGTTTTTTACCAGTGACCTTGGTACCGAAATCCCTTTCAAAGCACACCTTCACGGACACGACCGTCATCTTAGCCTATCCTCACATTTACTCTCCACGCTGACAAGAAATAGAAGACCAACTTTGCAGATTTGTTGAATGCTGATGAGCTTTTACACCCCAAAGGGTTGTATCTTGTATTTCTAACAATCCTGAACCAGCGAACGCGTCCCTGTTTTAAGAAATTCAGCCTGGGTAGTGTCGCAATTGTCTTTTCCATCTGTTCCGAATGGCTCTCTGTGGAGCTATAGTGTGGTGTGACATGGGGCAAAAACTTCTCTTCTGTTTCTGCCTACCCAGGAGAGTGAAGCAACCTGGGACACGGGGAAAACACATCTAAATATGTAAATTCAGTGCTCCTCACATTTATATTTGAAATAATACAACAGTTTCAATACCTGCATTGCTTCATGTGAGTCCCTCAGCGGTAAGCCACAAATGTCTGGCAGTACATAGATCACTCACTCACTCGCTAATCGAGTAAAAAGAGTCCAAAAGACAAAGCCTGAATGCTAATGTAAAACTGCTGGCTCATTAAGTCATATAGAGGTGTGCGAGCTAAAAAGTGAACATGTTCGACCAAAGTGAAACATTGCTTTGGTTGCCTATCAAATGCCATAATTTAGACTGGAATCACACAGAAGAGCGGCCTCTGACTGATGAATATTTTACCTCATAAAACTGTCATCTCCATATTTAACACAGAAACAAGCCAATGCCCTTGTGAGATGGCTGTCAGTTAATTATAAAACTCTCCTCAGTAAAGAGAGAGAAAAACGCTCCAAATGCAACTCTTAACTCTCCCCCTACTGATATTAGGAGGCGTCAGGGGAAATTTTCACATTTTCCCCCTTTTCGGGATGAAATTAATGTGACAGAAAGAAAGGCTCATTGCACAGCAGCTAGATAGAGGGTGGGAGGGCAGGAGGGGGAGCCAGGGAGAAGAAAGGGGGGAGCATAGCATGGGATGAAGTGCAGGAAGAGGGAGGGAGAGAGGAGAGAAAGAGGGAGAGCAAGGGGCGGAGGGAGGAGGAGGGGGGTGGGGGGTGTATAGAGAGATGGGCATGCATGCTAATTTTATCATTCTGCTGATAAACTTTTCCTCCAGTAATCCTCCAGCTGGGACGTGAGAACAGATAGGAGACAGGGGTAGGCTCGGGAAGTCTCAGCTCACATTAAACAGCCATCCCAAACAGAACTCTCTGTTCTATTCTATTCTATTGTTTTTGAGATTTTCTCTTAGTTCTTTATTTGCTATTTTGTCTTGTTTGCTCTCATCCCTCTTAACAAAATAAGAGGATCTGGTGCAGGTATGAAGCCAGCTGCTCCTTTTGAAAAGAAAAAAGGGGTTAGGGGTGTGTGTGTGTGTGTGTGTGTGTGTGTGTGTGTGTGTGTATACCCATAACCCCCACCACCACCACCTCACTAAGCAGCATGTCAGTCTGCTCATCCTCACATGTGTGTATTTTCCTCCAATTTGTCCCCCTAACACACACACACACACACACACACACACACACACACACACACACACACACACTCACACATTTAGACAGAGGCAGAGACATGCATCTGCGTCATGTCCTCAGAAATCAATAACAAATCAAAGCAATCATTGCCTTTATAGTCCCTCTAATACACCGCGGCAATCACACACATGCCCAGACAAAGTTGTACTCATACACGACCATGCGGCGACCCCAGATTACACACTCCATCTCACTTTTAGTTTAACCAGGCCCATTGAGGATTATAGACACATAATGCCATGTGTACAGATTAGGTATGACAATAAACTACTGATAGCCAAAGTAAGCCCTGCCTTCTCTATGGCTATGTGGAGTAATGTGTGTGTGTGTGTGTGTGTGTGCGGGTGTGTGTGCGTGTGTGTGTGTGTGTGTGTGTGTGTGTATGTGTGTGTGTGTTTGTGTGTGTGTGTTTGTGTGCCCGCTAATACTGTACTGGCATGTATGAATAAACATGATGTGTAAGAGAGCTGAAATGGAATGACGTCTCAGCACAGAGACACAGTGTGTGTTTTTTTTGTGTACGTGTGAGTGTATGTGTGTATGTATGTGTAAGTGTGATCTGTTACAGAGCAGATGAGAAGGAGATCTCAGTCAGTTCCCGCATCACATCATTCTGCCAGAAGGCTTTTATATTTGCACCCAGAGTCACCCTGTGCCACAGACAAGTGTGCACGCGCATGCACAAACAGTGTGAAGAGTGTTTCTGTGTCTCTTACTGTTGGCGTCAGTGTCGTCACTCTTGGGAGGGGTGTGTCCTGTGTAACCAACGGCAATCCTGACCATTCGCTCTGGATTTCTTATCTTCTTCAGTCCTACAAAGAGAGAGAGAGAGAGAAAGGGGGAGCAAGCGACAAAGACAGAGAAATATTTAGGAGACGCTCCAGCTTTTGGTTTCCTTGGCAGTCGCACACCTCACTTCATTCTTCCTCCTTTTAAGCCCAGAAACAAAACTCAAAGTGATATGCATGTGGGCTGATCCATTTTCTGATCCACTAACTTGCCTCCATTGTGTCCCCTGATCGATTGGCCACAGTAGATACACTGCCTCCATGTGTGTGACTAACTTGTACCCAGCTTTAGTTTCTCTTCTCTCTCATCATTTCTCTGTTTCCCTGACCACTGTTGCTATGATACAAAGTAGACCAACCAGCACAGAGGGAGATGGTCTTCCAGGCTATATGGTGGATGTTGTTCTCATGCCCACTGGTATACTCTGCTGATGGGCGCCACGCACATCTGCCGGGGGATGGAATTGGAAAGAGCGTATAGCTATCTCCTGCCTTCGTGACCACTGCGATTCATTTTGGCTTCCATTCAGCACAGCTGAAGCTCGTAAATTATTACATCGTCTCTACACATAACACAGAGGGGGCAATGGACAAAAAACCCTCATGCTGTGGATATGTGAGTCTCTTTGCGTGTGTGTGTGTGTGAGAGTATAGTAATGTATGGGCAGGGGGGTGGTTTTATATTTATGTGGTACAGTGCCTGCTGATCTGCCCATGGGCCATCTGTCTCATCTACAGTTCTAGTCTTTTCACGCAATGGGACTCTCAACCCACGGTCTTCCCTTTGCCTCTGGTTGCACTTTGCATGCTCGCCTGCACGCCTCTATATGTGCGTGTCTGACTTGAAGTGCTCCAACACCTGAACATGTGCCTCTGAAACGTACGATACTACTTGTGTAGTTCAAGTCATCCGAAAATTGCCCTGTTAAAGAAATCTCGCTCACATCACTCCCTAGTGGAGAGACGGTTAAAGACTCTTCCTGTCATGTTCAGTGCCACTTTGCTGAGGAAGAGATCACAAGAAACAATTTTGAATAGTCGGATAATAAAACTGATTTCTTCAGTGCTGTGTGTCAGTTTGGCTCTTAAGTTGCTGAGGAACTGCGTGTCATCCATAACGACGCATTCAGATGTTGTGTTTATTGGCTTAAAAGGGGTAAGTGACATCAGTACTTTGAACAGGAAGGAAAACAAAAGCGATACCTAAAGCAGACGATACCAAGGGATGTTTATAAACAAATGTCAAACGCACTGAGTAAGAAATAAAGATTTAATTAACCTATGAGTTGAGATGAAGATAAAATTGCCATGGTGATGTGGTCATCTCTTAAATAATTCATAAAACGAATAAATAACAGTCTGAATGAAATGGTGGCTGTGTGTAACGATAATGACCCCCAAGAGTTTAACTGAGGGAGTTCAAACGTAAACTACATTCATACATGACCTAAAACTGACACACACACACACACAGACACACACACACACACACACACACACACACCACTTCCCCCTCCTCCTCTCCCCAAAGGCATCCAGATTCTCACCTTCACTGCCTTAGCAACCATAAGCACACATCAAATGAACACAAACATAAACACACACACACGCATTCACACACCAACATTGGAATGTGACTAAATAAATGCACAGCTGGTCTGGGGAGCTTGCGTGCATGTCAGGAAAGTAAATCTACAATTCAATGGTCTATTTTATGCTCAAAGAGAGATACAGACAGCTAAACACGCGCGCACGCACACACACACGCACGCACGCACGCACGCACGCACACACACACACACACACACACAGAAAGCATCTGAATTCCTTCAGCGTGAACCACTCTCATCCTCTCTCATCCCCATCCCTTTTATGCTAAACGCTTCAAAAGCACTCATAAAGCAGCTGCTCAGGGGAAACGCTGGCAAGCGTCGGACGGTGAAAAACTACCCTATCCCGACTCACTCGGAGCCTGCACCGACGGGACAACTCTCCTTCCGTTATTTATTCGCTGTCGGTTAACCGTGCTCCACACAGTCGCTGGTTCAGCACCTGCGTCCGTGTTTTCGGGACGGGCTAGAAGAAAGGGAAAGCCCCGCCGTTATCTCTCTCCCCATCCACGCCTCGTCCCGACATCGCCTCGTGTCGACCCCGAATAGCAGGACTCTGCCGTCTCAAATAAAAACCGTTATTTCTCTCTTACCTTCCGGCTTGTTTTCGGCAGCCATTTCCCCTCCGCCGCGCGCCTCATCCCTCCTCCTCCTCCTCTTCCTCCTCCTCCTCCTCCTCGACTCGACCTAGTGGTGGTGGAGGTGGTGGGGAGTGGAGTGTGGGGGGTGGGGGGGGACCACGCGCGTGCACAGAGAGGACAGCTCAAGGAGGGGGGCGGGGCTGAGAAGAAGGGGTGGGGGGTGCGAGCCTGCCGCGTTAAGCGAGACTATTGGTCCACACGGTGAGGATGGACAGCGGGGATCCGTGATGGTGACTCGCGGAACTCTCCATCCCTCCGTTTGTTCCCGTTGGCCCCCCCCCCCCCCCCCCCCCTCCCCCTGACGTTCACGCGCACTCTTCCTCGCTCTCTCTCTCCTCTCACGTCACTGAACGACGTCTGTATTCGAGGACACCTTGACAGCCTCCCACAGCATCATCATCATCATGCTCATCATCGTCTTCTCTCTCTCTCTCTCTCTCTCTCTCTCTCTCTCTCTCTCTCTCTCTCTCTCTCTATCGCTCTCTCTCTCTCACACACACACACACACATACACGCACGCACACACACACACACACACACACGCAACGTAGGCCTACACACGCGCAGCCACATTGCAGACACACATACCAACGCGCGCGCTCATTTCTCCACATGCAAATCCAGTGGACTGTTGACAAAATGCGACGTAAGGTCGTGTCTCGCCATAAATTATGAACCCCTCTTGAATCTAAATGACGAGAGCCGCCAGAAAGAGCCCGGGATGCGCGGTGTTTTGAGACGGCTTGGCGGGCGCTGTCTACCGACGTGGTGCTGAAGCTCGCAGTGCTGAAAGGACAGCTCCACGCGCGCTTACACGGGCTGTGCGCTCTCACTCAACCGCTTCCTTTGAGCCGTGTTATTGAATAGAAGCGATGATGTAGGTCAGGTGAAAGCTTGTAGAATGAAATAGCGGGTAATCGTTGTAACATTGTTGTAATGTTCCGACGGGAAGTTTTTAGCGATCCTATCGTCATGTTCCCACCAATATGCTGTTCATTATTCTACCGCTTTATACTCGGTTATTCCTTCTAAATAGCGGGGTTCAACGGGGACCATTGTGCTCTTGTTTCAAACCATCTGACTCTGTCACTTTGTGCCTCGGGGTAAAATATCGCCTTTGCACCAAAGCCTTGCGTTTGACAGGCGATCCTCTCTGTTGACATGCTTCTCGGGAAACTAAGCTTGTGAATGGTTCATCTTCAGCGGTATGCTACAAACAAGATGAGGCTATAAAACCAAATGTATTATATAGATTAAGCTACCGAACAGGTTCTGTATTTATAAATGAGCTCCTTAATAGGCAACATTAAAATTCTGCATACGTTGATGCATTAGAAACAATAATATGTATATTGATGCATAGAATGGTGGAAGACGTTTCTAGATCCTTTACAACACACGACAAAAAAAACACTCCTTTACAAGTAAAAGTCCTGCATTAAAAATTCTAACTGAGTGAAAGTATTATCAAAATATATCGCTTCTTTCAGTATGATTTATTATGTTTCAACATGATCATTACTGTTGCATTAACATGTGAGCAGCATTTAAATGGTGTAGTTGGTCGTGAGGAAACTACTGTTTGGTAGTTCAACCCATACTGTTCTATAAACTAATATGTTTTGAGTGTAATATGTAATATTTATCTGCAAGATATAGAAACATAGTGGAGTACAAGTAAAAAGTAGCAAGCACCTCAAAATGGGACTTGAGTACAGTGCTTAAGTAAAGTATAGTTACATCGCACCACTTATAACAACATGACAAAATTAGTACTTTTTACTTCAGTTATGATATTTTTAAGGGAACACACCTAAATTAATTATTGTTATAGAGCATGTTATTTCTATGCCCTATTGGGAAGTCCAATCAATATTTATCTCTAGAGATGAGCTTTGTTTTATTGGGGTGTTATCAGTTCTGTCTCAGTGTCATCTATAACATCTCTCCCAATTCATTGTCTTATGGAGAAGTTCAAATTTGAGTATTAGCGCCCTAGTTTTGGGGATTCGGTAAAGTTGTTTGTGTATTTTTGGACCGTCTTAGACCAACGTGTATAACATGTATGACTTCTGAAAATGGGCGTAGTTCTCCTCTATGTACATTTTGCTAATACGACTTTAATATGTAGAATTTTTACATAGTGGTATTGCTATCTTTGCAAACAGATCTGAATACTTCCATCACTGCAACTACTGAGAAAGGTGAAATGAGAGAACATGAAAGTCTACTGGCAGCAGATCAACAAGAATTGAAGACAGGAAACAACGTTGTATTACCAAGTATGGAAACTGGGCAACTGCCCCGGGGACCAGACCCCCAACAGCCCCAGATTCAACAATGTGGCAATTAGCAAATTTGTGGTGATTTACCTGGCTTTGTTTGTGAATGACTTCTTATATATGTGAGGACCAAAGCACGCTATCAACTGGCATGATAAGGGCCTTAGGTGGTGCTTCTTTGGAGAGCAGGCATTGTCATTTTGACTTGGAATTCAGTGTTTTAGTGGTAATAATCAAATCACTTAAAGTTACATAAAAGTATTTTTGACTATTTCATCGTTCTTCTTATATGGAGGCATCAAACCTCTGCGGCTCTGAGCTCAAACACAACCAGCAGAGGGCGACAGAACAACTTCCGCTCCTGACTTGAACTGTCCAATGAGCGTCCAGATCACTGGAGCGGTGGGCGGGACCAACCCAAACGCAAAGATGGCGGCGTCCTTAGATGATGATTTTGAGTTTGATAACCAGGACTACTACTCTCTACTCAACGTCAGGAAAGAGGTATGGCTCATTCAGTTTTGCAGTGAAACCGAATGACGACGGAGCTTTTGCCGTGACTGTCGGGTATGTTTCCATGGAGAAACTGGTCTGCAGTCGGTGTGTCATCTGCCACTTGAATAACGGTCTTCTTCCTCAGCACCATCCTCCGTGGAGGTTGAGACCGGGTTGATGCAGCAAAGGCACGACAAGCTGGATATTTAAGCATCTACTTTACCCGAATGCAGGCGGTGTTTGCACTTTGGAGTGTGTTTGTGTGTGTGTGTGTGTGTGTGTGTGTGTGTGTGTGTGTGTGTGTGTGTGTGTGTGTGTGTGTGTGTGTGTGTGTGTGTGTGTGTGTGTGTGTGTGTGTGTGTGTTTGCAAACATAATGTCTGCTCCGATGAGCACCTTCTCAAATCTCAGTTCTCAATAAAGTAGGGAGACTGGGAGGCCTGACAAGGACTTATGCTTGGACGTTCAACTGGATACTGTTAGACACCATGGCCCAACAGGAATTACGTTGTCATACTTTAAATTCATTGTTTAATGTCAGTGGACTGTAGCTGTTTTTCAATTTCCTTAAAAATAAGATGCTTTAATACAGAAGTTTTGTGTCAGCACACAGGAGTGGAGCTGGAATTACTAGTTGAGTCAACTGAGTAAAGATTGATCTGCAATAATGTTTCAAGAAGAAATGCAACAAAATTGCTGTTTCGAAACTCTCAAAGATCTCCTACTTTAATGTGTCTTTTATTGTTGTAAATTGAACTGAGCTGTTTGGACAACAACTATAAAAAGTGTTTGGCCGATTAATCAATGAGGAAAATAATTGTTAGTTGTAGAACTTCCTCAGCGGTGAGACCTGCCCTCTCTCTTGTCACAGGCTACAGTGGAGGAACTAAAGGCTTCATATCGCAGGCTGTGTATGCTCTACCATCCTGACAAACATCGAGACCCAGAGCTGAAAAGCCAGGCTGAGCAGCTTTTCAACCAGGTGCACCAGGCATATGAAGGTGAGGAGGATTGGGCATGCAAGTATACACCAATTTGGAATTTAAACCATTTAGTTCAACATTTTTATTGATATTCTTCTCGGAAACATCTAGATGAAATGAAACGGGGCATGGAAACAGACGAAATATAATTTAAAGCACAAAATAATCCAGGCAGAAACCAAAAACACCTTCATAAAGTGAACTGGTATTTCTCTCTTTCCCCTCAGTGCTAAGTGACTCTCACTCCAGAGCCATCTATGACATCTTTGGGAAGAAAGGGTTGGAGGTGGAAGGCTGGGAAGTATGTATTGTGTCTTAACATAAACCTTTTGTGGTTTTGCTGCTACATTATGCATACTTAACTTTAACACATCTTCATTACCAATACCATATGGTGATGATGCTGTGTAGGTGGTGGAGAGGAAGAGAACTCCAGCAGAAATTCGAGAGGAGTACGAAAGGCTGCAGAGAGAAAGAGAAGAGAGGAGACTGCAGCAAAGAACTAACCCCAAGGTTTTCTCAGTCCCAACTAGACCGCATTCATCTGTCAACGTCACCACTTTTACTGTATTTCTCGTGTGGGCTGCCACTTGTATTCAGATATTACTAAATACATTGTGTAAAACAGTTACATCTTGACTGTAGACGGTTTTCACATTCATTTCATTTTGTCCGTCACCCTTTTCCTTCTGTCTTAATTCATTCTGTCAATCTCTCCCCTTCACTGCCTCGTTATTCAGGGAACAATCAGCGTCGGTGTGGATGCAACAGACCTGTTTGACCGCTACGATGAGGACTTCGAAGAGATGCCAGGAGGGGGATTTCCTCATCTCGAAATCAACAAGATGCACATTTCCCAATCCATAGAGGTACGACAAAACACACACTCCCTTAGCATTCGCCTTCCACGCCGCTATGTACCTAAGCTTGGGTCACTGTAGTATTCTCTGTTTTACCAGGCGTGACTTTCCTGTCTTTCTCCAGGCTCCTTTGACAAACTCTGACACAGCAGTGCTGTCTGGTTCGCTCTCTACACACAACGGGAACGGAGGGGGAAACATTAACATGACCGTACGAAGGGTTACTTCAGCCAAGGGCTGGGGAGAGGTACACACACAAACACACACATGCATGCACACACACACACACACACACACACACACACACACACACACATGCACACAAACTACAAAGTGCATGTGTTAAATGTTAGGATAGGATAATGCAGATTGTTTTAGTCATTTTAGCACATACTTGCACGCGTGCGATCACGTGTTTCGGTGCATTTGTCTCTGCAGGTCGAGTTGGGTGCAGGAGACATACTTGGACCTCTCATTGGGTTAAAGGTGTTTCGCAACCTCACTCCACGGTGGTAAGGCCTCACTGTTTGATATACGGGGACTAAAATACATATTGTATTAACATTTGAACACTATTCTCTGTCTCTTTAATGTCCTCCCTTTTATCTCCTCTCTGTCCAGCTTCTTGACAGCCCAGTGCGGTTTGCAGTTCTCTCCTCGAGGTCCGCGACCGAGCTGTTCTCTGATGACAGCGCGCCACCTGGACCAGAACACCATGGGTTATCTGCAGTGGCGCTGGGGGCCCAACAGCGCCATGACCACCAGCCTGGTCCGAGACACAAAGAGCAGCCATTTTACTGTAGCTCTGCAGGTACACACAAACACAAGTGCAAGCACAGATGCATTTACACTGTAGATAGGCAGGTTTATACAGAACACTAAATACGGTTTGTACTGTTTGACTTACTTAACCCTGATATTTGCTATAATTACACTCTGTATACTAAAATGCGATTCTCTCCCAACTCCACCTTTTCCAGCTGGGTGTGGCTCATTCCTACCTGATGATGAGCTACCAGTACAAGTTCCAGGATGACGACCAGACCAAAGTGAAGGGCTCTGTGAAGTACGTCCGTCTGCTTATCCTGTCTCCAAAAACGTGTTATCTGTTAATCGACTGGCAGTGTGCAAAGATATGGCAATGCAAAAACATTATATTCTTATGATAGGCTGAAGTAATTTAATTGTCAAAGCAATTTAACCAGCTGAAAACATTTCTTTTCTGCCCTGTATTAAATTATTCTTTCAGTGACTGGAAGGATTTTAATTGAATTTTCTTGTGATGATTGTATAACAAGCTTTTGTTTTGATATTGTGAAAAAGTATTTCATAATTACAAGCAAGCAGTTTGTCTTCAAATCCTAGTAATGATAACCTAGGCTTTATGACCTTACATATCAAACAACCTATATAAACCATTTTGATTATGTGCAAATGACAGATTTAATTTGCTTGGGGCTGCTCTTAAAATTTTATAGGAAACTAAAATTATTAAAATAAATAATAATAATACATTTTATTTGTATTGTGCTTTAAGTTATTTATAGAGCAAATATGCAGAAAAGAAAAGCTTTCCAGAGTTAGGAAAATAAAAGAGGATGACATTTAAAAGATGAAAAAATATAACAACTGCTACACATATTTGATCCCAAAACATTTTGATCTCAGGGTACCGAAGCTGTTATACTTTACTTGTCCTACTCTGCCCGTGTTACTGCCTTCAGTAGCTGCTTAACTCTCATGGTTCATCTTCATTTTTGTGTTCCTCCATTTCCAGGACAGGCTGGTTTGGCACTGTTGTGGAATACGGAGCAGAGCGGAAGATCAGCCGACACAGTGTCCTGTCAGCCACTGTCAGCATCGGGGTCCCTCAGGGCGTCACACTCAAGATCAAGTACTGGTCAACCCAAAATATGATCTCATTCTCTCGTGGGTTCTTATCTGCCTGCATCGTTATCTAATGTGTGTGTATGTCTGTGCTGGTGTTTCCGTGCAGGTTGGCGCGTGCCAGTCAGACGTACCTGTTTCCAGTCCATCTAACAGACCAGCTGCTGCCCAGTGCTGTCTTCTACGCCACTGTGGGACCCCTGCTGGTCTACATGGTCATCCACAGACTGATCATCATCCCATATACACAAGCACAGAAAGAGCAGTCAGTACAACTCCTGTCCATAACCTCTCTCACTCAATCAGCATCTGACTTTGGCAAACGTTTGACAGGGAATGGATCTTAACTTACCATTTACTAAAGTTCTTCTTAAGTTTTGCAGGTTTTTTCTTTTTTTTTTTTAACTAAATTTAGATAGTTTGATTACGAAACTTTGTGTTCATCAGCCAAAGGGAACTCCACAGCCCTGAGTTGGGCAGAGATGCAACATTTTGATCATGGGTGTCACTAGTACTAACCGGAGGTTTCTCTCACACTGGCACTGTCCTCATAGAGAACCTCACAGTGAATCCCAGTGGGTGATTGTTGATGTCTGCTTTGTGCTTCTCAGAGACCTGGAGCTGCAGAGGAAGAGCTCAGCCACAGACATCGCCAAGAAGAAGCACGAGGCAGAGTCTGCTGTGAGTACTTACACTCGCATGCAAACAAACCGTTATTAGTTGTGTGTGTGGGTGTGTGTGTGTGGGGGGGATCATTGATTATTGTTTCTAGGTTCAGCTTTCCTCATCTTGTCTGAAAATCTCTCGCCTATCCTATTGTATTTTGTTCTCCTCTACCCCTCCTCCTCTTTCTCCCTTGGCTCCTCTGCAGGTTCTGCTGATGCAGGAGTCTGTGAGGAGAGTCATAGAAGCGGAAGAATCCAAGATGGGTGAGGAAACACACACGCATACACTCAAACGCTACACCAGGGGGAGAAATGAGAACCTTCTTTTTTTTTTTGCATCCAAAACTTTGGAAAAATCCAAATGTGTAATTCAAACACATTTCTTATGGCTGCGTTAACCGTGTGATTTACCAAAGCTCCATTTTTAAATTTTTTTATAAGCCTGACATCCATCATCTGCTGCTGTGAAGGAAGTTATGACGATGTAGCCCATCTCCATGTTGCAATGTTTACATAGGTTAAGCTCGTAAATCTGTGCACGGAACTGTGCAGTGTGCGCTGGCGTAAATCAAGACTATAATTTCAGTGTGCTAATGGATGTCCTGTTATTTGTTTCAAGTGATGTTTATGAGATGTGTTCACAGCACTTTCTAGATAATTTGTCCAAAAAGGAGAGGGAAGACATTGCAGAACTGTTGTTGTGCCACAGCTCGGAACTCACACAATAACACGTATAATTGTGCACTCCTCATGTCTGTCATATCCCTGGGAATTACTCCAGTCCGTCTGTACTCTCTCTGTGTTCTCTCTGTTTTAAACTGGGCATCATAATTCACATGTGAATTATATATATCATATACGTCGACTCATCTGACTCCACAACCTCTACAGAACTCCTCGACATCTTTAACTACTTCAACATCACCCAGCATGTCGACTTTCCCACCCACTAAAAAAGGACACACACTTGACCTGGTCTGCACCTCCGGCATTACCATCAGCAATCTAACCAGCATTGACCTCACCATCTCTGACCACCTGGCTATCACCTTGGACATAGACATCCCCACCGCCCATGTTAAGCAGAGTCGCACCATAACATTCCGGAACATCAAGTCCATCAACCTCCCCTCGCTCTCCTCCACCTTGGCTGCCACCGTCTCTGCCTCTGCCCCTATTTCGACTGCCTCCCCCACTGCCCTGGTCAATTACTATAATAATGCACTCTCCTCCTGTCTTGACGTCATCGCCCCCAAAAAATCCAAACTCGTCTCCTTCACCCACTCCACCCCCTGGTACACTGACCAACTTCGCCACCTCAAAGTGCAGGGCCGTCAATTGGAATGTCTTGCCAACAAAACTGGACTCTCTGTTCACCTTGATGCCTTCAAACTCCACCAACAACAATATAAAGATTCCCTCAACACCGCCCACTCCTCTTACTACTCCTCCATCATCCAATCTGGCTCCAACAATCCTAAAATGCTTTTCTCTACCATCAACAAACTCCTCAAGCCCATGGACACCATCTCCACCTCCTTCACCACCAGCAAATGCAACTCATTTCTATCCTTCTTCAATGACAAAATCATTGCAATACACAACCAGCTGGCTGCTCCCTCCCCCTCCACTACCACCCCTCCCAGCCCTCAACATGACCCTCCCCTACTTCCAAGCCACTCACTCTCATCCTTCAGTTCAATCACTGAAACGGACCTCTCCTCCATAGTCTCCAGCATGAAGACCTCCACCTGTGCCCTTGATCCCCTCCCCTCTTCCTTAGTCAAGGCCTGCCTCCCCTCACTCTCCCCTCTCATCACAAACATCATCAACTCCTCACTGTCCTCTGGTCTCATACGCCCCACCCCCCCACACACACTCAAGCTCGTGCTGAAAAAAACCTGGTCTTGACCCCAACATCCCCAACAACTACCGGCCCATCTCCAACCTCCCCTACCTGTCCAAAGTCCTTGAGAGAGTTGTTGCATCTCAACTCAAGTCCCACCTTAATCTCCATAATCTCTACGAACCCTTCCAATCCGGCTTCCGCTCAAAACACAGCACAGAAACCGCCCTACTGAAAATCACAAATGACATACTTCTCTCTGCTGACTCTGGCTTCCTCACCATCCTCATCCTCCTTGACCTCAGCGCCGCCTTCGACACTATCAACCACTCCATCCTCCTCTCACGTCTCCAGTACTCCTTTGGCATAACTGGCACTGCCCTCTCCTGGTTCACCTCATATCTCTCAGACCGACATCAATTCATTGCCACAAACAACTGTAAATCCTCCACCTCCCCAGTTACCCACGGTGTCCCCCAAGGTTCCGTGCTCGGTCCCCTCGTCTTCATCATTTACATCCTTCCCCTTGGACAAATCATCCGTCGTCATGCTCTCGATTTCCACTGCTACGCTGACGACACCCAACTCTACTTCTCCTCCAAGACCATCACCTCAGTCACCCACTCCACTCTCACCTCCTGTCTCACTGATATAAAATCATGGATGCAACAGAACTTTCTCAAACTTAACTGCAATAAATCTGAAATACTCATCATCGGCCCTAACTCCCTCACCCGCTCAGCCCAGACCTTCTCTCTCAACATTGATGGCTCCATCGTCACCCCCTCCACCCAGGTCCGCAACCTCTGCATCATCCTCGACCCCACCCTCTCTTTCCTACCTCACGCCAACCACATCACCAAAACGGCCTTCTTTCACCTCAGGAACATTGCACGCCTCAGACCCTCCCTGTCCCCTGCCATCACCGAAATTCTCATCCATGCCCTCATAACCTCCAGACTCGACTACTGCAACAGCATCCTCTATATGCTCTCCCAACAAAATCATCAATAAACTCCAATATGTTCAGAACTCTGCCGCTCGACTGCTCACCTCCACCCGCCGCTTTGAACACATCACCCCGATCCTACGCAACCTCCACTGGCTCCCGGTCAAATACAGGATAGACTTTAAAATGTTACTCACCACCTACAAAGCCCTAAACAACCTGGCCCCTCCCTACCTTTCAGACCTCCTCCCCCTCCACGCCCCAACCCGTTGCCTCAGGTCCGCCGGTGCAATCACTCTGAAAACCATCAGGACCAAGCGCTGGACATGGGGTGACAGGGCCTTCTCAGCTGCTGCCCCCCCCCCCCCCCCCTCTGGAACGCCCTCCCCATCCACATCCGTCAGGCTCCCACCCTATCATCTTTCAAGATAGCCCTCAAAACCCACCTCTTCAAACTGGCCTTCTGCTGCTAACCCCTGCTCCCTACCCTCCACTACATGACTCTTTCCACACAGCTTCTTGTTCTGTTTGTTTGTTTTGTTTGCTCCTTTGTCTTTCTATTTTTTTCTTTTTTTGTAACGCCTATGTAAAGTGTCTTTGTGTACTCAGAAAAGCGCTATATAAAATTAAATTATTATTATTATTATTATTATTATTATTATTATTATTATTATATGTAAACACACTCGAAGCTACATGAAAGCACGAAACGCTGACACGGTATGTTACTGTCTAGGTCTGATCATCCTGAATGCCTGGTATGGGAAGTTTGTGTCAGATACCAGCCAGAAACAGGAGAAAGCAAAGGTCATTGACGTCACCGTGCCTCTGCAGTGCCTGGTCAAGGACTCCAAACTCATTCTCACCGAGGCCGCCAAGGTGTGTTTGCGTGTGTGCGTGTGTGTGCTTACATATTACCATGACCATTTGGCTATCACAAATCTGTACACGTGCGTGTGCATTGTTCATCTGTGTGCAGGCGGGGTTGCCGGGCTTCTACGACCCCTGCGTGGGAGAGGAGAAGAGTCTGAAATTACTGTACCAGTTCAGAGGTGTCATGCACCAAGTCATCTCTGCAGACACGGAGTCGCTACGGCTACCCAAGCAATGTTAGTATGCAGCCACTTTACCCAGAAGACCCAGTATTATAATCATGTAGCTGCACACTACTACAGTATATGCATGCAGCCATGTTGAAATGTTTTTTTTGTCTTTTCAGCTCACAGAATTGAGCCCGAGTCCTAGGAGCCCACCACTGTTGTAGCATCAGAGGGCCAAATCCAGATAAAGCAGACTTTGTGTAAAAAGATGAACCCAAGAATGGTGGGGACACATCACCAATAAGTCTGTCTCCCTCCTCTGGTCCTCCTCTGTCATGGTATTAGTGAATCTGTTTATCGACTCCCCACTCCTCCCTCTCCGGTGGGCCATCTCCGAGGTTCAGCAGAATACAGGAGTCAGCTCAGAGTTTCTACAAGGTGTTACCCTTTGTGTTAAGAGTCTGCTACACCTGGCAGGGCTGCTCAAATATCTGCCTACTGCAGGAGATCAGACACTGGCACTGAACATAGTTTTATATATGCACTACACAGAGGGACTGATGGTCACTGCAAACGTGGAGACCATTCCTGTCAATGATGAGCTAAAAGTGCACATAGATTTAAATCTGTTTCTTGACATTCGTTTGTGTCAAGTATATACAAATGAGCTGTGCTGTAATTTTATCCCATATCATTGTAGTCTTTGTACTGTAAGTGTATCGCTCTGGTAGATTTGACTCAAATAATGTTAACATGCATTTCAATAACTCATGCAAATGTCGAGTAACACTATGCAGGATCTCAGTGACCCTGAGGCTGGCCCATCAGAGGATTGATAGCATAACTCATGTTTTTGTTTACTTGTTGAAATGTCTACCTAATTGATTATGCTTTTTAGTGACATCTCTGCTGCTCAGGTGTAAACTGGTGCTCAAAACTTATATCTGTGAGGATATGGAAGTCGGAGGGTTTTTAAAGGAAAGTGACAAAGATGCCCTGAGATGGTAGTGATCCAACCACGGAGAGGCAGGCTTGGATAGTTCACACTTATGCTTTATTAATTCAGGCTAGAATGCAATTTAAAAGGCAGAATATCCACTAAAATTTGATTTGCATCAGTGTTTATTGAACAGTAACTACTGGAATGGATATGTAACAATCAAGCAAAAATTGAGGTTATGAGTAGAAGGGCATAGGTCAACACTTTCCCTCATGAAGGTCATCAGTTTTCTGTTGAAACGATCACTGTGCCAGACAATAACTTGTGACTAAAGCTGACTTGAGCCACACAAAACACATTTTATGTTTGACTTTGTACACCAGATTGGTGCCATGTGTTTTTATTTGATGTTCTCAGTCCCTTTAAAAAAAAGAAAATATGAATAAGGAATAATCTGCTAAAGCCATGTTGCTTCCTATACATGGTGATGTATAAGATGCTAAAACCATGCTCGTCCCTTGGCTGTCTTTTAGGTGATAATCCACACAATAACTGATCTGTACTGTAGCGCTTTTTTTCCTTTTTAGGTGGACATGGGGAAATATATCCTATGGGGCACTTTCTCTTCAGAAACACGTCCCAATTAATATAAAATGCACATTATACATTAAACTATGATCCCCTATTTGTAGATTGACACTAACTGAGAGTTAGTGAATTATTCCTCATTTTGTTGGGAGACCCTGTCATGGACTATGGGAGATGCCCCACTGTCGAAGCTGCAACTGTAGAATACAAAAGGGTATTTTATTAAATAAAAAGGGAATATTTTGCACTAAGTGTTTAAAGTATTTAAAGGATAGCAGAGGTTAGTTGTCATGGAAGTTGTACTGAAGCGTCTAATTAAAGCTGTATACCTTTACTGAACTCAAGACTTTACATTTAAGACATCGGGTTGACTTTATATGGTGCCCTCCATTGAATCTTTTATTTATTTTTTTTCCATTGGTGTGATTGACCTGCAAGGTGTGGAGGCTCACAAATAAAAACAGTAACCATTGAAATAGATGCATTTTGGTATTTAGTTTGAAAGATGACCAGCTCGATAGTGAGATCCATAAAAGGTCTAGGGAGTTGGGGTCACTAGTACAGCAGCCATTTCGCACTGATTCCGTTTGTAGTATTTGACTTCTCTCATTTGTTTTAAGTGTGCTGTAAATTATTTTGACAGGTCAGCTGGTCACCTCTGCTCTAGTGCCACCTTGAGGCCAGCAGAAAGACTGCTCCTGCTGTTAAACTCCAGACCATCATCCAAACTGACCCACATTAGTATGTAAATATACTGTATGGTTGAGGATCCTGTGTTCTCCGTCCTGTAAAGACTACAATAAATAATAGAAAAATATCAGATTCTTGTTTGATTTTAAGAACATTGCAGATGGACCAGCAGGTTTAAGAAAATGCCCTGAGATATTATAAAGACAAAAAGCCTCAAGTTAAAATGGTAACTCTTTATTTACAATAGTTTACAATAGTTTCACAGAAACAGTTTGCACCACAGTACAGACAACGCTTTCTCAATAAGGGGATAGGATAACCCAAGATCAGAATAAACGAGCTGTATCACAATGAGCAATGCTAACATTAATTACTGATGTCTTAAAGACGCAGACTAAAATTACACATTTGTGCCTGAAGATGTCTCCTCAGGTTCTCATCAAGACGTGAACGTCTCGAGAAACAGCAAATAATTTTAGATCTTGAAACGTCTTAAAAACATCACAACCTGATGTTCTTTTAGATCTGGCGATTGCTGGGTACGAACTAGTTAACCAACATTTGTAAAACCCAGAAGACGAGAGCAGAGATGAGCCTGACCACTTTGAACTCTTAGAAAGTTGTATGTTCTCTACATAACAAACATTCATTGTGTGTGTGTTAGTCATTGATTCTGCATTGTAAAATCCCATCCTGGACTAATATAAAAGGTTCTGAGTCTAAAATCTGTCACTACAGTATGGCTTTTATATAATCAGAAACAGCAGATGGCACATGAATAACAAAGCTTAAAATCCAATTTCCAGCAAGTACTGGGAATAAAGTGCCTTAAAAAACACTTTTTCCATAAACCTGCTGCATTTGGAAGTGACTGAATACAGCTGTGAAAGAATTAGTGAGAGGTGATAAGAGAATGAGATATGTTCTTCTGATCTGACCCTTCAGAGACAAACAAAACAAACCGACCCTGCCCATGGTACTTTGTAGATATCCATTTCTCCTTCTTACAGAGGACCAAACACCACTGAGCTTAGTTGAGCCATAGCAGCACATGCATTGCCAACACCCTCACACACTGTCAACCCCACACACACACACACACACACACACACACACACACACACACACACACACACACACACACACACACACACACACACACACACACACACACACACACACACACACACACACACACCATTTTAACTGGACTTTTGAGAGAATCTTTCTAACAACACTTCCAGTTAAGATAGTTTTTTTTCTTTTTCTCTGTTGATACTTAAAACAGGACGGCCATAGGAGTTCCCTTCTATAAATATACTTGTCTCTGAAAAACAGTCATGAACATTAAACGGTTGAAAACCAAGGTGACTGTTTGGAAAATAAAATTATTTATGAATACAATTGTTCAATCATGTAATACAAAGCAGCAAAAACACAACACCTTTACTGAAAACTGTCATCTGGTTCTTTTCTTTTCTTTTCATAAACAAGTTCTTTTTTTTTGGAAAAAAATCAGCAGAAAAAAGATTTCTGTTGAAATAAGAACACCATTTCAACAATTTGAAAAGCAAATTGTTGGAAAGCTTATATGTGGCCAAGTAACATTTTTATTTTAGCGGAGTAGCTGAGGCAGGAAGACAGTCTTGCAAAGTAGAAGGGAGAGGGACAAGCGCTTTTTCAGTTGTACAGGCTTCAAGCCTCAATTATATTCTTTAACAATGTCTTAAATAACAAAACAGAACAAATATATGAAGTGGATGCAGATTCCAGTCTTTTATCCCACATCGTTCTATTGGATTATACCTCAGCTTAATACCATAGCACCATCTGAAGCAACTAACACAAGGCGTAACTTGTTTTCTCATTTAACAGTTAATGGTGTAGCAAGAAGCATGTGAGAGAAATCAAATCCAGTTTATTCGGAAAAACAAACCTGTCCCTATGATAGAAAGGTCACATGGGTTCTTTTAAAGAACGAAAAAAAAAGAAGAAAAAAAGTGCAAACTGTCTTTTCCACAAATCCCAGCATGCACCATAGTGGGTGGCAGTTGTGAGGGTATTCTCTCTATATGGCAGTTTAAATGTTTCCAGTGTTTACAAGACACCAAGTCCCAACAGTAGAGGTTTGCTGCTATGCTAATGTCATCTACAGACAGACATCCATTCAGTGATTGCCTTACGCACAGAGTCTGTAGGGAAGCAGTAACAAACCTTAGTAAATCTAAAATGACACTCAAACTGTTTTCAAATGGGATAAGGGCTTGGGATAGGTCCACCAAAGTGTTCATAGAAAAAGAGTCAATGGCTGATCATGAACGACAGAGACTGAAGGGTGCAAGACCTGAAGTTGAGGAAGGATCAGTCCAGCAGGTGGAGGGGAAACAGGAGTGGAAGGGGTCAGAGTTCAGGGTTCGGCCTGGGGTCAGTCTAGCAGATGCTTACGTGGGCCCACGCGTGAGCGATGAGAACGGCGGGCATCTAGGGTTCCGTGTGACTCTCTGCAGCTCTGGCACACATACGACTCTGGCACGTGGCTCTTGCGGATCTTAGCACACGACAGGTGGATCCAGGTGTTACACTTGTTACACTCGATCATGGCCCGGCCCGCGAAAGGCTTCATGCAGAAACACGTCACCAGGTCCCACGAGTCGTCATCTGAGAAGACATGAGAGAGCATACGCCGAGTCAAGCTTGGTCACTTTGGTACACTTGTAACAATGCAATACATGAATCAAAAAGAGACCGTACCAGAGTCTACCATGATGTCCTCATCCTCTCCTGATCCATCTTCGTCTCTGAACACCACCTGTTTCCCCTGGCGGAACACCGTTCTGTTTCCTGAAAGGCCCTCCACCTTCTGTACCTTTACCACCCCTTCTTCAAGGTCTTGACCATCCCAGTTTCGATGCTCCTCATTGGGCTCCTCCTTGCAGGGGGCTGGGCTAAGCAGATTCTGGGGGTGGAGAGGAATGCTGATATCATCTTCAGGCTCTTCTTTGATCATTCGGCCATCAAAGGAGACTGGGTACTGCAGCTCTGGGACTGTTGAGTGGGCCTGCTGAACCCCACTCTCTTCACCAGCAGCATGCTCCCTTTCCTTTCTCCTTTTCTTCTTCTTCAGCTTGTCAGCTTTTCTGCGGTCATCTGGGTGCAGGGTGGCGATTGTGTGCTGCAGGGGAGAAAAGGGGCATGTATGTTTAAATGGATGAAGATGAACATATACAGCTAATGATGTGACATCAATTCAACTCACATCTTTCTTGGTGTGACTGGACATTGTGGATGCTGGCTGTGGACGTTTCCTGCTCCTGTCCTGGGGTACCTTGGGGGGGCGCTGAGGGCAGGAGGTTGGGGGTCCCGGGGTCCAGCCATCACTGTCAGCTGTGCTGCCTGTACTGTTTGGAGGACTGGAACTACTGCGCAGTGGAGAGTCCTGTGACAATAAACGGGAGAACTAGGGGTCAGTGAGTTCACACTTCCAGCGATAAAGCTGGTAATTAACAGATTCATCCACTCAACAATACGATCCCTGATTACCAATCAACACATTGCATTAAAGCATTTGTACTAATGATTATGATATACTGTACCAGTTTAGAGGTGTGTGTGGGTCTCAAACTATGAGAATTTGGCTGTCTTTGGTTATAATTTAAATTGATATTAATTGAATGAGTGTCATTGTGTCCTCAAGAACTTCAGAAAGTGTCAGAAATGCCATTGTGTAACAATGTAGCGTGGTTGGTGTTATGAATCCATTTCAAAGGAGTGACCAGTGATCAGACTGCATGCAGTATCCATAAGCATGGCTGATGGCCAAACAGTCAGCTTTTCATTGAAGTCATGCTCGTTTTAATTGACAAGTTGCAATTTGCTATGAGTGTACATTGTACAGTGTACAATAGCCTCCGCTTTAAAACAATACGAGCATGATGTTGGAGAAACGTGCCGATCTGTCAGTCAGTTTGGCTGACAGCTAACGCACTGCTGCACCTCGCTGCTAAGCCGGCAGACAGCTCGGTGAGTTTGCCCGTGTCTTTTGGCAGAATTGTATGAAGTGTATTATACAACAATTCGAGCCCATTGCTTGTACAATATTCATACACCCAGACCCTCCTAGCTGGCTACTCCATACACTTGAGGAAGGCACTGTAAAGTACTATCATGACAGCTTGAAAGTTGGGCTGCAATATTTCTTGTATTACATTTATCGACTGTGCGGAGACGGCTGGAGCAGAAATGTAAACAAATCTAGCATGACAGAAGAGCACACTGGTGACAGAAAAACTTTTAAAGGAACAACCACAAGTTCACCAAAACAAGTCAGAATCTAGAAATCAAGAAGTAAATTTGTCCAACATTGGATGATAACAACAATAATGCAGATTTCTCAGGGGCTTACCTGCCCATAAGACTGAGAGGGTCTTAACTGTTGGAGATTGGGTGAAAAAAGGTGCACGTGTGTAACAATGGACCCCAAAAACAACACTGTATAAGCCACCTCCTTTGATAACAGGCATTATCAGGGACAGGGATTCAATGTTTTTCAAAGTGGGGGTGCATGTTTTAATGACTATGCTTTTACTAAAACTATAAATTATTTCAATTGTAATAAATGTGTATAAATGTGTTATTGGGGGGAACATGGATATGAATTGATATACAATGTGAACAGGACTACTTGCCATACCACAGAGGACTCAGTTAAGATGACAAACAGCAGTGTAGGTGAAGGATGATGTAAATGTAACAGAAACTCGGACCGATGCAGCGAGTTCGACAGAAGGCCACGAAGCACGAGGTACACTATTAACAGAGTTGTAACTGAAGTCTTGCATACAAAAAAGCATTCTTGCCATGTTAAGGGAAAGAAAAAGGTTAGTTCTTTGCAGAGGGTGTGCTAAAACTAAAATAAACACTTGGAGCCAGATAAACTAAAAAGAGGCAAAATAATCTGCCTCCCTGTCCCAAAACAGAACACACATTTCAATGAGCAAAAGCAAACTCAACGTCTCCTATCCAATTTACAGAGCCGACACGATTCAGGATTAAATAAAAGATATGCTATGTAGTTGTTGGTAAGTAAACAACAGTTTCACTACATCAACCAACACAAAGTCTAGATGTCAGAAACAACAGATATGCAGGACTTAAGTAAATGTATTAACGTTAAATCCACGTGGTTAATAAAAAAAAAAAATGCATTTTCTTTTAAATGCATCTTCTTCATTAATTTACCACAAACATTTTGATTTGGTTATCCTCTGTACATGTATTTGATTTTGTTTAGTTGTTTCTTTACCAGGATATTTATTTCCTCAGCGGTGTATTTGACTACATTGACATGTGGAAACATACCCTAACTCAGCGTAATACAACAGTCCTCAAAAGGTCAATAAAGACAATGTCCGCCGAAACGAGTGCGTGAACAATAAAAGATGACGTGAAAATGACTGTAACGTCAGCCTCTGCCACGCACCGCCTCCTTTACTCACCTCTTGGGGGTACGGGATGTAACCGGCATAAGCCAAGACGAAAGTGCAAAACTGGTTAAAATCCTCGACCGTCCTCCTCCTGTACGGCGGACTGAAGCCCTGAAACACAGACACACCGATGACACATTAGCTGACGATCACACACACACAACCCACTGCTGTCACGTTGCTCTGCTAACGGACGCTCAGCGTCGGCCCGGTGACACAGGATGAGCGACACCGACACAAACAACATGTTGACAAGCACATTGCTGAAGTTCGATCCATCACGTTTTCTTTCTGAACGTGTCAGTGAACACGCCCACCAACCCCACACCGACTAAAAAGTAAAAACATATCATATTAACGTTAGCCGTGTTGACCAGCAACAGACAGCAAATAAGTAACGTTAACTAACGCTACTGCTCCGGTGCTAGCTGCTGGTTAGTGTCGGCAAAGTTCAACGAGCAAAACAAGACGAGGAGGCAACAAATACATTTAGTTTGCCTTGAAGGCAGTCGGAGAGTCACAGGGAGCCATTAACGTGTCCGTGTCCGCTCACCTCACCGTGAACCGACGATGAACGCGGTGGGCACGATGACGTTAGCATCTCGGATGATGGAATGTTTTCTTTTCGATGAGACGTTGTGAGCTAACTAGCTTTAGCGTCAGCTCCCTCACGAAGTAACAGCTGGAGCAACCACAGCGTGTCAGTCACACACGCAGCGCCCAGTCGTGAGAGTGAACAGCTTGACGCGGACTCATCTAAATGCTCGGCGTGTGCAACTCTTCTACACCCGTGAGCTAACCTCCCGAGCTAACGCTAACCAGCAGCTGCTACACCGTGCGGTGACAGCCTCGATCAAGTGGACGTCTGCTAGCGTCGTTAGCCGGGTCCGCAAAACTAATGTCACTCTCTGTAAAACAGTCACACATAAACACTTACCTCCGACTGATACGCGTGGGACGTGGACGGGTTAATGTCCCCCATCTTCACCTGGCCCCCTGGCGTGTCGTCAATAACGTGACCGACTGGAGCGACGCGCCGCTCGACCGTAAACACGGAGGTTACCTAGCTGTTGCTCGCTAGACACCCGACATCACGGCTAACGTCGTCAACGTTACGTTACTTCTGTTACAACTCGAAGCAACAGTGTTCACTCGGTTTGTCACCGGCAACCCCAATGACGTCGACCCGCTCGGGCTGTCGGCCAATCGTCTCAGCGCTGCAGCGCTTACCTCCCGTGAGTAGTAAAGGTTACTACTGTATTTACACCGGTCTATTGCCTCAGTACGCAGACCGCTGATCGAGAGGTTCACTTCGGCTGTCACCAAGTAGCTGCCTGCCCCCTCTTATCAACTTCTCTGGTGTTTATTGGCGTCTGGCGAACCCGCGTATGGGCGCAGTACCGCCACCTGCTGGGCTGGAAGGCGAAGCAGTAGATTGGCAGACAAATACAAATAAATTCTTTTTTCTTGTTGCTCTTTGTAGGAGCTATTTATTTGATGTTGGTATTTAGTTATTTTAATCACAAGTAGTAGTGTTAAATTAGACTAGATGTTTGCTTATTTAGTTTAGATTTTTATATATATTAGGATAGCTTTTTCTTTTGATAGTTTTTTGTTTAGTTTAATTAGTTGTTGTCTAGGTATACTTAGCTTTTTGGTTTGTTCATTTGTTTAGGAATTGGGTAACACTGTGGACACCTGGGGTTATATATATGAGTAGGCAGGTACATGACCAGCATGCACCTGGGTAGGCCTATGTTTTTTTTTTAACAGAGCAGGAGAGGCAGTGATATGAGTTCCTTTGTTCTTTTGTTTGTTTGCTTTGTTAAATAAATTATGAGAAAAACGGAATCCTATATGGAAAATGCATTCTTTTGCCTGTGTAAACTACAAACCCATGATGCCTCGGTGGCCCTTTGATTTATGAATGTTTTTGATTTATCTGACAAATGGCCACTACACTCTTAAATAATTAGGAATGGATATTGTGTACTTCCCTAGATGCTTATTGATCCCCCCAATTAAACATTATAAATATTATGTTCCGTTCTCAGCGTATGTGCTCTGGAGATTAAAAGTGTAAGGTCCATACTGGACCACCACTGTCTTCCAAACTAATTGATGCCACATTATCGTGCTTGTGAGCACAGATGAACTTCCCTATATTCATCAGATAAATGTGAAAACAGCCTTCTAGTGTCGAACTCTGCACATAGCATACATCATTCTGCACAGTGAGGGTCGTGCATCCAAGTGAAGCAAGAAGCAAAACACGTTTTTCAGTGGAGGGGGACTATTAAAAAACACATCCTCTCAATCTACATGTTTCTTCTCAGATTAAATAAAAGTAGCTCTAGTAAGTCAAGAAAGAAAGCCCTGTTTTCAGCTTTGTCACAATGGATTTCCCAGCAAATTCAAATTTAATAGCTTGTTTATCTTTAGAAGTAGGCATATTTTCTCAACCCATAAAGGGACACTTAATCCTTCAGTTTATCAGATAAATTCAGATACATTTCACTGAAACATTGTAATCTCAAAAGTATCTAAAACTGTCAGACAAATGTATTGGAGTAAAAAGTACAATCTTTGTGTCTAAAATGAAGAAGATAAAGTTGCGTAAAATGGAAATACTCACGTAAAGTACAAGTACCTCAAATTTGTACTTAAGTTCAGTACTTGAGTGTATGTATATATTTTTACCACTGGTTTTACCCCAGCCACCCCAAACCCGTTATTCAAGCCATGCCTGTTGTCTTTGTTCTTTAATCTGTGCTTGATACATTTCTTCATTCATGTCCACACAATTCTTTTGAAGCTTCTTCTTTTGCTTCTTATGTAAATGTCCTCAATTCATCCAATTTCACGCCCACATGTGAATCCATAAAAAGGTAACACCTAGTGCAGACATCTAAAATTCCAAAGTATGTAATTAATATATTATATGGTTATATGCTATACCATAAAATGAATGGAAATAGTTAGCATTACTAACTATGAGTAATTCATCTAACTATGATTATATATTATATTACCTGCTGCACGTCGCGAGGAGGGCGCTCATGTAACAAATTGAATGCCCCACGTTTAAATCCGATAGAAGAAGATTTCTTTCCCAAACGGAAGTCCTTTTTTTTAAATGTTCCGGTTGATTTCTGTTGTTTGAGCTTCCGCGCGCGTTGTCCGCTTTCTTCGAGAGGAAGAAGTCCAACTCACAATACTGTGATCGCACATTACTGTTGTTGAAGATGTCGAACATCAAACTGCAGCATTTCAGGAGCTTCTTAACCGAGCGCTTTACTACGGTGGCCGTGGAGGTGTTTGGAGAGATTGAAACTCTCGTGGAGGCGTACTCCGAGGAAAACAAACGCCTGCGGAAGGTGCTGCATATGGTGCTGAACCCCGAGATAAAGTTACCGAGGATAGGTTTGTCCCTGTTGGTTAACTCACGCATTTCAACCCACTAACACTACTAGCTGCAGCTCCACTTGAAGTGTTCAAGTCAGTTGCAGCAATGTGAACATGAGCTGAACTACGCAATGTAACGTTAAATAATGTAACGCAAGCACTTTAAACTGAACTGTAACGTTACATTCAATTTGTTTTAGTTGTATCTTTACATGAGCTTTGTGCGGTGATCTTGACCGTAACACTTTATGTACTTAAGTACACTTTTGAGGTGCATGCTCTTCACTTATATGTGTATTCTGCTTTATACTTGTACTATTGTGCCTCAACGTGAACCCAACTCTACAATGTACCTTTAAATGAAACAGTGTTCAAGACCAGAGGGATGCGCTACAAAGCAACTTTGACACAAGCAGACTTTCCCTGCGTTAGCTGACTCGACACAACCTAAAACCTGAGAGATAATGGGGATCACCAAAGAGCTATGGTCCGCCACGTTGGTAAAACCTCACACATACAAATTGCCATACAAAAGTAAAACAAAACAAAATCTTTTTTTACTGTCATTCATGGCATGTGCTAAATAAAAAACAACCATGCTACCTGTATACCTATTTACTTACTTAATACATTTGTGAAAGAATCATAGCAGTAATTTGTAAACATTGATTCAGAATTGTATGTATTTAAAAAACAAAATAGATTTACAAACTCAAACCCAACACACCCAAGTTTGCAAAACCTATTCGCTCAGTCGGGAATCTGAATGGCTCCTAGAGGATATTGTCAGGAAAAGATAATGGAGCTATTCAGCCCCCCAAAACAACCCTCTTTTCAATCCCAAACTCCTTCTGAGGTTAGGTTAGGAGTACAGCACGGCGATCTAACCAGATTAAAAGAGAGCCACCTTTGTGACACTAAACTGGCTTTAGGCTTAAAATACCTTACTAACCCATTGATCTAGCTACGTTCTACACCCTGCAGGGAATATAAAAACTACCAAAATGTCCTAAAAACTAAGTTAATAGATACAATCATCTGAAGTGTATGGTACATCCAACCCTGAGTGCAATAACAGATCTGAACATGATCAAACAAAGAATTGAGAGCTTCAGTTGTCCCCCTTTTTTTATCTGTTCTACAACCTTGTTTTCTGGTGTGCTAAAATAACTACAGCTTCAAGGGGCATGTGCTGTGTCTTTATATACTTTTTATACCCAAAGTGAAGCAAGAGATGTATAAATACTTAGTATTGGTGTTTTTTCTTTTTCTCCACAATAGATGTTCTCCAATACACTGGAGCAACCACAGACGTCAGAGAGCTGAACATTAAGGTGGAGCCGGAAATATCAGAGCCGTTGCCTAAAAAACCCAAAGAAGAGCAAATCGAACATGACATAAGTTTGGGATCAGAACCACAACAAGGGCTGGGGGAAGGTGATGCCTTCAATGCCCATGTGAAAAGTGACCCAGAAGCAGAAGACACAAGCATGCCCTACATTATTAACTCATTCCACATAGAAGTGGTTGACTTCAACCCCAAATCTTCAGGAACCCTCACAGCTGATGAAGATAAGGACTGTTACACACCAGACTCTCATAAGGTCACAGATAGCCCACAGCCGTCCAGGAGCGAGGCAAGCACAAGTGGAAGCCGGGTACTTCAAAAACATAATATAAAGTCTGAAAAGAGCTTCAAGGTAAGGTTGTTTTAAAGCCCTAGAAGTCCATAGATCAAAAGCATTTCATGAATATATCTAACTGTGACAGGCTGGAGAAGCTTTGTGATGTGGTTAAAAAATAAATAATAGATTATAAACGGCTAACGTTAATGTTTGTCAGCCCTTTTGAATACTGGCTGGTTTTCCAGAACAATTTTCTAGTTGGAAGCAAAGTTACGTGGTTGTTAAGCTGTGATCAGAAACGCTTTATCGAAGGCTGCCCGTGACCGGCTTCGGTACAGAGCTTTTGTTCCTATTGGCTGCATGTTAGTGCTGAAATGATTAAGCAGCTGATCAGTCAATGGCCAAATCGTATCCGTTTAAACATTTTGAAAATAGATACTTTGAATGTATTGTTTTTTTAAGCTGCTGTTAAGGCAAAGTAAGCATTTTTAAGATTGCTTTGGGCCGTGGTATTTTCTGATTAGAATGACTATTTCCGTCCCAAGTATAAGTGTAAAGTTTGTTTTAGAGTTCATCTGGGTACCAAAAGCCTATTTTCCAGCCAGTCCTAGAAAATTACAATAGAGAGCAAAATGTTCTGGAGAACATTACATTTTCCCAGATGGGTTTTTATTGTGCAACTTTGATCTGAGGATGTCCTGGAAATATCCCTAAAATGATCATATAAGAACTGTGGGGAAACATCTTGATGTCCTCAGGGGCTGGTATAGAGTGTTTCGTTCACATTGCAAGTCGTGTTTGTTTTTAACAGTTGAAGCATGAAATAATGATTTTGTTTTTCTTTCCCTGCTACAAAATGGAAGAAGCCAAAGTTGTCCCTGCAGAAAACCATGCTAGAAATACCACGGCAAGTTGATGACTACACTTTTATAATTCTGATTGTTATATTTTCATTTATTATATAGCTAATGATATTGACCTGTTTCGTACAGGATGGTGCCCCACCAGTCGTTCATTCCTGCCCCAACCGACTGCCAGTCCTTTTTGACCAGGCTCACTGAAGCCTTCAAGGATTTTCCCGATAACAAGAAGCCTCTGATAACTAAAATGGGCCTCACAGAGAATGTGGAAATGGTGGACTGTGCTTTTGGTAAAGTCCCTAAAGGTTGCCCCCTGTCCTATCAGTGCCCTGTGCCATCAGGTCGGGATTACATGATTTATGACGATGCCCCCTCTCGACCACTGCTCCCCCTGGCTTATTACATACTGAAGCCAATGTCGGCTGTCCCTACCCTCAGTGCCAAGGAGCAGCAGCATGTGGACGACGTGCAGATCACCTGGGAGGCAGCGCACATGCAGGAGCTCTCAACACGAGGACGCAAGGAGGCAGTAGAGGAGTTGAGGAAGCTGCGCTTGACCAGCCGTTTCAGGGAAGTCTGCAAGCTTAAACCAGGAAGGAGCAATGCGGAGCACCTGGTATTCAAGATGCAGAAGGGATTACCCCGGTGCAAGGTGGTACAGATAGAGGAGGAAATGAAGGCCGAGGCACTTCGGGAATACTGTAAACATTTGTGTGTCAACTGGTCCCCCTGCGGGTTCGTTGTCCATCCGAATGCTCCATGGCTGGGGGCGCTGCCCGACGGGTTGGTGTACGACCCCAAGGAGACGTCCAGCTTCGGGCTGGTGCACGTCAAATGCATCGGCTTCAGGAGCTTCATCGAGTGCGAGTTCCTGTTCTGCCGGGACGGAGTCCTGCAACTGGATAGGGCCCACTCGCACTACTGGCACATCCAAGGAGAGATGATGGTGACGGGCACGGAGTGGTGTGACCTGTTGGTGTTCTCCAGAGAAGACCTGCTGGTTCAACGCATCTACCGAGACGTGGCTATGATCCAAAGAATGAAGAAGAAGTTGGATGATTTCTTTTTTTATTACTACCTGCCGTGTTTGTTTTCAAACTGACGCCCCAGCTTTAGCGTTGTCACACTGCTGTTATGCTCTACTTGCTGTCCCCCTCTGGTGGTTGGTTGTGAGTTTTAACAGATTGAAAACTACTTGAATGTCATTTTTTTTCTGACCACTCACATTTTGTGGCATTATTAAACATGCATTGTATTAGTTTCATTCAGTCTAGTCAACAAGA
>JACSYO010000324.1:6492500-6555000 GCA_016806645.1 Ophiodon elongatus | reverse complement strand
CTACCGGAAAGAGTTTGCCGACATCAGCATTCTCAGTGACTTCTAAGGGCACTCTAACATCCTGCAGTTGCTACACAGACTTTGGAGTACACTCGCTCTGCTGGCTTCCCAGTACAAAGGTGTTGAAGGACATTTTAAGAGGATTCGGAGTAAAGCTTGGAATACTTTGTGTTGTGGATGAGTTCCCTTGCCCTCTTGGCCCAAACCTCCTCATCTTTTCTTTTTTTTTAATAGTCTTTGCAGGGTTTGTTGCAGACTTGGCCACTTTACAGACAAATCCAGCCCTGTTTTATAAGATGTTTGATAGATTTTAATTTTCTCAACACCCTACGTAGTCATGCATCTGCACAATTTCTTCATGACAAATTAAATCCAAAATATGGCAATGTTTTTCATGACTCAGTGAAGGGAGTTACTGTGCTTCCACACACTCTTCAGTGGTAAATATCTGTTGCAGTTTCATGCTGTAGCCCCTAGAGGGTACCATCCTTCTAACAGTTAAACAGCATGTACAGTACAGATGTGTGCTTGACATCCTGGTCTACATCTTCGTATTATTTAAAAATGTTCTTGTTCAATGAATGATGAAATGTTGCACAAGTTGCACATACAGCGATCAAATGGATGAAATCTACATATCACAGTGCATCACTCCTAATGGTGAGTACATGATGTATGTCCAAGAACCTTTTTAACAGAGTGTGTCGGGGTCTCGCAGAGGGCATGTCACCCAAAATCCTGAAGCATCAACATGAATGCTTTCATGTAACAAGCACCACATGTCCTGGTTTGATGTGTTTGTCAACCATGAAAGGGCATTTTTAATGTAAAGAATGATTTTTGTATTATTTTTTTCAGTGTGACAAATGAAAGTTAAGTGTAAGTGTGAACATGGGCCTCAATCATGGCTTTAATTTGTGACAATAGTGACACCACTATTGTCCATGCATGTTGCTCTACATTGTATTGTCCTCATCTGAACTATTAATGATACTTGTATTGTTGCTTGTTGAGATTTTTTTGCTGTATTTCCTTATATCGCTGTACATGTTAGAAATGAAGAATGAATGAATGCCGGTGTGTTTGTATGTGTCTGAGAGTCATGTTAGTAAAACGTTTTTTTAGTCATCCCCTGTGCGTTGTTGTGGATAACAACAGTTCCTCTTTTTTTAAAGAGGATTCTTTTTTTACAGTTTCTGTTCCTCCAAAACATTTTGTTTTTATGAAATTCCAGCAGCAAAAAGACTATTATTTTCTTCATAAGCCTTGTGACTTTCATGTAGAAAGAGAAAGTGTCACAGGGGCAAAATGAAGGTGCTACACATCCTTCTTCCTCCTAACCACGGGTCAGGAGGGTCAGTGTCAGGCATTAGAGTGGGATTTGCACCATGAGAGGAATGAACCACTTTCCCCCACCCACCCAAGCCACATTTATGAAGAAGAAAACTCCCCACAGCATTGTAATCGCAACTGTGAATGCAGGTCAATAAGCTGTGCTTTGAAGTCAGGCAATTATTCCATCCATCCACATTTTTATTTTGCCCCTCAAAGGGAGGGTTTAGGGGGTTGGGTGCAGAGAAGTTTTAGTGTATGATTTTGTTAAGGCAGCCGCCTGATAGGAGGACTTTGAAGTTGATGTGAAAAATATGTGACTGAAATATTACAGCACTATCAGGGTTTGGAGCATAATAACTCATTAAGTTATTCATTTACAGGACAATACCTGGTGGAGGAATGTGTCTCTTGAATCCTGCTGCTGCTCCCGAGTGTCACGGAAAGTGAATCTGGCATAGTGTTTCTTTATTGACCAGAAGTATCGGTAACTTTGATCCTTAAGAAGCCACTATCATTATTTCACCCTCTTTGTTGCTTTCCTGCATCCTTCCTCTGTGTTTTAAGGACATTTTTGGTGGTACTTATATCTTAATTGCATTACACTGGTTTGTTTGTAAGCCCCCAGAGTCTCATTGCATCAAGGTAATTGCGATGTTGTGGTTAAATCACCATGGCAACATTTTTTATCTGGCCGTTATAAACTTCGACATTAAGAAACTGAAAAACAATCCGGCTCACTTTCCACTGAGCAAGCTGGGGGCTTTGGAACCAAATGCGTCCTATTAAGTTTATACACCAGCCTGTAAAACGTGTGTGTGTGTGTGTAAGGTGTGTGTGTTCGTGTGGTATGTAAAGAGAGGGAGGGGTCTCGTTTTATTCAATTATGGGACTCCTTTCTACCCAAATCAAGGAAGGAAGTTGTCTCAAGTGTTGACTGGCAGTCTGGTAGAGTGCGGTGAGACTGGAAACTAAAGTTTAGACATTCAAATAACACAACCATCCTAAACATCCTGTATAATTAGATAGTAAAGAGCAACAGCAGCTGAATCAAAATATATAACAAACAACCTAAAGGGGAAATTATTCCTTTGTATTGTACACATGTACACCTTTACAGCAGATGATGTCATAAAAGAACATGAACGCACTGCTTCCACCCGTTTAAAACGGTACTCGCTGACACATCAAAATGAGTAGTTACATGCATGTATAGTCAAATACTGTACAATTTTTATACAATTATACTACTTTATCCGTCTACACCATTACATCTCAATTTCTTTTACATTTTTCTCAAATACATTTATTTGACAGATTTACGTTCTTTTTCAAATTTGTGTATTCCGTTCAATATGGTCCGATTTTTAAGATATGATGTTATAGATTAATCTACCCAACAGTGTATGAAGTGGTTAAAATGAACTCCGTCTTGACCAACTGCAGCAATATAGTACTGTTTACATATTAATGCATGAATTATCCAGACATCATTATATTACAGCACTGACAGGGGCCATTCTGAATAATTAGTACGTTTACTTTTGATACTTTCGTTAAATTTCATAGCCAATACTTCTGTACTTTTGCCTAGGTAAAAATGTGAATGTAGGACTTTTACTTGTAATGGAGTATTTTCATATGTAATTTATCAATGGAAATGATGGAAGAAATATTGCAATCTTTTACTTAAGTAGCATGTAAATATCACTCTATTAAAAGTACAATTAAAAGTCCTGCATTCATAATTCTACACCAGTGAAAGAACAAGTCTATTAGCAACAAAATTTATTAAAAGCATCAAAAGGAAAAGTACATTATATTCCTGGTTTACACTAATGCATAAGCAGCATTTTAATGTTGGCGTTGTAGAGCTTTTTAAACCACTGAGTAGTTTAATCTACAACAATGCATCATATGTTATGGTTTGATCTTAAATTTTATTTGTAAAATGTTTATCTTCAAAGTAACCAGTAATTGTATTTGTCTAATAAACATAGTGGATTTAAACATTTAATATTTCCATCTGAGATGAAGGGAATAGAGTGACAAAAGTACAAGTGCCTCAAAATTGTACTTGAGTAAAAGTACTTGGTTACTTTCCACCAGTACTACATGGTGAAGAGGGATTCACAGCTTAGTGTGTGATGCGTGCTGGATAACAGCTCCACTGTGAATTATGAACATTGGTATTAATGAGACAAAAAATGCAACATTTGATCTAAAAAAAGATGCGTCAAGAGGAAAAACGCTAAATGAAAAGCAAACATCTTGAATTGGTCGAGAACCAGATGGCCTCTTTGACATTAAGAAGCCGCTTTGGCATTTTAAGAAGGCAGTCCCAGAATGATTTCCGAGGAACTTCCGCAAAAGCGAGGTACAAAGCCCACAGATATTTAAGCAATATCCATAGCAATTTACTGTTTTATTTACAAACTGAAACATATGTTTCTAGACCTTTGCAGCCCCCCCCCCTCCTCCTCCAGTCTTTACCCATTACCACACTGATTTACTGCTGCAGGATTTCTCCCACACTATCTCTGCTTTTTCCTTTTATTTGTCTCGGCATTATCTTTATCCTCACTCATCAGTCATTCAAACTCTCCCTGCAGACCTGCCTGTTAACAGCACGTCCCCACCTTTACACTCAGCTATTGTTTCTTTCCTCCTCTGACTCTTGTGTTTTCTGTGTGCGATGCTGTCTGTGCCTCTGGGACCACTGCGAGCTCGCATCTGAAACATTTTAGAGAGACACATATTTGCTGTTTTAGAACACAAAGGGATATGCCATGGCAGAGGCTGTTTGAAGTGGCTTCACAGGGGGAACCAGAACCAGAACGAGGGATTTGAGAAACCATAAAGAAATGTTAGCGCAATGTAACTTTGGTGAATTCATCTAATCTAATGGAAGTGGGGATTGATTCAATGTGAAGGCGCACCCCTTTGAAGCTGGCCCTGTTGATGTTTCTAATGGAATAGCTCTGTTGTAGAAACGCAGCATTCCTCTCTACCTTGCACACAGTGCTTCACTGTGAGTTTGACAGGAGTGGATGCGTGATAGTGCCTAATCCAGGAGATCCCAGGTTGGCACTGCTTCCAGTAACCAGTATTTGAAGTGTGAGATTGGAGACAGCAGCGCTTGACTCCCCGCAGGCTCCTTATCTCGAGACGTTATGTTCAAATTGATTTGTTGGGTGATTTTTCTGGTTTTCAAATAAGGAGCCGTGTTTGTAGCGAGTCCAAAAGGTGTTTCAGTGCCCTCACAATTTGAAGATATCCAGACCGAGACGAGAGCACATTGTATCTAATGTATGTATCAAAACAAGAGAGGATCGGAAACGCATTTACCTAATGGTGGTTTTCCTTTCCTATTTATGGCCTTGTATTGCATTGGTCTGAATATACATACTTTATATTGTCCTCATCACAATATGTTCTGTTGTCAGCGTTCATGTTTTGTATGAAGCTGTCTTGTGGTTTAATGAGATCATTTCAGAAGTTAACAGCCGCATGGTCAGCTCTGATCTGCTGACTTACTGACTCCGATAAGTGTTTATAAAAAAAGTGAACCTAAAATATTGAATTGGAATAGCTGACTCAACAGAGGAAATTACTTTCATGTGATGATTTGCTATATATAGGGCTCCATCACATCAGCGTCTTTCTGCCTGGCCGGTTCAGAGTCAGCATTATAAACTGAAATAAGCAGTTTTTCTTCAATTGGTCACGTATCAATTTGAATAGAAGCAAAAGATTGATTCCTTTTCATTCACCTAGAAGTTACTGTTGCTGTTTTTTTTCTTTATGTGAAGCCCATGTGTCACATTATCACATGCACACAAAGATCATATGACCTGCTGTTTGCACATATGGACATGATGTGACGTAACAGTCAAGCAACATTACCCGCTCACACACATGCACACACGTCTCGCCTCAAATCTTCATCTACTTGTTAGTTTAATGTATGTTTCTGTGTGAAACACTGACAAACGTCATGAAGAACCTTTTTAAACCAGACCCTCCTTTTTCAAGGCTTTATATTTTGTAACTAATGGCTTTATTAAAAGTTAATAATTAACTTACTTATGCCTATAAATGTTTTTGGGTTGCCATGTTGTGACTGAGTGGACCATATGACCACTTGCTTTCTGGAAAAGGGCTTTTACTAAGAATTACCTACATTTAAAACTGCATTATAACAAAGGGAAATGTTATGTTGTTGTTAATAATGGATGAGACATTTGATTCATTAAGTTTTTACAACTTTAAAGCCCTTCATAAAGAGTGACTTATTAGAGAATAGTACTGAAAACAGTCTCAACGACACACAGTGGACGTCTGCTTTTAACCATCATGCACTTCTTCTTCCATGGATGTCCCAGAATAAGCCACACAGGCTTTCTCCAGCCTAACCTGCTGCTCAGCGTACACCAGCCCAGCATGCTGTATCCCCAGCTCAGCTGTGAGCTCCACTGGGACTGTTTGTAATGTGCCATGGACGAACCCCAGCACTTAAACACTGTAATCAGAGCCAGAGCAGGATATTGGCTAAATTACACATGAAAGCAGGGACATTTGAAGGAAGCTTGAGCACTAAATATTATGATAAATTACGGTCTAATACGAGAAGATAAGTCACAGCTAAACAAGAATAATACAGGCTTGCACGCAGTGCGGGAGGGAAGTGTTTTTAATGCACAATTTCACTTTCAAATGTGAAAAACACATATGTTAATGGTATCTATAAACATTTGACAAAACCGTCTCACTGTAAGGTCCATTTAGTTGCTGTTCTAGAGATTTCAATCACGTCACATGATCTTCGTCAGTGAATGGAGGCTGCCAGTTGTTGGAACTGTAGATTCTGTAAAATAAAACAATACTATTTATGAAGAGTTCAGCACAAAATCTTTTTTTTATAGCAGAGCCGCTTCATCCGGACTGTGTGGGTGTGGTTTGATCAGGTTTGATTGGCCGACCTGGCAACATGAGCAAACAACCGAACAACTGTCATATTTTGATTCAAATACTGCATGGTGCACAGATGTATATCATCGTTTTCCATGGGTCCAGAGAAGTACAGGGAAAAACAGGCCAGCTTGGCAGACAGAAATCTCTGAAGTGAAATAACCAGAACTTCTCCAACTTTGTCAGAAAGTTTAATTTCATTCATCGGAAGATAAAAACTTGTTTTCAGGGCCTTTAAGGACTTGTTGTCCATATTGGCTTATTAGTTATGTAAATAAGAATATCTAATAAGTTATAATTTCTATAAAAAGGTTTCTGTGCCTTCGTGGGCACATTCTTACCAACTGTGCTTTATATAATTTCTAAATCTCAGACTTAATGGAATAGTTTGACATTCTGGGAAATGCACTTATGGCTCTCTTGCTGAGACTTAGATGAGAAGACTGTTAACAAGGGAAAGAGCTAGCCTAACTCTGTTCTTAAGTAACAAAATCCACCAACACAATTTGTAATCTTTACACTTTTTTGGAGGATTAAACAAAGAAAATAAAAGTGTTAATTATTGACCCTTAGAGATCTTGATAGACTAATTTTGTACCTTAGGACGGAGCCAGGCTAACAGTTTCCCCCTGTTTACAGTCTTTATGCTAATCTAAACTAACCAAGCTGACTCCAGCTTCATATAACTCACAGACATGAGTGGTATCAATCTTCTCATCTAACTCTTGAGGTAAATATTCTGTGTCCATTGATGGTTAAACTTTGAGAGTTTAACCTTTTTCCTTCAAAATGTACACCTTTACACAGTTTGCATTAGATTTGCTTATCATCCACACCTCTCTCTCCCCGTGCCCCCCCACTCCACCCAGTCCCATCACCACCATCCCCCACATACCATGCACCTTCACCCCTTCATCCCCCCCACCGCCCCGCTCCTCCAGAACCCCTCTAAGTGGATACCCCACAGGAAGGGCTTCTCCAGGGGGGAAATGGGTCCCAGATGTCTGCCTTTGTGCCACTATAGGCTCCTCGGGAGGGATGGAGCCGTGGACGGGTGGGTATGGGGTGGAGGAGGGTGTAGTGCAGTGTGCAAACATCAATAACGGCAGCCAGGAGGGTGAAGAAACTCCTGGGGTGAAGGTGAGGAGGAATTTAATGATTAGTTCCTTTTGTCAAGCCAGCGTGGATTTCCAAACACATCATTTATGATTGGTCACACTGCCCCGCTCCTACCAGCTGAGCACGTCACCGCAGCGCTTCGTCCTTTTGGTTTATGATGGTAATTGAATTGACTGCATTACGATCTTAAAGAAACTGTTTTCCCCTTTTTCTTTTCCTGGAGAACTTCAAAAGTTTCAACATGGCCGCTCCTCCGTGCAGTATTTCAGTCAGGACCGAACCATATGTTGTAGAGACAGAAACAGACAATACATTGGCCTTCTTTGATATCCAAGCCCCCGTGTGTGTGTATGTGTGTGTGTAAGCCAATATATACTGATATATATTGATATGTGTATGATCTATTTTCAGCTCCAGAAAGGGTTAATTACGACCCCCGTGGAAATAAAACGAAGACGAGAGCAGGGCCCGAGTGTTTAGTGAAACATTATGTCAAGACTCTGACAAGGAAATGAAATGTGCAACATCAATCAGCCTATGAGGACAGAGATCAAACGAGCCTCCACACTCCTGCATCTGGTTCTGTTTGGACAGCCTCACTTTTTTTCCCTTCTCTCTCTCCTTTCTTCTCCTTTTCTTCTCCCCTTTTCTTATTCTTCTCCCATTCTCTCTCTCTCTTCTCTCCCCTTCTGTTCTCCTATGTGCCACGACATTCCTGTTGGCCTACTCGCTTTGTTAGCTCATTTTTTCCATGATGGTGGCACAGAGCCACGCTTTCGCTAAAGGTAAGCGGCAGCTCCCGAGATTACCCTAAGCAACAATGACTTTCCTGTCCCTCCACTGTCTCCACCAGAGCTCCCAATAAGCCCCAATTCTAATACCAGTTAATCCTGGAGTTGACTTGGCCTGTTATGTAAATACAACCTCATATAATTCACTGTCTCTGTCCATGGCCTTGCTTTGATGGCCAGATGAAGGTTTTTTTTTCTTCCAAGTTGATTAAACCCAACTGGGATCGAGCTACTTTCCGTTCGACGTCCCTCTTTGAATGAAATGTAAACCAGTGCAATCACGAGGCTCATCAAGAATCTTCTGAACTGCTCTCTGCACACACGGCCCTTCAAATGCCGCGGCAATCACACCCAAATTGTCGGCTAGAAACTGTCAAGCAGCGTGTCAAGAATGAAATGAGGTTTTTGTTACAAACCAAGAAACTTTTGTTGGTAAATAATACAAGTTTCTGAATATCTTGTCTCTGCATCTTCATACAACATCTCTGGACGGTGACTGAATTTGCATCAGTTTTGGAAACATCAAAGATGTAACAACTTTTACCAAAAAAAGACATGTTAGGAGGTGTTGAAATATAAAAGCTACCATTAAGTATGCTGTCATCAAAAAGTACCAAATTTCAGCATCTTAGAGCAGCGGAAAACTCCCCACAAGATTTCTCTGCAGAGATCCACACATGAGTCACTCAAGTAATGACGCATGTAAGGTATAAACGGACACAATGTTGGGAAACTGTTTTGGATTCAAAATAAGATTAGGGCAAGATTTAGTAATTTGATCAAATTGCAGGTTGTTCTACACAGATTGAACAAAACATTAGCTTGAGCTATGTCGCGTCATTTTCTCAAGGAGACCGGTCTGCTGTGTCATGACTGCCAACGTGTAGAAATATCTTTAAGTGGCTGCAGACCCAGATGGGTTCGCGTTGTAGAGGTGGAACATGTGTCGGTGCTGCCCCGAGGCCATGGATGGCACAATTACGTGCTCTCTCACCTCTGCAGACTGAGGTCACTGGGCCACTGAGGTCAGGGGTTATTTAGGGTCCCGTCTGTGCTCCCTTCCCAACCCAACGTAGATGACTAGGAGCAGCTGACGTCACCATTCTAAACCAAACGCTGGTTAGGTGTTAGATAACGGATGTCCTTTGAGGTGTATAAGAGTTCAGTGTACGCCAATGTGTACAGAGACAATGATATCTCAGGAAGCTCATCTTATTAAATTCTTTCCAAGATGCGTTCTTGCACAACCTCAAATTGTCTCTCAGATCACCTTAAAACTACTGCAGCCAAACAGATTTAGAAAAATATATATTTTTTGCTTTGCAAGATTTTACGGTCTGTCATGGCAAAAAAATGTATAGTTTGTGCAAATTAGAAACATAAAATGCATTGTTAAACCTATAAATCCTCCTTCAGTCTTTTAATATGCAGTATTTTCATTGACTTGGGCCACGTTGTGACTCGGGGTTTCACGGATTTGTTTTTATAGTGTCTGGTAATTAGCATGATAAAAACCATGGCAGACAAATGTTAGTGTGAACTCACACTTGTTCTCACGTTAAAGGAAAAAAATGAAAATCTCTTATCACTACATCAATGATTGCACATGATTGATGGCTTTTGTGTTTTAGGTTAAAAAGCTGTTGAGAATGTTTGTTCATAAAAATTGCATATAATAAGTATTCAATATCAAAGTTGACACTGATGACTGTCAGAAATAAAAGGTTTAGATTCATTCCTGTACGAATAGTGAGTTGATAAACGAGAATGCAGACACAAGGGTGCATGCCGACTGACGCTCCAGCCCCAAATCTGGAACCCATAAAGCCTCAGACATCCCTGCAACATTAGACACAGCACTTCTTATTGGCTCAGAGGTCCACTTACCCCCTTCCTCTATCGCCCGCCCAGCAAACGCACACTTCCTGCTTCTCTGCTTAGCTCAGGCCGAACCACGCCCTCTGGAAGTCCGCTTAGCCAAAGAGAACTGCCCGCAGGCCTTGAGTTAGCATTTGGGTATAAAAGAGGCGGAGGTGGACCTGCCTGTCAGATGGTTTGTTGTTGTTCTGTCTGCCAGGTTGAGAGGGGAATGTGAAAGTTAGAAATTTAACAAGGTAACCGGGAAACAGGACAGCCAGAGCGACGTTCAAGCCGATGGAGTTTCTGAAGCCGTAACTTTCTTTGACAAAAGAGAAGACTTTTGTTACACACGCTTGTCAAGTTCGGGTTTGTTGTTGCTTGAAAAAGAGCATCACTGCGTCTCGTCTTTGCAGTGGAGGCTGAAAGGTTTTTGGTGGACAGTACAATGAGAGAAGAGGTGTCCTGCACCAACTCCCCCGAAGGAGGTCTGGGGGCCAGCGAAGAGGAACTGGAAAGGGGATCGAAGAAGACCTCCCAAGCAGGAAATCGGAAACGTTCCCCTTTCCCCAAGAAGGACAGCCTGGGTCAGGCAGAGGAGAGCAGCACCGGCAGCCCCAACAGCCAGCTGCCATGTGGTCCAAAGAAGGTGAAGAAAAGCCCTTCAACAGTCGTGTCGTTGGCCCCCACGTCGCTGGGCCCCAGGCTGGACCAGCCCTTCGAGGACCTCCACTCTCAGCGTGTCATCGCCAACGTGCGGGAGCGTCAACGCACACAGTCCCTGAATGACGCCTTCTCCTCTCTACGCAAAATCATCCCCACGCTACCTTCAGACAAGCTGAGCAAGATCCAGATCCTGAAGCTGGCCTCACGCTACATCGACTTCCTCTATCAGGTGCTGCAGAGCGACGAGATGGACGCCAAGCTGGCCAGCTGCAACTACCTGGCCCACGAAAGACTGAGCTACGCCTTCTCCGTCTGGAGGATGGAGGGAGCCTGGGCAATGTCCACCAGCCACTAGGACCCCATCGAACTTCTCTCCTAAACCCTCTCGTGTCCACATCTCCACCCCACCGCCTGTGTCTGTGTTTGCACCCATTTCATGACCTCTGAACCTCTGAATTCTTCCCCTTCTGGTCTGATCTTAACCTTTTCATCTCAAACCTTTGCATACATTCCTGCTCCATCTTTGTGCTCCATAATGGTTCACTTCATCTCTACACCAGTATTAACATCCAAAGTTGGACCTTTGCAACTAAAACCTGTTATCCTGCATTGTTTCCACCTCCACTGCTCTCCCCTGTCTGTCCTAAAGTTTAGTCCAGTGCAACAAGACGCTCCACTGCAGCCTCTCAGGTATGGACAAAATATACAAAAACACACACACAGACTGCATGAAAACATACAGAAAACATGCAAACACAAACATGCACATGTACACTCATCATGTCATCTGCACACGTGACTTGGTTTTTCTTTCAATGTTAAAAATATTCATAGCAGTACATTATTTGTAGCCTTTCAGCTCAACAAATAAATACCTCCAATGCACTTCACAAACAAAATGCACAGGCAGGAATAAAAATACCGTTCTGTACTTAAAATATTGTGTTAAAAAAAAGCAAAACTGTTCTACACTTTTATTTTATAAATAATTGACATGCAGCATATTATGAAAAGGCTCAATCACAGAAGTATTCAGACTAAAGAACATGAAGCAAAGTTGATCTAGAAAGCAAATGTATAAATGCGCATAAAATGTCATATTTATAAATGAATAATAAAATCTCAATATAATTATATAACAGCTGTTAAATTGCCTTAATTACAACACATCAACACAAACTAAGTGGACCTCTTTTTACATGCAGTCGGCCCACTTATTTGTTTTGATATTTACAGCTATGAAGTCTGTTTAACTTTGCATTCAGGTGTATAAATACAAAATGTACTGTGTATTCTTTTTTGCAAATATGCAAAAATTGTTCCCCAATTGATAAAATTACATTTAGATGAAGGGCATGTCAGTCATATTGTAGTACAAATTATGTTTCTAATTCTGATGTTTTGATCTATATGTTTGGTTCAAACTTTTACTGAATCCGTTATTTTCAGTCAAACTGCAAAAAAACGTTTTTTGCAGATTTTGTAAAATGCAATATGCTGTTAATTATTGGCTAATATTTAGTTGTGTTTTGTTACATAAAACAAACGTTGTTAATAAATGTTACGTAGCTCAGATAATAAAGTCATCAAATCAAGTGTATGTTCTGTGTTGGTTTGTGCAAAGTATTCTGCCATTTTGGGTACAACTCATGCAAAAAACATATCAGTGTCAAGAGATATTTCCTGTTAAATAAAAGTCATTAAGAAATAATATAAAACAAATGTAAAAAAATTGATATAGTATAGATAATAATTTTAAATCAGATAACAAAGTATCAACATGTTTGTAAAAAGAAATAAAAGAAATGTTTACAAATCCACTCTAATAAAAACAGCATATAAACAAATCTCTTTCGAAGTCATGGCCACAATGAATAACATTTAAACAGCACAATCACAATACAATAACTTTGGTAAAACATCAAAATTTCAAGGAAATAATTCTACGCACTTTGGTTGTTTCACTTTATTGACTAAACTGAACGAACAGCACATTATCATCATTGTAATCTAAACTCTCCAGTGTTTGACAGACCTCTGATGTATTTAAGACAAATGTTTTCCTCCAGAATCTGTAGGATCGACTTCACACAGGGTCTGTTTTTTTTCAACCATTTTAACAGACACCAGATTCCGGCACAGGTACAGCATGAAAGGAGAGAGAGAAAGGGAGAGTGAGGAGAAATAAGTGGAGGCACATCTCTCTCTCTCTCTCCCTCCCTCTCTCTCTCTCCCCTGCAGCCTTGCCCTCTCTCCTCAGGATCTTGTATCGTGCAATCAGGCCCCGACGGGGCCCAGACAAGCAGGAACCTTTAGATTGGAAACAGTTGTGAGGTATTAGGAAGGTGTGTGTAGCAGGGTTAGGGTCAGGCACACGGGCATGTGTGTGTCAGCGCATGTACATGTGTAATGGTGTGTGTTTGTATAAGTGTGTTTGTAGTGAGCTTTAATTACCTGTGCAGTGTGTGTGCCTCTCTGTGTGTTTATGTGAACACATCTGCAGATTAGTAAACAGGAATACACTTGCAGATGTTGTTTTGTGGATTTTTATCTCTCCCCTCTCCTGGTTTTACTTTTATAAGACTTACAGTTTAATTTTTCGGAAATAAGGCAGCCAGGAAGTCCTTCAAAATAAAATGACAACATATAAGATAAGACTTGGTGCAACATATTTGTTGCTGTGTTGGAAGAAATACACCCATTTTTGTCACCGAGACGTTAGGTCATAGTAAACACTTGACTTTGAACATATATGTATATATATATATATATATATATAAATTAATACAAGCCAGTACAGCATTTGCCCAGTTACATGTAATTCAATGTGCAGGAATCAGAAAATCGCAAATACTACTGCAAGTACTACTGCAAGTACTACTGCAAGTATTACAATGTCCAGACACACACATGCAGCCGCCGGCCATGTGCACACTGCAGGTGTTCCACTCTGCCTTATTATTAAACCTCCAGTGGCCTCAGCAGACGTCGAGGGCTCCACTCAGCGCTGTGGATGGAATGCCAAGGCCCCTGCACGTGGTAGCGGAGTGTCCTTGAACGCAGCGCAGTAGTTATGACCCACCACTTTGCCTGCTCTGCCTGTTATCATCAGCTCTGCAGGGGCCGCCACGGAAAGTGCTAAAAATTCAAGGCCTGAAACTGACCTGAATGTCTAAGTTTAGGAAAGAAGATGAGGTTATAAAAGAGTCCGAGCAACATCAAAGACAGAGTGTGCATGCATGCATTTAACACTTTGTGTGTGTGTGTGTGTGTGTGTGTGTGGTGTAATTTAAATTAAATTGTGCATACGTGTGTAAAATGACATTTAAATCAGTGTCAATCCTATATGTGAATACAAACAGAATGTCCAAAAAGTTGCAGCCTCTTTTTAAGTTTTTTGAAAGCTGGGTAGGTGGTATGTAGGGGTTAGACAAAATAATTGGATCACTTGACAGTATATCAAAGTATATAATGTTCCATGTGAAGTTATTTGAAGCCGTAATTCAGGTCAATGTATTAGATTGCAGGTAATTGTTAAAGATGTTTTTGTAATTTTGTCCACCTCACATAGTTTTTTACTAAGAAAATAACTTGTTTATTGGTATATTTTGTACTTTCACTGTAGGAGAACCTTTATATTTTCCTTGAGAGTATGGGATGCACACACACACACACACACACACAAACATAAACACACAGTGGACAGTTATGTACATTTTGATGAGCATGATTTTAGGACGTGTGGGTGTCTGGCTCAGGGTGAGTCTTTCAGAATGGGAGGATTGTTCTGTTTGAGTTACAAAAAACAATACTCTCCCTTCTGTTTATACTATAATCAAAATGCCTGTCACTGCTTTTTCCTCTGCCGGAACCACTGGCTCTGCTGCGTCTGAGTGTGTTTGTTATAGAGTTTGGACTGACCAGCTGTTGGATGCTCTGCTGTGCATATTAAATCTCTGGCTTTCTCTTCGGACTGATCTGGGACCAGATGTATAGTCCTCTGCGGCTCATCTGCGTTTTAAAAGTCTCATCCAGAAGTTGCGGCTTCTGATAGTCATCTTTATTTTTAGAGAGCCAAACTGTGAGCTGAGTGCAGGTGGGAGGGTTGTGTGTGTGTGTGTGTGTGATTGTGCGCGTTTTATTGTTTGTGCATTTGACTGCTACAGACATATGTGCTAGTGCATTTGTATGTGTGTTGGCCTACTCAGACAGCTGCCGGGATAGAGAGCCATAGAGGAATGACTTCTGGTTTGACACGTAGGCAACAAAACTCCACATAAATTGGGTCTGAAATGCATCATGAGCTGTCAAACATTTACCTGCACAATTCACAGAAACAGAAAAATGTTATGTGCAATTTAAATTAAAAGTTTCAATAATTAAAGAAAAAGGGCAAAATGAAAATACTCCTCAAAAAAGTTTCTGAAGCACCTCTAAATTGGTTTTCTTTAACAATTGTTTCCTGTGAATCTCTAATGCGTAGGCAATATAAATCCAGTTAAAGAGTAGCACTCCCCCACCAACAATAAAAACAACATAGAGAGGTACTTACGGAATGTACATAAATTAAATGGCTACTGCAGAAAAAAGGACGACCACACGTGGGGTTTGATTTCATGAAAATTTAACTTTAAATGTTGTAAAAACCAGACAGATAAATGTGAGTTTCAAAAGTAACGTTTCTGTAAACAAAAAGAAAAGCAAATGCAAAGAGCAGATTAGAGGACGCCGAAGAAAAGCTTTTGTCTGTCAATTTACACATTCACACATTTATGGCACAATGAAAGTCATGACGGCCTGACACCCACAAACATATGTCTAACTCTTTCTTACTGACTTCTTCTTCTCTCTGTGTGTCTTTCTTGAAGCATGGAAAGGCACACTGTAATTAGGGTGAACTGAGAACGCTCCAGAAGAAATGTTTGCTTGTTAAAACACGAGAGGAGAAGTTAAAGGAGCTGTAGGGATTTTTCCACTTTCTGCTCAACAGAAGCGTTTGTTTGTTTGTACACACATTTTATAACCTCAACACACAACTCAAAGACTTTCAGTGGAGTTCTTATTTTGCAGAAAATATGCTTCAGAATGACTCACAAGTATTCAATGTCTTCTTATCTTGAAAGTGTTACGCTAATATGTTAATCGTTAATGCTCATCGCTGTGTTTCTCATCTCTGCAGAAAACCGACAAATGGAAAATTCTCTACAATCAAAGAAGAAATGTGTTCCCGTCCAACCAGATAATCCCCCATTTTATCTCTCCAAAAACTTTTTTTTCTCTTTCTCCGGACACGTGCTCGACTCATGACACTGAGATGTATTCTTGCAGCTCGAACAGTTCTGTGTTTCTGAAACACCGGCGAGAAGACATGACAGTCAAGCGCTGATCATTTTTAATGATGAAAACAAGGAAAAATACAAACAGCTGGCCTGCGTTGACAATGAAACAAAATGGCTGCTGGTTCGAGTGCCTTTGGGTAACACCGTGATAACCATCATCCATTTGACTCAACGCATCGGATGACTCACTGCCAGACAGACATTAAGATGACTAATGATAATGGCACAGTGATGGTTAGAGGGCGGTCACAGCCAATGAATGTTTACAGCTAAAATGCTAATAAGCTAATCGCTCTGGCTCTCAAAGCCCCGTCTTGTGGGAAAAAGAGGAGCACGAGGAATCTGATGCAGATATTCTACTTTGTTGTGCTGTAGTAAGCTGGATTGCTTTCTGTGTTTTTGGAGGTTTTTAAAGTGTACCTGTTTGTGAATTTGGTGTATGCACACTGTATTACTTTAACTCTGCTCATGCATTACACTTGGCTTTAGTGAAAAATGCCCATGGGAAAACGTCTTAAACCACTGATTACAATTCAGCCACTATTCCATTTGTTTTTTTCACTTCAGCTTTTCTGTTATTAGTGAGCGTCGCAGAAAGTTGTATTTTAAAATGCAAGACAATCTGATCGATGTATGTCTTTTTCCTGCCGCTTTACGAAATCTTTGCAAACTTGCTGTGAGCGTTTTCACTGAATAATGCAAAAAATAAAAAATAAAAGAAAGCTTCTTGTAAAATGCGTCAAAGTGATAATGAAGTGATTCCAGCCTTGATATAGAGGATTCATTTGATAACACAAGTAGTCTAATTACTGTTTGAACATGTTTCTTTTGTATTGATTTGCATTTGCTTTTGATAATCTTTACTCTGCCAGCTCCTGTGGACAATAAAACTTTTCTTGATGCTGTATATGAGCTGTATATATTTTGATAATCAAACAAATAATGGATTACGTGTTGGCATTCAGATATGAGAGGAAGCTGTGGTGTATTTTCTAAAGTTAAATAATGCAAGATTAACAAAGTAAAAAAAAGCATGCCATAAAAAATACAAACATTATCTTATTCAAATGTATTTCATTTACCTTTATTAAGGATTTTTTTGAGACACAAAAACAGTAGAAAAGACAAAAGGCGACAAAAAAAAACAAAGTCATTATGTACACTGTACACAAACAAGTCAGAGAGTCAGTTAAGAGAAAACTGGACTTTGCCTGCAGTTTAAATTAAGATCCAGTTTGTTCAGGCGACCTTTACACAGGCTGGTCAGCATGATACTTTAAGGCACACAGGCTGACAATTTGGTCTCCACGTACTAACAGGGTTAATTTTTTAGATCAAATACAAAAATAAGTAATTTGCATGAATTAAGACAAAAGATAAGACATTAGATATGTCAGGTCACTGTCACGAACGTTCTCATAAGACTACGCAAAGCTACACTCAGTCTGTCCTACACGATGTGGCGCTGAGACTCGCCGTCATTTGTTTTCACATTTTCATTACAAATATTTGACAGGTTTTGAGTTGCGTACACAATGCAACATAAAGAAAGAAAGAATGAAACAAAAAGGCAAACGTACTGCACTTAAAAAGTATAATCCATAGCACCGTCATAATTGTGTTAGACATGCAAAGAGCACTTCAAAGACACAGAATCTGAATGTATAAATAATTTTTTTTTGAAAAAATGAATTTGTTTATATATCCGTCCTGTGCTTTTGGTGCTGTTCAACTGTTTGGATAGAAAAAAAGAAACATTCACAAACTCTTGAAAGTCTTTGAAGTTCTTTAAGCCATGCCAGTCCAGGAATGGCACATTGTTCTCATAAACTTTGGTTGCGCTTAACCTGTGTCCAATTGCACTGTGTGGATATTCAACTATCTCAGTATTATTGCTCCATCCTACTGCTAAAATGTCATGTTTGGTCCGGGGAGCAAAACATCCCCGCCGCTGACAGTAAACAGAACATTGCTACGTCAACGACGGACGAAGGACCCATCAGTTTGTCCTCATTATGAAAGAAATACAAGTTTAAAAGAAATTACAAGTACAGCAGGAATGTAAATCCACAGGTAGAAACACTGGTCCAATAAACAAACATTATCAAAGTTCAGATTTTAAGACCCAAGTCATTCTGATCCTGCCATTCTGAGGGCAATGTAAGTGCACTTTGAGTGTGGGATTGTCATTAAGTCTGGGTCTCATCCAAAAAGTGATTTGCAATGTCACATATACAATCATTTCTGAGTGGTCACGCTGCACTGAGGCATCATGGGTGATTTGTGTCTTTGCTGATGTGTAAATATTGTCTGTCTCCCCTGATATTGATACTCCAATGACTAGAGGTATTAGCTCTTCATTGTGACTAATGTCACCAACTTTTAAGATGCACTTCATCAAAGACTGCAGTGTCTTCTTTTATCTGCAGTGGAGCATGTACAATAACCAAAAAAAGAGACTATCTAAGAACATGTGTGGACTTACAAAAAGATATGAAACATATGTATCTCAGACTTCACTGTAGCTTCACTATTACTGGATTCTTAAACAACAACAAAAAAAATTGGCTAACATTCGCAAAAATGTGTGCCAAAGGTCAAATGAATGAATATTCAGATAATCTAAAAACATGAACAAACAGGATGTTTGATTGTCAACATGGCCGATGTGGCTGCGTCACTTCTATCTCGTCCAGTTCACATTACAGAACGGTGCAGTGCAAAATGATCAGAAGCCCCTGATCTGTTCCTTCATCGGATCTTTGTCACATTCAGACAAATGACATCATCATAGTGGGACACGGAGGATATGTCTGCTCTCCTTCACCAGCAAGTCCTATAGGGACGACTTCTTCCGCTCTGAGTGATTGGCTTCGTAATGCCAGGAGACCTATGACCCTGCCTTCAAGGTTACAACATTCTGCGTGGTCTCTCCCAGGTCTTGTGGGAGTCATTTACAAGGTGAATGTTTAAAGTCACAGAGCTGTGCTTTGTCAAGTGTGTGTACCTGCTACGTCATGTTGTCAGGTCCCAATGCTACAGGAGAGTGAAGATGCTTCATTAATCTTTCTTTTCAACAAATTTCTCAGTTCAGTGACAGATGTCCCCTTCAGGAAAAGCCCGTAGAGGCGTGATGAGAGTGTGAATTTTGCCCAGGTGAATGTTGTTGCTCAGTGTGTGTTTGAATCAGAGTGGTCAGACTGCAGCCAGTAGTTTTGCAGGCAGAGGAGTTTTCATGAGGCGATGAATACAGTGGTTGAACTGAGGAGGACATCTGCTTCCAGTGATGGTCCAAATGCATAGCTCTGTGTGTGTGTGCTTGTTTCCATAGAGACTTGGTTAAAGGCAGCTGTCAGGAGACTCTTTCATCAGAGAGAATCTCTTTTCTCTATCAGTTTTTCTGGCTGTTTCCTTAATGAACGAGAGAAGTAGAAAGATTTTATGATACATTAAGTTGAGTACTGTTGCTAAAGCAATATGTAATGAATAAGACGTCGTCCCTACTTGTCAGAGGCAATTGCTCCCATCGAGAGCTTGGCGATGGCACTGACAGCCTCGCTGTCCGAGTCTCGTCTCAGCCGCCGTCTCTGCGCCTGCAGGTAGGACAGATCCACCGTGGCAGCCGAATCTTTCACACTCTGCCAGTACTCACCTGCAGGATGCACGAAGATGAAAAAGAGGGAGATGAGGAAGGGAGGAGAAAGAGAGAAAGATTAATGACCTCAGTCCTTGGTATTCTGGTGTTGTTTTCATTCATGGTTCCTTGAGGTGAAGTGCCTGCACTGCATTATTTAAAAGCAGTACTTGGTGTTTGATCCACCAGTTGTAGCTGTTTGATCTGAATATAAGCATTGGCTGTCATATAAACAGCCCGTGGTCTAAATATCCATGTTGATAATTTCAGAAATGTAAACTCAAATTCAATCTGTTCTCTCAGGGTCTCCGGGCTTGAGTTCTGTGACACACAGTGGAAGTAAAATCAATCAGTGTTTGCAAATGTGTTCGTCTAGGAGCATGTGTGTGTTCTGGTCGTGCATGCAACTCGCATATATTTCACCCCAGGCATAAATTATGGGCTTAACATTCTTGTGGCTTTGCAAATATTTTTAATTAATCTAATTTGGTTGGGATAACATTTGTGTGCAATCAGGAGGGGATGTTGCGAAGGTCGTGTGCCAGAGAAGTGTTTGAAGATAATTGGAGCCAGGGCGGCCGTGTGTGTGTGTGTGTGTGTGTCTGTCTGTGTGTGGGACGGCTGCAGGGAGGGATGGGAGACAGGGATGTAAAGGAGGAGAGGTGGCTAGAGAGCAGGAGGGATGAAGAGATAAAGGGAGGAGAGTGCTAAGTGGAGAAATAAAGAGACCACAGTTATAGAGCATGGGCAGGAAAAAACATACTGAACAGCTTGTAGAAATACAAACTGAATTAAATCAAGAACTAAAAATGTTCCCATGACAAATATTAAATAAATATTTTTTTTTCTAAATTAAAATGTTTGTAATGTAAAATAAAACAATGGCAGCAGAAATAAAGTTTCCTGTAAAATCCCTGTATTTTGTAAGTGCATTTGTAATTGTACCACACCTCTTCTGTTACTCTTTTGAGCTCTTTGTCATTTGTGGCTATATTATAAAAATGTACTTTACTTGAAATCTTGGCATGACTATTATCAGGTGCAAAAATAACAAACGTATTTCTTCTTCTCTTCTTCAACTTAAAGCATGTACTTCAGCCAACACCAAGCAGCAATAAGAAGTTGGTCAATACAAATAACTTTTTCTTGTTGGAAGTCTGATTATTCACTTCAAATTAGTTGATAATAATATATTAAACGCTCACATTTATTGTGACATTTCAAAAGTGTATGTGACATGTGGCTTGTAAACTGGAGCAGGTTATGACTGACTTTGGAGAGGGTCAATGAGAACTCAAAGGCAACTGAGACATAAAATGGAGGTGAGAGTGAAGGAGAAATTGTGCAGGTTAGAGAAAGAAAGATGGCAACAACTTTAGAGGAAGACTGGAAACAGCCAATTAGGTTTAGAAACAATTATTTCGAAGTGTTTCCAATACTTACAAACTAGTAGAACTACTAGTAGAATAAAGGATCAGCACCAATCAGCGAAATATTTGTAGGGTCTCAAAATTAGCTAATTCTTTTCTATTTATCTATTTTATGAGGAATATTTTCATGTTTGAATATTGACCGGTGAGGAGCAACGCAGAAAACACCACTGACAGTGAACACACAGCTGATGTAGCCCGTAATGGTGCTGCTGCAGTAATTCTTCAACTGTACAGTTAATATAGACAACATAATAATTTCTGAACTCCGCCGTTCTGTTCCTCCTCCTCCTATCTGAAAAAAACAAATTGATGTCCTTAAAGGGCCAGTGTGTAACATTTTGGGGATCGATTAGCAGATATAGAATATAATATTCATAACTATGTTTTCATTTGTGTATAATCACCTGAAACTTGAGCCCTTCATGTCTACATAAAAACTGTAAAATATTTCAGAACAGGTCCATTTGAAGTTAAATCCCAGTCTCCTGTCATTAAATAATTGATGACGGTGTCCATGCTGTGCCAGCTGTGCAAAAAAATCACGCATGGTTTTGTTTTTGGAGAGGCGTAATTGTGTGTCTGTGTCATCGAGTTGGTCTGCTCAGGTGAAAATGCAAGTGAAAATTATTTACTGAAAACGTGGAGGGCATTTCTGCCTGCGCAATCTGCACGTTACATGTTTTTATTTATCTATATATATTTCGTTTTTTACATTTATTTAGTTACTTGTTATGCACCCCGACAGTTTTTGCATATACTGCCCAGCAGCCGGCTCAGAGCATATTTAATTAGCCTACTGCTCAGGTTGTGAGTCTTATGCGGTTTTAACGTGTTCAGGTCTGGAATCGATTTAGCGACAATTTGTAGGTAGTGGGTCGGTTCCAATGCTGAGCAGCAGGTGAGCGGCAGGTTTGCAAAACTGGAAACATGTGGGACTATGGACACATTTGTTAAAAATGTTTTAATACAATTGTCATTGTTTTGCTCAATTGGCCCATAGTCCAATGTGTGTGTTAACATGTGGCTGATTTCTTTGTTATTGCATTCAGTTCAAGTGTCAGTTCTCACCTTGGACCTGGACGACTTTCTGCAACGACTGGACAGCATTTTCACAAGGCCTCTGGTCCAACACAGACTGGGACAGAGGTTCCACCTGGGACGCAACAAATGAAGTGATTAGAGGGTGGAACATACTGCATATCTCTACAGAAACACAAACACATGTACTGTACATGCACACATCTCACCTCCATGCCCAGCAAGGCGCTTACGCAGGCTTCAGAGGCATCACAGATGGCCTTGAGGTCATGTCCCCCCTCCAGAGCCAGGACCACCCGACCCCCGGCCAGTGACATCAGCTGACGGGTCAGGAAGCCAAAACCTGGTAGAGAAGATCACACCAACAAACACAACATATTTAATCAGATAATGACTGGTCAGGGAGTTGTACCTAGATATTGATTAACGAGATTAAATAATTCCTTCAGCGTTGGTGAAAGTTTGTGTAATTTCCCAATGCTAGGCTCGAACTCAAAAAATTGCTGTGAACAAACTTGGTGTCACGCACATTAGTTCAGAATGGTGCAACCGCTCCGAAGTTGCACTCTTTTTTTAAACTCCTGCATTACGCAGTGCTTCTCACCTGATGCTAATGTCTGGTTGTTGCTACCTTGTGATTGACAGGTCGGGGCGTTGTCCTGTCTGGGGGTTGTCCGACAACTTTAACCCTTTCACAGTGTGTTTTCAGTTCATGAAAGTTAATTGTAACCTTTGTGGTTGCCTGGTTCGGTTGTACTTAGCTCCATCCACTTCTGGTTGCAAAAAGTCAAGATGGCAAAGGCCAAATTGTTGAACTTCCAAACAGCAGTCCACAAACCAGTAGTCGACGTCACAGTGACAACATCCAGTTCTTATATACAGTCTATGTTATAAGTAAGTATGATGGACTTCAGACCAAACTTCGTGTGACGTTAACACTGATTCATATCCATGTCTGTGTGCAAGAGTATGTTATTGAGAATGTGCGCTGTATGTGACTGTAGGGCTGATTGAGGCTTACACTTGGCTGTGACCTTGTAGCCTCCCAGTGATGACAAATGTCCTTCGACAGCATCAAAGCCAGCGGACACCAGCACCACATCAGGGGAAAACTCGTGGGCAATGGGCATCACAACAGCTCTGAGGAGGAAGAGAGGAAACAACATGCTGTAACCAAATGCTGTATCTTATGTTCCATTTGTTCAAGCCCTGTGGCCTAGATGAATTAGATAGTACATTTAAGTAATTGTATTTTCAACAGGTGTTTATAGTTTGTGAAAACACAAGAACTTGGAACAGCGTATACAATATAATAATGTGAGAGAGGAAGTCATTGAGGGATTGATTTAACATCATATTAGAATGAATATGATTAGTTTTGGTAATAAACGGAATATTAGGTTGCCTGTAAAGTAAAAAAACAACAACATAAAAACTGAAATCACTGCATAGCCAAGGTGATTGATTTACGACCGGAATACTTTACAACAAAATACTTTTTTCCCCTGGATTTTTAACTGCAAACATTTACTTCATTGTAAACTCCATCCATTTGAAATTGATGAAAGCTAAATTATCAAAGGCCACGTTCCAAGCGCTTGATCTCTGTTCTCAATCCACTCCTGGTAAGGGGCCAACACTAGAAGGTGGGGTAGCTCCCAGGTGTGAATGTGTGCAACTGTTTAAATGTGAAGCAGAGCACTGCTGAAAAAAAGAAGCATGAGCGCTCTGCAAACCTTTACCAGATATATAAAGACAAAGAAACGGCTGAGGCAGAGCAAATTTAGGCAGGTGGCAAACAATGCTAAAAAGTTTCTGTCTTTGTGAGTGACACAAGCATATAAAAATGAGACCCTTGACATATCTGGACTGAGACGCCCACATACTGTATGCTCTACTCAGGGGAGACCACTTTCCTCGCCTCTATGCTCTCCTCCTTACTTCCTCTCGTCTCCCGCTGCCAGTTATTTAGCAAGACCGTACGGCCCATGCCGCGTTTGATTCTCTCTCTCTCTCTCTCTCGCTCCCTCTCTCAGCGGCAGTTCAAAGGCGTTTGTGTGCGTCTGGTTCTTATTAGGAGCTCGTCCCTCTTCTCACGTCACTGACAGCCAGCCATCTGGGATCCATTGGGCCTAATTACGCCGCCTTTGGATTCCCTAACAATGCACCCCCCACTTCTTCTCTTCTGCTCTCCTCTCTTTCATAGTTTGTCATTCGTCAGTAGCCACCTAGAAATGCACATGAAATATGTGCATGCACACATACATGCTATTCACAGGCACAAATATATTATTATAAATATATTTTCCTTTAAAACTGGACATTACATGTGTGTGCTTTGCTACCGGTGATTGAACTGACCTTAAATTTTGACCACCTTAGTAATCCTCCACACATACACGATGCCATGACACTTAAACTCAACACAGCTGAGCTTTCTCTTGATTGTACTAGAGTCCCACCACCACTCTCGACCACAATATTTCCCCTGTCACTAACACACGCCCGAAAACAGAGACACACATCATCAACAATCGCTAGTTTTCTGTCCCATCCTGAAGAGAAACACACAGAGTCTGGAACATCCCGTCGTCTAAATTATGTATTCAAATTGAATTATGAAATGGGCACGAGACTAGATACTTAATTGCATAAACATGAATTCATGATGCATTAAATTTTGTCTGCATAGCGAGTTATGCATTTATTTGCGCAGAATGGTGGCAAACAAAGTCTACTGAAAATCCACTGTTTTCACAGAACCCCTCCTGTTCTGTTTCATGTATTTTGCTTCTTAAAAATCTTGTTGCAGCTTTCCAAGTCCAAATTACATTTTTTTCAACTTTTTTTCTTTTATTGTGGAATTTATTGCCTTAATTAGATAGTTGACACTGGCAGTACATAGTGGGTTGTTTCCTATGAGGACACGTGACAAAGGTCTTTTTTTGCACCCCGGACATCACAGCTATATGGTATGTGCCTCAAACCACTGGACCACCAGGACACTCCTTCTCCACAGAGCTTTGATACAGGGCAAAGTTTCTCTGGGTAACACACAATACGGTACAGTACTACAGTGTGGTTAACTGAGGAAGTTCTACACATGAAAACACTTGCCATTTCCCAAACTGGATGAAAAATACTAAAACCAGACGCCTGCTCAGGAAGAGACCAGTTGTTTCTTAATTAGCATCCAGAGCTCCAGTAAACTCTGGACTTAGTGTTTCCGAGCTTGCCTATTGCCTCTATTGATTTTTACCAGTATGGCTCAGCTCATTAGCATCTTTCCGTTGACGAGGGGCCCACCCACTGTGTTTGCTGCATGCAGAACCGTATAGAGCTCACATAATGTTGCTGACAGAGTTTGTTATAGTGTAGAACAGGACAAAAGTATATTCATTCAAGAAAAAATTGCTTGAATGAAAAGAAAATTGTGGTGAGAGCAAAGGTTAGTTTTACAAACACATTGCGTATTCAGCTCAACAATCAAAAGAAAGTTGTGGCTTATATCACTGCAAAAAACACATCATCATACAAAGTGTGTAGATATTGATTACAACCAAACACTTTTCTGAGGATATCAGGAATCAGATCTCTGAGATACTACAGGTAATCCATCGCAGTGAACCTTACAGTATAATTTCATGAATATACACTCAAATCTCTCATAGGTGTTGCATTCCAGTGGGCTTCAACCACAATGAGGAAATAGTGAGTTTTTGTTTGCCCTCTGGGCACAAACACTAATTGGTGTGAATAAAAATAAAAATAATAATATGCTTTTCTTGACATTCTGCAATTTTGTATCTGGTGTTTTTATGAGCTAAACTAGCTTACCAACATCCCGGTACTTCATTAACAGCATACCTGAGGTGATGTGAATAACAACCTTGACAATGATGTAACTCACCTAAGCAGTGTAACAAACTGAAACTTGTGACGGCCTATGTTATGCTTTTGTAAATTATTGAGAGTCAGCAATGTATGCAAGTATATTTAATATGTAGCAAAGTACTACAGTATGGAAATATATATGATGTAGCTAATTGAGACAGGTTGAGGTAATTCTTTACCTGAATGCAGCCAGGTACTCTGCATCACCCATGGGAGGGTTCAAACCCCCTGTCCATCCTACATTAACATTGAAGCCCTCGCCTGCACCTGCACCCACCTGGATGGAGGGAGAGAGAGAGAGGGGAGAGAGAGAGGGGAGAGAGAGTCAGAAAGAGTCGCTTTGAATGTCAAGCAAGTTAATGAGTCCCAGTGAAAGTTGAGAAACTGCGAGACGATGACAGATTTGTGTCAAATGTTCATAATATAAGCACGCCTGTTCCAAAACCTTGCATTGCACCAATCGAGGAAAAGTGACTGACTCTGTTTAAGACAACACCAGGGAGTGATTATGATTCCCAAATGTGGGACGGATGGCTATTAATTCAACACCCCTGCCCCTCCATTTTGATTTTGATACAATTTGTCAAATGACCTTATAAATCAAACCGAGCCACAACAGAGCTACACCCGTTTATGATTCCCAAGCTTCAAGTTATAGCTATATTGGGAAATAGCTCACATTTGAAAATTGCTGTATGATCTTGTGAAATTTTCTATTTATATACTGAAAATAGATTACTTGTATATAACTGGAATGACTCTATATTCTGTTTTCTGGATATATACATTTTGTAGGTTTGTATATATGACATGTCAAATAAATATAATAAACTACTCTATACAACTCATTTATGTTTTATGGCATACTGTAAATGATTTTAGTGGATATTATATTTACTGTATTAAGATTGACGTGTGCTTCCAAAATGCCAGGCAGAGTTGACCTCACATATTTGGGGCAAAGAGGGAACTGAGGCCCGGGTCTTGGAAAGAAGGTTTAAAAGATTCCTGCCTTTCTCTTTGTAGTCCTGCTAGCAGCCATTTAGCTGTTCTCAAAGCCCTTCACTATCAGTCAATGTGTCAGTTTGAGGGCAGAATGAAGAGGGTGATTGACATACTCTTGGCAACTAGGCGTGGTAATTTCCTTTGCGTGTGTGTGTGCGTGTATAAATGTGTGTGTGTGTATGTGTGTGTGTATGGGTGTGAGAGGATGTTTGAAAGAATGCTGATGAGCATCACAGAGCGTCTGTCTCCATTCTTCTCTCAGTGGACGGGATGTTCACAGGGAAAACTAAAAACACATGAGGCCTCCTGTCCTTTGCCAACTGGTAATGTACCCATATGCACGCGCTTGTGCACACAGAAACACACACAGCTGCACACACACACAATTCCTGCTATTGCTCCAAGTCTCTTGCACTCCTCTCTGTCCTCTTTCTCTCTTTCATGTTTCAAGAGTTGCTGGACTGGATTAGGCCGTCGCTGGTTTTCTGTGTGGTACTCGGCACTCTCTGTTATGGCTATGACATCACACCCTTACCCCATGGTGTGTTATATACCTACACGGGGGACAGCAAGACTCCAGAGGTTTACCACACAACTCAACAGAGGTTGAGGGGCCACTTAAGGCAAAGCCACATCCAAGCCAGCAGAGCGTTTTATGTACCGTCCCTCATCGGGGGATTTTATGGGAAAACATTGACTATTTTATCCTCATTATTGTGGGGGAGGATGGGAGAGTAAGAGGAGGGGATGTGGGGGATTGAATGGGCTGTGAATGCCACCGTGGGTTGGGGTCAGTTCATCTGACTGGGGATAGTCATCACACTTGGTTTTTGGTAAGACCGCAGGCAGAATTCATAGGCATCTCAATTTCCTGTATGCAAGCATAGGCATGCAATTCGACTGTACACATCCTGTTGTGAAGTTCTGATATCCAAAGCCCTGAAGTGTCTTAAATAAACTACAACTTGGGAAAGAAACCTACAGCAGACACACAAAATCAAAGTGTGATGGGCTCACGGATAAATAGATTTGCAGCATTTAGAAATTTCATGTTAAACAAGTCAAAAAGTTGCAAACATGACAGTAGACAAATCAAACAAGCTAATATGAGCTATTTATGTAAAGCTGGAAAAGCACTAAAAATATTACAGATAATCTAAATAAACTCGGAGACAAGCACTTTGTGTCCAGATTTGTATTGTAAGTAGCTAGTATTACAGGATCACATTGCTTCGATTCCAGTAGTATAATTAAAATATGATTGATCTTTTCCGGACAGCACCAACCTTTCTGAGGCCCAACTGTAGGAGGAGAGATGTTTGCCTGTCCCATTTTTCCTGTGCAGTGCAAACTCTCTTATAGTTGAGGCTTTAATTCATGTATATTATTAAGGGATTTATTGTTACCATCATTATTTTTGTTTTGACAAGTATATTCTAAACACAAGCTTGAGCTCCCTAATGTGCCACTGGAATCACATTATTACCAAATATTTCTATGCCCACTTATCTATCTTCACACGGGTGGTATTATTATGAATTATGTGTTCGTAGGAGTCAGAGTACAAGAATCTACTCAGATCATCTACTCGACAAAGAGAACCTGTGCTGTAAGTATAAATGTTTCTCATGTGTTGTTTTTTTGTTAAAGAGAATCTAGGTACACGTAAACACTCACAAACACCCAGCCATCACTATGACAACAGAAACAAAGCAGAAAAACACATCACTGCCTGGAAAGGCGACCGACCTCACTGGGATGTCCACTACCAGGAAAGAAGTTGCCATCGTCATAGCGATGTAGAGAGATATACAGCACGCTCGGGTCATTATAGAAGGCTTCCTGGGTGCCGTTGCCATGGTGAACATCCTGGACAATGAATGATTGGATGACAGGTTAGGAAGTTGCCGTGGACCGAAGCGGACATACAGTACACACATAATTAAAACCATGATGGATTCATATATTTGTTCAAAACAATCCAAACAATCACAAAAGAGACCTTCATTGCCTATTCACTTATTTTTAAGTACACATAAACCATATGACCCAAAATGCAGAGCAGGGACGGTAAAACCTGCAAGGCTTTTCCCTGTCAATGGCATATGTGTGCCAAATATTAAAGCTTTTTGATGAAGCAGGTAGCAATTAATGTTTGACGCAGTAAAATGTCAGAGAGCACGGTGTGTGTAAAGACATGGTACAGGCTCATATACACACACATGGTGAACAGGCGACCACCTTGCTGCGGATCAATATCTGCACATGTGCGCGTGTGTTTGTGGATGTGTATGCATAAAACTGTGAGTGACTCTGTGACTACTGTAAGCATACAATGCAGTCACAGAGTCAGAGAGACGGTTCAGATCTCACATGGAGACCAGAGATAACAGTGCCTTAATTAAATTAATGATAAATAGAAGTGCTACTGTAGAGGTCTGCTGTGCTTCCAGGACCTGTGTGTGTCCGCGATATATTTGTGTGCCAGTGCATGTGTTTTCATCTCCTATACATATGGAGACCAGAGATGCTGGTCATGCGGTGGATCCTCACCCAGTCCACGATCAGGATCTTGCTGACGTTGTGTTTGTGTTGAAGCTGCTTGGCAGCGATGGCCACGGAGTTGAAGAAACAGAAGCCCCTGTGGAACAGACAGGAAGAGAAGCGGCCACATGTTTTAATCAGGACATCTTCAGCAAATTAATATCTGAGAATCACCATATGGACCTTAGGAACCTCGTCTAAAACGTGTCTCCAGTTATGTGCAGGTTGTGACAATCACAGCACCGACTCTAATGTGATCATCGAGGGAAACTCCTGCTAGTCAAACATTTATTGCAAATATTGGAGAAACGAGGGTGTTTCATTTCAAGTTGTTTTATATTTCACATTCCACTGCTGACAAATAGTAATGGCTTTTCATATCAGAACATTTTGCTGAGTCTAAAATCTTGTAGCCCTGAGAAATGCAGAACCCACACATTTTGTGACAAACAGAAAACTAAGCTTATCATAAAATGTACTCAACATTCAAATAGTAACAGCATGAATTGATGGCAATACGTGTTGGATGATTTCAGAGAAATGAACTAACAACTTGGCGCAGCAGTTCCTGCAACACTCACTGTCTACAGTAAAGATATGCAAAAAAAGTGTTGATGTATGAAAAAACAATGGAGGAATGTTGGAAGTGTCAGTGTCAGCATGGGTCGTAAACTGTGAGTGCCTTTGTGTGTGTGTGTGTGTGTGGAAGGTATATCATATATGCTGTGCAAATCTGCTCATCAAGAAAAGTCATTATCATCCCATAAATAACCAGTGACAAGCACTGCTGAGCACACACACAGTCCCAGCTGAATGTGGTTACTTGGCTAATGCCTCCTATCAAAGAATGACACACAGCCATGCACACAAATACATACACACCCTGTGCACTCACACACATGCAGTTTCTTTTGAGGGGCTTTGCTCTGTGTCTTGAAAGTTTAAAAGAAACTGAGTGGAGGAGGTAGAATGCCTCGGGCATCAGTCAGGTAGAACACATCACACAAACTCAGACACACGCACACACACACACAAACACATTAAGACAGAGAGACGTAGGCTCTCTCTCTCTCTCTCTCTCTCTCTCTCTTTCTTGCTCAGAAGTGTAGCTGATCTGTAATAAATTCTTTGAAACACTTTGTAGAGACCTCCTGGCTCCTTGTACGTATGTGCGTGTGTGCGTGTATGCGTGTGTGTGTGTGTGTGTGTGTGTTAGTGTGTGTGCGTGCCGCTGTACTTACATAGGGGAGGAGTGGTTTGCATGGTGTCCAGGAGGCCTCACCACTGCAAAGCCATTCTGTGAGAAGAAAGAGAAAACTAACACCTTTCTGCTTTCAGGGGGCAACCATCACAGTTCATATCTTTAAACTCTGTTCATTGCAGACAACAGCTATCTACAGTAGAGGGTTCACTAAAGCTACACTGTACTATTTATAATGGTTGTTTATTTCACAACCTGTTACACTGCAGCTCTGAAATTCCTGAGAAAACGCATGGGACTTGCTGATAAGGTATTTGGTAACGAAGACACACCTTCAGCTCTCCTTGTGCCACCTTCAGTGCCAGGTCTGTGACACATCCTGCAGCAATTCGGGAAGCCACTGACGTGTGAAGTTCATTCCAGATTGTATCAATGTCTACCTGTCAGTACAAAAAGGATGAGACACAAAGTTAGTTCAAAAGTCAGCCACAGTTGTTAATTGAAGATGCAATTAAAAAAGTATAATCAAAAAACTGATTTATTTAATTTTTTTACAACTAGTTTCAGACTTATCAAATTTGGATTCAGTCTCAACTGAGAATTACTGAAATCTAGTCAGACCAGTTTGCAGAATTTTACCTGACAGTCCCACTGGAAATCGACAGTCAGCAGGTTTAACACATTTCATTTAATCCAGCTGGTGTTCGTCAATAAGGAGGTGACTTTAGAAAGTTCTGCCTATGATGATCAAACTAACTGAAGTTCACTTTTGACTGCACTTCCTTTATTTTGAAATAATAAATGACATGAATAATAATTATTATAGTGTATTCTTGTAGTGTATTGAAAAAATGACGATGGACCTTTAACTTCTGTGGATACTACCAATTTCTGAGAAACTTGATTTTTTTTCACGTCCACTTTCTCTTTGTTGCAGCTATTCTTTCTATAAACCCCGTCTTGTGTTTCAACATTACTCCATGTTTGAAAACTCACATTGGTGGTGTGCTGCGGTGGAACAATGAAATCAGAGGAATTTCTTTTATCACAGACTTTACCATCTTGTTCCAATCACCCCTCTTCACCAGAGCAGCCAAGGTCCGGAAATCCAGGCAGATCAGTCGTCTTATCAACTAACACCCAGCCCCCTTCTTCTTTCCCTACCTCCTCTCCTCCCCTCTCCTCTCCTACACTCTTATCTGCCTCCTCTCTTCTTATTGTGCTTCATAACAGTTTCTCATTTTCATCTGTGTTTTGCTACATCAGAGGACAAAACATCTTTTGGTCCTTTTATATCCTCTTAATTGCTCCTCCTCTCATGGTCCATTGTTATGTTCCCCTACCTTCACAATGTATCTTGTTTTTCATTCCCTGTTTCCCCACATCCATTCCCTCTAAATAAAATCCAGTTTCACTGGCACGCACCCCTCCAAGCTACAGCCTCTATGTGTTCCGTCTTTCTTTCCTTCCTCCGCTCTCTTTCTCTTCCACATCTCACCTTTGTACAGCCTTTGAATTCTGATTGGGTTTCAAAGTTGTCTTAGCCAAAAACAATAGCATTAGCAATTTGTAGTATTATTACTTTAATTGTGTAATGAGGCATAATCAACCATGTAATGTTTGCTGTGTGCAATTAGATAAGTGGAAAGATTCCCACATGACTTGTATTTTAAAGGGGTCTACGATGTGCATGCATGTGTGTGTGTGTGTGTGTGTGTGTGTGTGTGTGTGTGTTGCACTAACCCCAACTCCTCCACATGGTAACATCACAAACATCCGTTGAGATAAGATTCCTGAAGAAGATTTTTTTTGGTCATTCAATTGTCATGGATGTTAATATTATTATTATCATAATTTCATTGTTATTATGATTTCTTTCATTATTATTATCGATATTACCAGCCAGCTTGCGGTTGTCCAGCTTGAGGCGGTTGAGTGGGTTGGTTCCGAACAGAAGCACGTGTTTCTCTGAATGGACTGACTGCAGCTCTTCTAGAGTGGCCTTCCTGCTGCGGATACGCTGCACACACACATACACACACATGCACATACACACAGAGACACAACTGCTTATAATACTGACTCTGAGGGTATCGATCTGCTAGTATGTGTAGTGCGTGCGTGTGTCATACCTCACACTGGCTCCTGAGACCTCTTTCATGCAGTCTGGACCAGATGCTCTGGACCCTCCCAGCATGCTCAGGGTGGCGGCTGTTGTCCCCGCAGGTACACTGGTGCTTCTGCATCTGAGCATCATAAACCAGTCCTAGATACACACACACGCAAACGTACGTTTAAAACTTTGTTTCCCTTCCTCAGTATTTCATCATCCAATTGTACATGAATTGTAATTCAGATCAGACTATTTGTATAAAAGACATGATACGATGATTATTTACTATCTGTGTTGCTCACACCTGGTTTTAATATTTTATTATTCGGAACTATAGTCGACATGTGTATTTAAGCATGTTTATGCATGAGTGTATGTGTAATCTATGTTCTATGCGTGCATGTGAATTCTGATGCTGGCAAGTGTATTATGTGATGCAGTGGCTTGGAGCCCAAGACATATTTCCCTACATCTTCTTTTTACATTTTCCTGATCAAAAAAGCAATCTTCACCTGTGGTGAAGCGTAGCTGGACGTCTGCTACAGTGCTGGACAGTGATAGGGAAGGCATGGTTGTGGGTGGATGTGGAGGAGGAGGTAGGGAAGTGGAGGCTGGGGAAGACTGGGTCCGAACCAGAGGCTGATGAGGCCAAATTAAGGCAGGCACAGCCAGGGGATCCAGCTGGAGACCTGATCTAAGGTTCACCTGCCTCTGTGGTTCCCAGGTCAGTGGGTGAAGAGAAGAACAGGGAATGAAGGAGCATTTAACGGGAGCAAAACATGGCAAAGATTAACTGGAGTAAATTCCCACACACTCATAAGTCATATGCCTATCTCCAGTACATTGCAACTACTCATTATTTGGTCAATTTAATACTGCTTGTTTAGAACAAGCAACTGATAAAGAAAATACATCATTGCCAAGCATGCTTCTGCTATACTGTAGCCCGCCCTTATTTCATCTTGTATAAATAAAGCTACAGCGCCATCTGTTGTCCAAAACAGGCTTTGAAGAAGTTAATTTATGTACATAAGCACAAACTATATATTTTTTATATAGAATATAGATTGTTTAAAGCTTTGCTTTTAAGGAAAAGTAATACATCATCCCCCTGGAAACTCTGCATGTGTGTCCAGAAATTAGTTTATATCAATACCTGACTAAGTGAATGTGAGGGCTCGATCAAGCTGTCCCGTGAGGAGGTAGTGGACTCTGTGCCATAAACTGAGTCTGTGCTGGCAGTGCTCTGTCTCCTGTGGCAGCCATCCTCACACATAGAGCCTGGTTCTGAATCGCACACGGAGCCAGGCCCCGAACCTGATTCTGATCCAATCTCCTCCATGTCCATGTCCTCCGATGGGATCTGTGTCAGACAAGGTCTTCAATGGACTTGCTTGTCAGCTAATATACAGTATAGGTTTTACAGTGTTAACAAGTCCTAAATGCACAATGAGTAGGATTAGTTGTCGAAAGCCAACTCCAGATTCAAGCTTGGCCTGATCGCAGTTTTTCTTTGCTTTATTTGCGTTTTTTGGATGCATTCTTACAATCTGACACCTGATCCCTATGTTTTTACAGAGGTTGACGCCCAGAAACGCCCTGGCCCAGCAAAATAATAAGAAAAGAGAAAATACAGGCATGTGTACAGGCATAAGTGATGGTTGAAAGGAATTACTTTTGTCCATGCATTGTTTTTTTTAGGCAAATATTACTCTTTGTGCCTTTAAGGTTGCTTATGTTCTCTTTAACAGGCATTTGTAGACAACTGATAATCACAAAGGATCCCTGTATGTAAAAAAGAAAATGAAGGGGAATCCAAGCACAAGTCCAAACAAAGACTCCACAGAATAAACCTCAAAAATATGTACCACTGTCAAAATTAGTTTGTTAATTTGCATACAACATGCTTGTGTGTACGCCTGCCCCCCTCTTACCTTGCACAGGTGCGCATTCTGCTTGAACCTCTCGAGCCCGCTCTTGTGGTATGGCTGGGTCGGCTGGTGCTGGATGTGTGAGTGACGGCTGGCATACAGAGTAAGGGGTGGGTGGCTGTAGGGCGGAGGCTCTGAGCGTGTTCGCTCCAGAGGTCTGTGGGAGGACAAGGTAACTAGGCCTTCCCTTCTGCTGGAGGAGGACAGGTGAGCCTGCTGCTGATGCAGATGAATGGAGCTCAAACCATGAACTGCAGAGAGCGGGAGAGGGAGGAACAGGTTAAAAGATGGCAAATAAAGATGGGGGCAGAAGGGTAAGATTACACGTGGAGGAGAAAAAATAAACAGGAACAATGGATGGAGATAAACCTGACATAAATGGGCAGGGGAAAAATATACTAAAATGATTAGGAGGAAACTAAAATAGAAATGGAAGGCGAATGTTAGGGTGTAAGGGAAAGAAAAGAGGGATAGGGAGAAGAAAGGAGCGGACAGCTGGTATAATCGTGGGATTATAATACTCTAGTCAAGATCAATTATTTATATCTGATGTAGAAATAGAAAATTAAGTCCAGAGTGAAATGCAACATAGCTGTATTTCATGCTCAAAACAATTATACAAAAAAAAATACGCCTTTATGATAATGTTCTTGGAATTTACAGCGTATGTCGTTGTTTGTGAAACTGTACCTCAAGTGCCAAGTAGAGGGCGCCCTTGTGCTATTTATTTTACAATTTTCAGGGCAAAAGAAATGTAGCACATGACAGAAGACATCCTACAGTCTATATAGAACTGAAGAAGGATGGCTGTAGATTGCCCAAACCTAAAACATGTGTGACAAGGGGGGAAACAAAGAAAAACTTTCTGCATGAATTGCATAACTTCCTGATTATAGGCAACAAAATAAAAGCTTCACAATAGTCCCCTAATCTTTTATGTGAGAGTTCCACCACTGACCACTCACCACTAGTTCCTGTGTATCAAATATTACGTTCGACATCAGGAAACAGGTCTAATTATTTTAGATTTGGCTGCTTTGGATGCTACTTATGTCTGCTTTGAAGAGTACTCAAGTGTCTCTGTGCCACCAGAATGTGTCTGTTCACACTTGTACTCTCTTCCAATGATATTACCTTGCCACGTAGTTTCCTACATATCACACATTTATATATAAGGCTGGCAATTGCTCTCTTTGCACCCTCTATTCATGAACCACTTGCATAGTACCTTCAGTAATGTGACAAAGACGCCAGTTTGGCTTTGCCAAGGACAAAACTGACCTTGATAGGACCCTCTGCAGTAGTTGCTTAAACATACTCAAGAGCAGTAATTGCCTTTATTGATCGGGAAAAGAAAAACAGCTCAATATTTCCTGCCTTTTAAATCTTGAAGTATATCAGCGAGGAACATTTAGCCTATTGAGCTAAATGCAGTGCGTCCCTGCTTTCTTCTGGAACAAAGAAACAATAAAACAGTTGCCAAATATCAGCAGTCACAGCGACAGGTTCCTCCCTAAACCAGATGAGGACACCCAGAAGACTGCAGCTGAGATTGGATCATGGAAGTGATCATTCAGTGACACGGCTTCAAACAAAGCAATTTGGATCTTTCCAGATTTTTGTGAATGGTACATTCTAAAAAAATGGAGGCAACAGGCTTCCCATCCCTCTTCTAGTGGTGCCAACTCATAATAAGGGTTATGTAAGATGCCTTGCATGGGCTCCAAAAAGTAATCTTTCATTGTAGGTTTCCTTTTGAAATAACCCCAAAGTGACATATATCATTGGTATGCAGACAATATAACAAATCCCACTATCCAATGACTGCAGAAAGTTCAACTCTTCAAATGAAGGTGGCATGTAGACATGCCCTATTGTATTGTGTTGTGCATGTCTACATGCATGTTTACATGCATGTCTACATGCATGTCTTTTGTATACTGTAAATGCATGTCGAGGTATTTCTGTTTCTGCTGTAAAACACATTCAGTTACACAACTCACGAGAGACAAGCTGGGAATGCACTAGTCCGGTATGTGGTTCCAGTATGAGCATAGGCTGCAGGCGCTGAGTCAGGGCTTGACTACTTCCGTCCAGAGGCAGGTAGACCTGATGCAGAGCAGATACTGCTAACGACCTGGCTACTCGCAGGTCAGCCTGTGAAGAGAGGTGAGGAGAGGAGACATGACATAAGAAACTCCAGAAAGACCCCGAGGAATTAGGGAAGCCCTCGTCTTTGTAGCAGCCTAACACAAATGAGCAAAATGGAGGGTTTGTGCATGAGGTAAGGGCTTCATGGGCTGTTCGTAATGTCGAGATAGAAGCTCTATCTACAAACATGTTAACATTTTCAACAAGTGAGTAAACTACCACATGACTGATTCACAAGATATGAAGTCACCACAGAGAATAAAAGGGAAGTGAAAGCCTAAATACACCACATGTTTCTATAAATGTGCAAGTATGCAGGCACTATTCTGGACATTCAGTCTTAGATACACATGAATTCATAGACATACACACATGTGTATCCATGTGATCTGTAATCTTTTTCAAAGATCCTAAAGGGAACCCTAGAAGGCATTGTTGCTCACCGGAGCAGGAAGTCCAGCAGTGATGTTGGGCATTGCAGTGTGGTTGGGAGGTGAGTTGAAATGAGCCAGCAACCTCTGTGCCTGAATGAGACAGAAATAATTAGTATAGAGATTATCTGTACAGATCATTGCACACAGATGATCACATCATCCAACACAAAAACATCCAAATATTTACACAATAAAGTTAATTTGGCTTATCTTCCTAGTGCCATATATATTAACACTCACTCAAAATGCGGATTATATTAAAATATTTTATTATACAAGACTTGTGTGTTAAAAACTGATGGGCCCACTCTATATCAATGTTTAATTAGATGAGGAGTGATCAAGTAACATGCATTTGTGCAATGGGCCACCTGGCCTTCTCAAATCTCCCTGTTTAAAGCATTGGGCACCATTACCGTACTGCATTTAACACCTCAGTAACATTCAACTATTCGCGATTGTCCTTTAAAGAGCAGATGTAAAATCATGTTTTTACTGTTAAGAAAAAGAAAGCAAAGGGATTTTCAATTAAATATTTTATGAATTAATCCACAATGGGAAGACAAAACAAAGGTGCATGAAGGTTAAACACTTCTTGTCCCCTGTATTGAACAGGACACTGACCCCTAATGAATGTAAATATAAAAGAGGGGCTCACCTCATGTGCCACTGGGAGGTGCCCATTATCTGAATGGAGGCTGTCGTTGGGAGAGCTGCACCCTGATGCTGGGGTGCTGCTGCTGCTCGGTGAGGAGTCTGGGTGACAGATTTGAAACACACCCATCAACTCAAAGTGGCCAACACTATCAGAAAGCATGTGTTCATACAGCACCAAATGACGCACACGCCAAATTGGAAATGAATCACACTGTCAGTACAGCATATGTTGAAATAACATGTATTAAAGTAACAAATGGCATATCAAAGCAGCATTAACTTGAAATAGCTAAAAGAGCAGTGCAAATAAAACAGAAGATCATGAGAGTGTTCCAGCTAAATATAGATACCCTACCCAGAGTTTCTGTCCTGTGCTTGACAGTGGGAGGGGCACTGATCTTGCGCTGCAGCGGGTTTGGCCTTGTGCTGATGAGCTTCTTTAACTTCCACTTCAGAGTGGGCTCAGAGACTGCAGACACAAATATACACAAATGCATACATGAAGAAGAACAGACACACACACATACACACGGCCATACTTATCCCTAAAATTTCATAAAATGGAAAAATATCTTTGGCTTTTAAACTCACACAACTTAATGATGAACTGACTGATGTCATACATCTTCTACATCAGCAAGACTGCTCCCACCCAGTAATGCAAATACTGTGAGGATGCACTCAATTTCCATACCAAAACCAAATTGAAGCAATCTGCAACACAGCTGAACCAAGCAAATACCTCAACCCCTGGTCAATAGCATAAAAAGTCCAATGTTTACATTGGTTAGGCTCCAAGGAGCCCAAACAAAACAATCAATCAGTGGCTGGCTCAGAGCAGATAAAAGGCAGCTTTGTGTTGTCGCCGTGCCAAAAAAAGCACTGGAGGGTGTGTGTGTGCTGGCACCTAAGGGTTCTAGGGCAACGCAAATAAATAATGTTTGTGTACTCGCAGAGATGTACAGGAAGACGAAACCACTCCCACTCTCATTCACATGGTGAGCGAGACCTGTTCTGGATTCTCACGCGGTTCATTTTACAAATACCTTCTTTAAAGTTATGTCACTGAATTGGTCTTTGTGTTTCACTGTTGTTTTTATGACTGCTCGTTCTCTCTCTGGCCCTGCAGGCCTGCTTATTGAGTCTCCTTCATCTCACTGGAAATGACACTCCTGTGCACCTTCATTCTCTCCCTCACGTTCTCATTCTCAAGTCCAGGATATGTAACGTAATGACAGTTTGCTGAGACGCTGAAACGTTTTGCAAATGAATGAAATAACCCACTGAGCATTGCAGTCAAATGACTCTGAGTTGGACCTCAAATTACACGGGGCGCACCACAACAGAACAGACCTGAAACGGAAAATCACTACTGACCTTCACGGCATTAACCTCAGGGTGGGAACCCTCATCACAGACACAAACAACCAGAGTAACCTCACCTGTCCTGCGCAGGGCGAGGTCTTTACGCTGGTCACAGGCTGTATGCTGAGACGTTGGGGACATGTCAGGAACCGGGGTTCTAGGGAACCAAAATAGTATAGGATAGACAGCTTAACTCATGAATGGGTATAAAGAGATTTATTCTAATAAGATTAAGATATTTGAATATTATTGTTATTTTGAAATTGTTCTATTAGTTTCATTAATACCAAGAGAGAGGTTACAAAAGAAAACTATGCTGTGTTTGCAGCTCACACACTCTATCATTGATCTGTGTGTCCGTTTGTCTCTCTCACCTGTATCCTGATGTAGGACTGCTGTGGTTTGGAGTGACCCTGTCATGGGCAGGCTGGCTCTTCATAATTATGTGTTCCCGAAGTTTCTGCCTTACCAGAGGACTGGCTACAGCACCTACCAGTAAATAAAGTCACTTCATCAGGAAAAAGACAGTGATTGGGATCATGTCCAGCCATATATTAGGCAGACCTACAGCCAAACAGTGGGGCTGGTAATATAAAATAAAGATTCTGATCGAGGAATGTGAATAGTTGTTTTTCACAAGGTACTGTAAATAACTATAGTATCAAAAATAAGTCAGTAGACTTTTGAAGTAGGATCCAGGATATTTGTCACTTTCCTCTTTCCTCTTTTTACCTCTCTTCATTTCCTCTGTATGGTAAAAACTAAAAACAGCAATAAGTGTTTCCTGAAACAAGTGTGTTTGTTTGCTTTTGGTTTAATATAAGTACAAATTTTCTTGGAATCGGAGAATACATCACAACTCTGTAGGAAATCCCCTTCTTTTACTGAACCATACAGTGTGCTGTGACTCATATGGAGAGCACTTCAACAGCCAGACAGTCTTTCAGTGAACCTACGAAAGCACATCGCAGCAGAGTGAAATACATTATATGATACTCACTCTGCTCATTTTTACTCTTTCGTATGAGCTGATGTAGCTCTTCTCTTTTCTCACGCTCCATCTCTCTTTGCCTTTGTTCAATGTTGTACTGAGAAGAAAAAAAAGAATCAACACTGATCAGTCTAGTCTGCTTGGACTGTGCATGTGAGATTTGCACAAAAAGCGACAAACATTGCTGCTCAACTCCCCCCTCAAAAAAGAATGTTTTGACATAACTGAATATTCCCTCTAGATTTGAAAACTAAATAAGACTTCATGTTACACTGAAGAAATATAGCACTAGAAGTGCAGCACCAACCAGCTGATCCTGAACAGCTTCGATCTGAAGCTAATGCTGAGAAGGTGGTCTGTTTACAGTAAGTTGACCTGCTTACTCATTTCTGCTGAGCATTCATCAACCTGTGTAAAGACTTGTGGCAAAAGCAGCTCGCTTGTTCTTGTGGTTGATGTGACAGGAGGTCCATCTGCCTTTCACTCTGCATCTCACCATTATCCAAATAAAATGCTGGGTTGGGGATGAATGTTGCCAGATGTCGCATGACTTGAGCCGGTCAACATTTCATGAGCGTACTCAGTCCTATTAAGTCCCTGTTTATGTACTGAATGCTGAGGATACAGAAATATTAAGACGCTTGCTCTTATTATTTACACTGCTGCTGGTTTTGCTTGGTGCTGCTCAAGCTTTCCTTTGTCAACCTCCACCTATACTTGTTTGTCCTTACCTGCAAGTGCTGCTGGGAAAACTGGGAGCAATGCTGAGAGGTCAGGGGTCCAAGGAAGAAGGGAGGGCGGGGGGCCAGCATGGCCGAATCTAGGACTGGATGTAACAACCTCTGAGTCACACTTAGGTCCATGGGCTGCTCACCATGTATGGATAATGAAACCTGATTGCTGATGATCACATCCACTACAGAAGGAGAGAGAGGGAGACAATAACACATCCATTTGTTGAAGAGCATCACTGTCTATTCTTATGGGTGAGAATTATTTGTCTCTCTGGAATATTATGTTACTCTCTTTTTCTGTGACTATTTCTCAGTGTCCGGCACACTGGTCAAAGATATATCATCATCATAGATTAAGAGTATCAAAAGTAGTACAAATATCTTAGATGTGATAACACAAAGGGAAGCATGTTTTTAATAGGCTTTCAAAGAAAAAGTCCAAGAACAATCTGAGTGCCTTTTACTGTGTGTGCTTTACATAAACATGATCAGAGTGCACTCAGTTTATTTGGCATAAGTGTATGCCCAGATGTGTACTTGTACTTGAACTCCGCACATTCACCAGTCATATTTCATTTCATTCAAGTCTTCCTGCCTCAAGTGAACTGGCCATTGTCCAACACTGCATTCAGGAAAGCAAAAGAGAGGGGTGTTTCTGTGTGTTGGGGTTTGAGGGGCACAAAAGAAAGAAAGAATGAAGGAAACAGGGTGGGCGGTTGGATTTGAACATTGTGTGGTCATGGCATTTAAGTCAGGTACATCAATCTGTCATCTCCCTTCCATGTTTTACTAAAATGAAAGAAATAAAAATCTAAGTTTAGCACGAGTGAGACAATTGAACCAAGCTTTGGTGTCCTAATGAAAGACAGATGTCTTTTTATAGGTGCAGGGAAGTGCAAAAAGGTTTTGATCCATTTATGCAATCCAAAAGGCCACTGTAAATATGTGAAACAACCTTACATTTCAACTCAAATGATTTAACTGCAGCATGCATGGCACAATAAGGGCCTGATGGTATGATCTATATAACATAACAGGAACGCTAATGATATCTGGAAGTGAGGAAACGTCATCCTAAATTGTTCTCGAGTTTTGTTCAGCACCATAACAACAAGACAAAAACATATGCAAGCTCACAGATAACTTGATATTTTTTTCACGTGTCAATGCGACTGAAACCTGAAACCAATAAACAGGGTGAGGAATGTTTCGTTGCCGATACAAAAGCTTAGACAGATACAGTTAGGAAAGAGACACCTTCCTCCCTGTGGTGTAGAGGGACAGTGGGAGGGAGAGGACATGGGAATTTACTGAACCTATGTATGAATGACTGCAACCCAAAATATTACTTCACATTACTCACATAATTCCTGCAAGTGGATGTTTCTTTACTTGCTTACCCTGCTGAATTACAGCACTGTGACACAATACCTCTCACATCACAGTATCTCAGAAAAGCATACTTGCATTGAAATTATTCACTTGTTTGGAGCATTCTCCTGGATTTAAATATAGAATATTACATTATCAAACCAGCTAGAGTGACACACAAAAAAAAGGACAAAATCCAAATGCCAAAGTAACATATAAAGATAAGTCAAGTAGATTGTGTTTCTAGAGTTAAACATGCAGCCTTTTAAAGGCTTGGTCTTCAATGTCTACTGATATAATTTACAGTAACTCCAGCTCAAATGGTGCAGTGGCATAAATGAGGCCCACAACACTTCTACTACTACTACAGAGAAAACAGCTCAAAACAAACCTCCATGCAGGTTGCACACAAGTCTCACTGAACCTCCCTCCTGCAGGAGCCTGACAGTAAGTTTTACAGACCCAGGCAGCGTTATTTGACCCCCGTTCCCAAAGCAACGCTGACTCAGAGAGAGAAATAATCATGTCCGTGAAGGTGTTACGAGTTGACAGAATTGCTCTTAAGAAGTAAACACTCCCACGCTCTTATTATTGCAGGTTAAGTTAGACTTGCACACAGTAGAACATGAAAAAACATATGGGGAGTTAATAAGACCAGACCTATTTATAGTACAAGATAATAGCGAACAGTTTAAGCCAAGTAGTTTCAGTTCTGTTGTCCTGCTTGATAACAAAATTCTGAATTTACAACAACAACACTATTTGTTCGTGGGAACAGCAAAGTGTTTTCATATATTCTGTATGTGTGTAACGGAGAAAAACAGAGATATAGTTTATGTGAAAATGAAAACTTTGCACGATTATTTGTAAAGCTCATAATAGAGACAAGGAAACACAGATACGCTTCCTGTAAAAATGATGCCTGCAAATTACACAATTGTTGTGCCACTGGAATCCTACCTTAACAGGTAACTCAAGGAAGCCATGGTATGTCAGATAAAACTTAACTTCTGAAATATTCAAACCTGTCTCACTTTTAGCTGTCTCATGCCGGCCTAACAATTTCTCAGAGCTGAAGTTGAAGGCTTGTTTTTTTAAGTGTCCGGTGCTCTTTTTTGTTAACAGTAATTAAAAAATGTTAAACGTGCAACAGGAAATACCCGTTGTAGCAGAACAGTATGTATTACCAGAAGAATGTCTGTGTGTTTTCAAAGGAAATCAATCACTGGAGCAGCGGGTCTGTGGTGTTAGTGGTGGTGAGGACTCAAATCATCTGCACACACACACGCACGCGCGCGCGCACGCGCGCACACACACACGCATACACACAATTACCAAACAAGTCACCTCCCTTGATATAAAGGAAATGATCAGGAAGTCAGTGTTACTTTCTCATTCAAACAGAAAAGAAACACCTGCAGTATATTTTTTTCCGAGTAAAGTAAAGACCAGGCTGCAGCAACCATAGATATCTAAATTATGGTGGTGCAATGGATCATAAAACTCACAATTCGGATCGGAGTCATGAATCGGATCACAATCGGATCAGCACAAAAGACAAAGGGGAACAAATATAACTTTTAGAGATCCCTGATCAAGTTTTTTTGCCACTGATACTAATTACAGATCATTGATGATCCATATTGGCAGATACAGATCCCTTTGTCGTTTGATTATAGCAGCTGGTCTACAAGGATCGGAAGGATTGTTGCTGTGAAAACATCTCCTTCAAACAACTGGATTTAATACTACATTTTACAAGATTACATGTGAACTCATCATGATAAATTATAATTCATCTTCGCCCAATACTCATTTTTCACCAAAGTGCCTGAACGCATCATGATGTAACTGAATGAAACCTTCTTCTTTACTGAACATTGGCGGATAACGATGTCAGTAAAACTTTATTTCACTCTGTGATGGTTAATGTTAAACTGTGAAATTAATCCGCCGTTCACACGTGTGCCGAACCTTGAAGGGGGGGATCCGTACGGATCACGGCTCGACAACGATCCGTTACACCGCTAGTAAATCCTACTGACATTAAACAATGTGACACATGGTCTACACTGACTTACTTGTATTCATAAAATGTTCGGTATTTTTCTGAAGTTTCAAATGAAAGGCCACTCTTCCACGCGAATGTGTGTGGCAGAGTTGTATGCCGATACTGAAGCTGTGACTTACAGTGTGAACCATAACTGAACACAAAACCAGCTCAGTCACTGCATGATGCAAGAGCCAACTAGATATTCAAAGGGTTTAAAAAGTTGCCGATTGATTCCTCTTGTGCTACCAAGACTTCACTTGAAGTTGACATTTACAGTTTGTAGTTGTTTCAACACCACATTACAAAAAAAGTAGTGCAATGGTGGAGGTATTTTCAGCCAACATTGCTTTCCATGGTCTGCTATTCATTGATTGTGCTCTGGAAACTGAAAATAAATGCTATTTCTAAGATTAAATCTTGAACGTTTTAAAAAATAAGGAGAACTGCATCGAGATACGATCTGTGCTACTGTTTCTCTCATCTGAGCGTTGTGGTGCTAAAAATAAGCAGGAGAGAAACTTCTGGTTTCTGTAATAGCATATTCGTTTCACAACCATCATCCTCTTTCTGTGTGCCTTCTGCAGCAAAACACTGAATCACTGACACACACGCATGCACACACACCTGCGCACATACACAGACACACTCACACAGAAACAGTGACTTCCTGTTTCTAAAGTTAGTCTGCACCATAACATCCTCTCGGTTCATTTAGACAAGCAGAAGCTGCTATTTTAGTTGAATGGCTTCAGTGGTTAATTTCTGCAGCTTGAGAGTTACAGATGTCCTTTAGCAGTATTTATATCCACACCGTGGCCTTAAAATGTGCTTAGTTTATTGTTAGAGTGAACTCACAGTGCTATTGGATAGAGTTACATCTGGAAGTCACACATCAGGTTAAGTGCTACCTACTATTTGTATGCATAAACACTGGAAGCAGGCTTGAGGTTTATGGCTGGTTGGAGTCGCAACAAAGCAGAAAGAGCCGGAGTTCGGAGACAAAACGTCACGTGAACTATAAACAAATTAACCACAAATTACTATTAATACTGTTTCTAGTAACCATTCCAACTTGTGCTGAGTGTAAATCAATTTATGTTTACCAGGCTGACACTGAGTTATGTATTAACAAACCCACTCTCTCACACACACACACACACACATACACACACACACACACACACACACACACACACACACACACACACACACACACACACACACACACAATAGCAATTTCATGACGGCTACTCCACCACGCTGGCCACCTTGACCAGTTCCCCCCGGCCCACCATCTCTCCGTCGTTTTCTCCGTTCCTACCCCGTCCTTACATTTAGAGGAATCCACAGCTGCTGGGGACATTCTGTCCCTCTGCTTCCGAGCAGCTGGAGTATCAATCTTCGTATGTGTGCCTCCACATGAGTGTGTCCTTGTGTGTGTCCGTCCTATACGCGCCAAGATATTAATAGCTTGCAGTTGTTTCCTTTGAGTGTACACAGCAGGTCTTTGTGTTTGCATAAATAGGATCTGCTTGTGCGACAGTTGAGGGTGCATGCACACTTGCATCAGCGCTGGCGTGTGTCGGTACCAATGTATTATTAGTGCCCATTTGTTTCTTTTGAAGGAGCACTGTGGCTCTTTGTGCAAGTTTCAGTGTATGTAGCCATGACGGTATATTTTTAGTGTCACCTGTCAGTAACCACTTGTGTTTTTGTCAGTAATCATGCAAGTGCACATGTGCTTTGGGACACTGAGTTGAATCGCTGTTTCTATAATATATTAATAGCATCACAGCACTTGTTTTTATGAGTGTGTGGCATGTGTGTGTGTGCTTATAAGTGTATTAATAGCATTCCCAATTGCCCACACATGCTTCTGTATGTGTATAGTGTGTGTGCTAGTGGCTGTCAATAAGCATCATATTTATCAGCTTTACTGCAAATGAGAGTGGGTGAGTTTACTACAGCCGACCACTTTGAATGTGAGCTGATGCTATTGGCATATCGCAGTATTGGCAAATATATTGTTGGCATATATGTGAAATTTACATCAATGTTTTATTGGCTGCATTTTCAAGTATGTTTGACTTTGTATATTTCACTTATTTATGGCAGCAACTAAAGCTTTTTTAAAATGTTTTTTTAAAGCTTTATTTTATCACAAAGTATTTCATAAACGAACATAAATTGCTTGGTATTGGTTTTGCTAGAAAATGTCAGAAAATGTCAACCAGAATTTCACAGAGCCCAAGGTGAGGACTTTAAATTGCCAATTTACTATGACACAATCCTGACAAGCAGAAAGTCCAGACTATTTAAGAAACTGGAACCATTCAATGTCCGTGATTTTGAAATCACTCAAACAATTATTCAATTATGAAAATAGTCCCAGATGAATTATCTGTCAATCAAGTGATCAATTAATCAACTAATCTTACTACTATTTAAAAAGAAAAAATGTGAGGAATCCATGTCAAAAATCCTGGGCATGCCAAAATTGAGTAACTTAGCCTATATGTCCTTGTTTTAACACGGCAAGCATGACGCACTTCTCATTTCCTTTTTTTCCCCTAGATTTATGAAGTTACAAGTTATTATGCCTTGACATACGCCATCCATTCCCACACTTGACTGTCAACAGGACAATTGCACAATCAAATATGAGATTCCTTCATCATGTAGCCTTTTCTTTCTTTCTCTCAGGGTCATCAGTACATTTTTGTAATGTACCAGCCACTCTCTTCCACCAAAGGATCAGAGGTCAGACAGTTATAAGACTTCTCTTGATGTCGTGTCCCTGAGGAGCACGGGAAAAAAACGAGGGGTCGCCAGCTCACTGTACAGTTGTGTGTATATGAGAGTGTCACAAGCTAGCCTGCTCTTTAGGGTGATTCTTCAGCTTGATTTCTCACAGCCAAAACAGACTGACAATTGTTTAAATTGTTTCATTTTTTCTCCTGTGGGTTCCAAAGGGTCATCTTTTTCAGAGGGGGAAAACATATGGTTGGCATGAGACTGAAACTCTGTCTTGGCCGAGAACATACACAATATGTGTTACTGCTAAAAGAATTGACACTGATACTTTCATAACCTGCTCATCACACAGTAGTGCCAATACACACCCTCATTCAGACATTCAGGCAGACCACGCAAAAATTATCACCTCAACATTGCCCTCAATTAGAGCAAATTAAGACATGAGCCAACATTTGACCTGACGGGAACACCACCTGACTTCCTTTACGTACTTCAAAAGAAACAGCGACAGATTCAGGTCAGTGGTCTACTACATCCACCCCTGCTCTGTGATCTTGAGTGAATTTGGTTTTTACCCCCCCAAACCCCCTCCACACACACACACACACACACACACACACACACCCCACCCCGCCCCCACATGCACACACTCGCATGATACACAGGCAGAGGGATGGTCCTGTTGCTGTGTTTTTGAGGAGCTTGTATTAGTAGTCAGCTGAGTTGATCTTAAATCAGGAACAGGAAATGTGATCTGCGGGCTTTGGCTAGTCCAGAACACTGTCCCCATTGTCAGCGCACTGCTGTGGCTCACACTGAGAAACACTGGGGACTTTTAAAGGTTATCTGTCCTGGGAAAAGGTTGGTATTTACTTTCACAACTAGCCCGCGGCACAAAGGTATACCCAAAATGGATATGATGGATATGAATGGATGATGGCCTGATCACTAAATATGACTTTGTCCTGGTTGTGTTTATAAATAGACCAAAGACCTATCTGGGGTCAATAAAGGAGCTCCTACGGCAAGCTTTTCTATCAGTGTTTACTTAACTAGGGTTGAACCACTGGTCAAACACATTGGAAATGAGCAATTAATCTACTAGTGATGGAAAGTCCCTCACTGGTCACCTTAAGCATCAATGCGGCATATAAAGTAAAACAAAGCAATCTACTGAACTTCTGATGACCTCAATTTATTAAGCTGAAGATATTAAAGACATTGTGAATGTGTGTCCCATCCGGAGCTCAAGCAATTAGTTGTTCATCAATCCGTCAGCTGATGGACAGACAATTAGTTGGCTTTTTTAATTTTTTATTATTTGTTTATCACATACTTGAATCTTAAAGCAATAGAAACAATATTCTTTTAATGTTGATGGACAAAATCTAATTTTAGGACATTTGTAGAAAACTGTATCTGTAATTTGACACTTTATCCTGGCAATTTAGAGACCCATTTGTATTTCTATTCGAGGGTTATTCACAATGCAAAGTGAAACAAGCTTCCTACAACAACAGCAAGTCAAAACAAAACTGACTGCTAGCAAACACACTGCAGTGCAACTGAATTATATGAATTGCAAGTATTATATTACAATTAGTCAGGCCAGAGTGTGACTCACAGACGATGCCAACGGTAGAAGTAGAGTGGTGACTTATGTTGACATCAAAATGTCTTCATGTACAAGAATGTAGAAAAAAAACAAAGTCAGAAGGAGAAGAACAATTTCCTCATTACTGCTGTTGAAGGGGAATAAAGATAAAAAGTATATTAAAGATATCTAAGATGATGGCGGTGAAGTTTCACTTGAACCTTCAGCCATATAGTGTTTTTATGACTAACAAAGCCAAACCCTTAGGCTGTTACAACTTGTGGAGCAAAAGGGCCTGTGATCGACAGTTTGAGTAAAATAACACTTATTAATGTACAGTAGCATGAAGGGCTGATTATTATGACCAGAGTCAAACACACACACATGACTGGATAAGCTATTTGCACGCCGCAGAGACAGTCATGCATGCACACAGGCCGACATTTACCCATTCACAGCAATAATGATCACTGCTGGTTATCTGTGATGATGAGTGGAAAAAATGAAGGAGTGATCTAAAAGGCAAAAGAAAGGGGACAGAGTGTAGGTGATGTTGATTACTTTGGCATGGCCCACATGAAACTAATGTAACTGTATCCCCGCAACAGCACCGAGGCTATGACCTCATCCCATCCAGAGAGGGAACCTGGACACATGAGAACATTATTCCACGCATGGCTGCCGTGTATGTTTGTGTGTGTGTGCGTGTGCGTGTGCGTGTGCGTGCGCGCGTGTGTGTGTGTGTTTTCATTTTTTAGGGACTTAAGGGGCTTGGGTGGGATCTAACAATTTTTTACAACTTCCGTCATAATACAGCACTCACACTCAGACAACACAGCTGCCCACCCCATGGTCCGACAAACAACCAAACATTTGTTGCCTAGTAGTGAATGAGTCAAACTTTTCAATGACGTTATGGCAGTGATGCCTCATTGTGAGGCACTAGCTCTCACAATGAGGCCTTAATACCATAATTACATCATTATTAACCCTATTTACCACCTTAAAATGGTCACGTTGCCAATTTTGTCAGATTAAGATAATTAAAGCAGGTGATTTTAATGCAGACTGCAGCATCTGACTTCGGGTCATGACCTCAGGAAATTATTATGGCATTTTTTGTTGTTGTAATTGCTGAACTGCATTTCTTCAAATGAAAGGAGAAAGGACATCTAACTGCAAAATTAAAATCTCAGCCAGGTGAGCTTTTCCACCTGTTGAGCTTGGACGCACGCCAGGGGAAGGATAACATGGACGTCTCAGTGTTGGTCGTCGGCAGCTGATATCCAGCTCGTTCACATGTTTACCTCCCAACAAGGTAAACAACAAACAGTATGTAAGTGCAGCCGACATGCGTCCTCGTGCACAGGAAAGCAAGAAAAGTAGCAGAGAGAACATTTTGGAGAGTGAAAGCCTTTTTTTTCCAACCAATAGTTTGCCTCACGGTGCGCGTTCACAAATGACATTAAACATCACCTACCGTCCGGAGGAGAGCTTCAGACGCGACGCATTTCCCACTTCGTGCGACGCCAACGGGTCTGACGGCCGCTGTTGAGGAGCAGTAGCGACTCAGAGAGAAGAAAAGACGGATAAAAAGTTCGTCGTTGTCATCTTGGGTGTTTTTGACTAAGTCTAAGTCCGTTATCAGGCGGATCTTTTCCACTCAAAAACGTCGGTTCCCGTCAGCACGCGCCGTCGTCAGAGCTGTATGCAATATATACACGCAGAAAGCTAAGCCCGGTACTTCAAAATGCAATCATGTTCACCGTCACCGAAATGTGCTCCCCACTTGTCTGCCTCCTTCTCTCTGAGTGCCAGCGGAGGTGAAACTGCTGATAAAACCGGCAGGGAGTCACTGTCATCTGCGTGTGAGCTTCTGGTGTGAGGGCTCCATCTACTGAACCCAGCCGGGTAAGGATGCTCTGTGTGTGTGTGTGTGTGTGTGTGTGTGTGTGTGTGTGTGTGTGTGTGTGTGTGTGTGTGTGTGTGTGTGTGCATCTGTATCTGTGTATTTTGCCGGTTCCCTGTGTGCTTTACATCTGGGATAAAATGAGTTTTGGAAGAAGGTCAATACAATGCATAATGGAAAAATACAGTAAAAGTAAAAAATATATATACTCATATATATTTTTTTACTTTTACTGTATATATATACATATATATACAAAAGCAGAAACACTTATTCTGAAGCTTATTGGCGATTTATTAATATTCAATAGTATTTTAATGTCGTTCAAGATGTCTTCATTTCTGATCAAGTATCCCAGTAAGTCACAACAGCGTGACTACCAGGACCCTCAAACTGAAGCAGCTAAATGGAATTCAGCCATCATATATTTGATTATTTACACGTCAAAATGTATTCAGTGAAAAAGTCTATTACTACAGCCATCAGATATTGGAGTACAAATACAAGGTTCCCTCACATTCACACTCAACACAAGGTAATAATTAATGTTACACTCAAGTATTACATTTGTTATACTAGAGTCAGGTACCAGAGCTTTAAATCATATGTAGCTAAATACTTAACTAAAGGCATTTAGTTGCTTAGTACCGCCTCCAAAACCACAGGAGTGTGAATGCAATATGAATTAGTTACTTCTAACTAAGTTACCACATACGTTCCTTACAGGAATACGAAGTATAAATACTGTTTCAGGTGATGTAATCTAAACATTAATAAATAAAATCACTTCCAATTTCTTACATAAGCCTGCAATCTTAAAGACTCTTGTTCATAAATTTTGTTTATTCACACAAAGTCACGGTGTTTTCAGTATATACACAAACTGAATATGGGTAATGAATTCAGTTGGCTATGCTGATGATATGACATTAATTGCTCTACTGCAGGAGAAAGTCATACAAAGAGCTAAAATACTTGTATAAAAAACAACAAGATAGCACTGCAGATGGCAGCCTCGGTACTGTGCTCTCTGGTACTTTTTCTGTTTTTGTTTATTTGTTTCGTCTCCAGCTCTCCCTCTCTGATCACATTCAGGGGAATGCAGGGAGGCATTGTTGTTGTGTTTTATCTTCATATGTATACTTTGTATATATATTTATATGTGTTCATAGTAGTTAAATGTTTATGCTTGCATTTGTTCTACTTTGTTGTCCCTGTTTATTGTTTATTTGTCTATTTCCGAGTATGTACGTTGAGAGCAACGGAAAAACCAGAGTGAAATTCCTTGTATCTATACGCAAACATGGCCAATAAAGCTGATTCTGATTCTGATAAGAATGAGGAGCATAATGAAGAGGACGGAGAGTAAGAAAAAGGAGCAAGTTTATAGAACTTTTGAATATATATAACTCCTGTCACACCTGCCCTGTTGTTAATGGTAAATAACTATCCTGTGCAGATAGTGGAAGGGGTAAAGTCTATGGAATTGCTTTTGGCTGTAGGCTGAGTTTTCCAGAAAATATATCTTTAAGCAATGTGTACCTTTAGGAAACCTTTATGGCTTCAGACAGGATATTTTTAAGAGGAGCAGGGAGCCCAAAACAGCAACAAACTGCCCAGAAATATAAATTTGGCCATTAAAAGTATTAGAAAACCACAGAACCAAACATATTTGAAATACATATGCACATCAGGCCATGTAGAAGGCCTCAAATATAATATAATTCTTAACATCCACTAAACAACTAATGTAATTGTCTTTATGCAGGTGTGTAATGCAGAGCCCTCAAAATCTGTAAGAACATGTACAAATGTATTTATACTGTAGGTTTATTGAATTCTTAATATGCTACTAATTTAACGCGTATGCAAACATGTTTATTTTACTCTACTCTATTATCTGCCTTCTTCCTGATGTTTCTGTATTTTTATTTTGGGATCTGACCACCTCGTGAAGCCAAAGGCAAATGTTCACGTCCATGGACAATACAGTTCTATTCTTTATGGGATGCACACACACACACACATACACACACACACACACACACACACACACACACACACACACACACACGCAACAAATTTACTCTTAATTTAGACAGCGCTGCCCATTCTCACATGTCCTCTCCCAAACTGAACTCTCACTGTCTCTCACGGTTTCCTCATCCTGCTTGTGGCCAAATCTTCTCCCCCCTTCTGCCAAAAAAAAATCAACATCATTCAATCCATGAAGATAAACCAATCTGCGACAAACAAACTAGTGAAGCTGAGCCAGTGTTCCATTTAATATGACCCAGGCCAGTCCTGAGAGGGAGTCAATAGCGTTGCTGTTGTTCAGTTAAATTGTGTGGTGGAAATTATGGCCTGAGTTAAAAAATAAATCGCTATCAACAAAACTCAGTATAATTACAACAACAGAATGTCATTTTGCTTGTGCTCTTGGCAGGACTTAACAGTCCATCCCCCAGTCACGGGGTTGACTGTGTCCTGAATCATTTGAGATACGTACAAGCAAATTGAATTTCATAGCAGATCTCCTTTTCGAACAGCTTCTTCTATTGGCACATGTAGAGAATGCCTGGTGACTGTTACATTTTCATTCAAAACATTTTCTGTTCACTGATTTGTTATGGCGTTGCCCTTTAGAAATGATTTCTGGAACCATTATCAACACGTCATCATTCATATCAATCGTATCAACATAGGTCTGTCAATGACCGCTGTCATATTATGACACATGTTCAAATTATAGACAATTTAAAATGATACATAAAGGAGCTGATAGCTGAAATGAAGTATACATTTTGGGAAGTCAAGTAATAATAAATAAAGTCACTTTTTAGCCATTGCCAGTTGAACTGTGTGGTAAGGGATACATTTGTCACCATGTACATTTGAATGCAAATATTTAAAGTCCCTGAAGGCTGATTATGAAATGGAATACAGCCTTGCTTTTTGATAGAAAATTGGAAAAGTTCCACACTGAGTCATTCAGAACATTGAATTAAAAAATGCCATGAACAACATTAACTTAGCTTGTGGTACAATTATTGGGACCACTCATGTAACCTATTGAGCAGGTATGCTAAACCATAAGCAAAGTGTCTGCTTTACACTAACTTTGACATTCTAAAACACACTTTTTGCAAATAACTATGCACGGTTATCTACATTAGATACATCAACAATCACCTGCACAGTCAAAACACCTGTCACCAATTAGATCTTAGAAAATGAGAGCTTGAACTCTATACACAGGATTCAGGTTTGTTCTTTGATGTGAATAACAATGAAGGTCAATTTTGGATTAGAGAGTTAGAAAACTGTAAATGCAGTATACTGTATTTTGTTTACAATACAAGACCGTTCATAAATTATATTTACAACATGTTACAAATTAAAATACCAAAGACTCTGGATGATAATTTGTTATACTTTGTGTGAAAGTGCCACTGCTGGGTAGCTTACGAGTGTTTGGATCTGTGGCCATGTGGGCCTGACTGGATTATATAGAGAGAGAGAGAGTCAGTCAGATCCCTCAGTAAAAACATCCCCACCTTACACTACAATGAGAGTATGAGCAAGATGCTTTAGAAAAGTCATCCTCAAAATCTTGTCCCCAGACGCCCATAGAGATGAAATTTTGAAAACAGAATCCCTGAGAGGATTTTAAAAACTGAAAGCTAGAACAGTGAAGAAGGGAAGAGACACATATGGCATACATGGGTAGGACTCCAAGGTGGAGTTTTGTGGCCAGTAGGGCTCACTCCTCTTCCAGTCACAGGAAGCCAGTAGGAATGAGAGGAATGCAGTCAGGCAATGGTGATGGAGGGAGCAGCAGTTGCAGGGCAGATAGCCAAAAAGAGTAAAAGAAAAGGAGGCAGAAAGGGAAACGATAGGGAGAGTGAAAAAGGGATTAGAGAGTGGAAAAGGCTCGGGAGGGAATAATTACGATGCACAATCAGCCAACACTGGGATGCCCAATGGCGGCTTTTGTATTTGCAATGCAAGAGTAATTGCTCACTCTGATATTGACAGTTTGATGTGGATAATGTGCGTGATGTTGGAGGAGTCACTGACGGAAATGCCACAGTACATTATTGTGACTCGTGGAATGTTTGGAGTTATCAGTTGAACAGAGTTCCTGGTATTGGGTGGAGGCTGGGGGTCCGCAAACAAGAATGAGTTTTTTTTACCATCCAGGGGGTCATCCTACCTTACAGACACACACATGTACACACACATGCAGACAACACCTTCAGACAAGCACAACAAAACATGCAACACAGACATACATAGAGTTCCTCTGTCTCTCTGTCTTTATCTCTTTATCTTTTTAGCTCATTGTATCATTTGTACTGCAACGTTACTGTTTTGATTCAGTTTCCCTGAGTTTCCCTTATCAAACCTGCTGAGGCAATTTTTATTCAGCTCTGATACATCACCTGTACACCACCTGCCTCGTACCAATCAGCAGTCAAAGTTAACTCGCTGGTGAACATAGTGGAGCAGTAAGCTGCCAAAGAGCCAAATTCCTTAGATGGTGGAGACCAAACGATGTTTGCCACAACAACTTTATAAGGTGATGATATGTCAATGTTGTTTTCAGCTTGTTGCACTGCCCAGAGTGACACACACAATCTGTTAATTTAGCTTTAAATCACCAGTAAATGTAGAATGTAGAATGCAGAAAAGACAAAAGAAATTCAAATAAACTAAGTATCTACAGATCATTGCCTTACTTTTACATGAAAGAAAAAAAAGCTCCATTACGTATTTAAAACAGTGGTTGCGGAGTACTTGAGCTCTGCACAGTGCATACCATTGCACGTGTTCAGGTAGGCCACGCTAAGCGCCAGCTAGCAGCTGTGTGGTAACTTTGAACCGAGAAGGCGCTGGAGGCTGCTCGCTCTGGCGGGTAGCGTCTAAAGCCTTTCCATTCCCAACAGCAAAGCAAAGTAAACCCACAAAGGGGATAAATAGCACTCAGCGCTCGCCTAGTTTCTCTGGAAACCGACTGTGATGCTGGAAAGTGTTGCTTTACGACGCCTTCACACTTCTGTGTGCACACATGTGGGAAAAGGTCAAAACATATAGTTCAGAACAGTGTGTACCCCTTTCAGAAGGTATGTGACATGCCTTTTAAAGTATTATACATGCCAAACTGAACAAACTTCCTAGGGAGCAATTTCACTTGAGCTGCTGTGAAGTTAATGCTCATTTTGCAAAATTCTTATGATGTCTGTTGTTCATTAAGCACTTATATCGAGTGAAACTTCCACATATAATGAGAGAAACAATACATTTTTAAACATTGTGAAGGCCATTTAACGCATAGCCTGAATAACAATGTAAATGAATATGATGTGGAAAAGGCAACAAACTTATCGTTAACATGAACTTAATATTTCCTTCCTCAATGACAAATGACTAAATCTTTCTGACAGTTTTTTCCTGTACAATTAAACTTCCACATAGTAGTTACATCTCAGTTAGACCAGATTATTGCAGTAAAATATTCTTCCACAAGGGGGTGATACACAAATAAATAACTGTGTCTGTTGTTTGTTATCTAAACACTAATAACAGCCCGTTCAAGAGTTGGAAGTGAACTTAGTATCAGCCGCTCATTAGTATCACGCACATAAATCCACTATGCTCCTTCTTCATTCCTTTGCAGCGCTCACTTGACCACAGTTGGCAGCTTCTGCTGTGATGAAGAACCCTCTTATGACCAGAGCTGGGATCTGTTTTGGATCGCCATACGTTTGCCATACAGCCAAGATTCTGTCCTGTCCTTCGGCAATTTGGACAATGTGATGGAATAATTACAAATCCAAGATCTTTTTGTAATTGAAAACAAATTTTAGAGAAACCTTCTCAAAAAGTATTGGTGTAAGTGTCTAAGCTGTGTAATTAAAAGTTTCTAAATACAAATAATGACTCTTTTAAGAACTCCACACAAGACAAATGTCACGTTGAAACCAAAACGCACAACATTGTAACCAATCCTTCCGTGTCCTCAGCTGACACCCGCTCTGCTTGATTTAGACACTTTAGAGGGAGAGTTTGGTCCCTGAGGGCCACTTCCAGCAGACTGTGGCATCTTAACCTGCTGCCCCTCGACCTTTACAAACCAAACAAACCCAGAGTTTCATAATTTATCAAAATGACAGAACTATAGACCATCAAGTTCATCAAGTTATAAATACAGTTTGGGTGCTAAGACTGATTTATTTTTGTACCCTAATAAAATTAAGTATGGCTTCAGTTTTCAATGTTTATCTTCCTGATTAGTCGCTGAATCATTTGATCTCTAAAATGTCAGCAAATAGTAAAAAATGGCTATCCCAAATTCCTACAAGTCCCTAGGATGTTCTTTGAGTGTCTTGTTTTGTCTGACCAATTGACCCAAATTTTAAAGATTCAAATCCCAGAGGACATTTGAGAAGGAGGAACCAGTATATGTCTGCTTAGAAATAGTTGCATTCTTGCTTAAAAATACATTAGAATGAATGAATTATCAAAATAATTGCCCATTCATTTTCTGTCAATCAACTAATCGACTAAAGGACAGATTATTTCAGTTCAATCCCTGAACCCTATAATATGGCACAGGTTGCTCTTTGCTGAGATTATGTTAGTGGATTCTGAGACATATTGAAAGTATTAATTTGATTATTACATAATCTGAGGTATAGCTGAGTGATCGTGCTAAAAAGTTGAATTCCTCGAATTTATAAAAACATCAATATATATAAGGTTGGAAAGGATCTGTCCAAGGTGAGTCTGGATTCCTTTATCAGTATTAAACGCCCTGTAACAGTAATTTGTGTTCATCACAGCAGGGACAAGGCCAAATAAACCATGAATGTCATCATTATAACCCCATTATTTTCAGAAAGAACACGGAGGACTTACAGTCTGATTTATTGCCCAACAAACCACGTAGACAAGTCTCTAAAAATGGAGCAGCACGGGAGAGTAAAAATAGAGAGAAAGTTTAGTGTTTTGGGCGAGAAAGGCTGAGGCAAGCATTTCATGTTATGCAGTAAGATATATGTACAGTGTACAAAAACAAGAAAGCTAAACCTGCTATACAGCAGGCTCAACAAACCTTTTACCTACTTTCTAATCATTTTAATTGATTTCTATAAAAAGATGCGTCCCTGGGCAAAATATGTATGCAAGTACAAGCAACATTTGACAACTCATGCATATCAAATTTTTTTCAATTTTTGGCATCCTTCCATGAAAGTACAGTTATTCCGTGCAGAGGACAGCCGGTGTTGTGACAGCAATTTAATTAACTCTCTCACTGTGTTTACCAAACATCTTCCCAGCCTTTTTCTGAACAAATTCTCGCTCTCATCTACATCTTTCTGTGCTTGTCTCCTTTCAACATTGCAGTGAGGGACTGCTGTTGTGTGTCTCCTTCATTCTTTGCACTTTAATACTTTTCCCGGACAGACTACCTCTCCAGAGTGGGTGGGTCTGTTTCCAATTTTCTCCCCTTTCCCGTCCTGAGAAAGGACAATTCCAAAACTAAACAAATAAAACCAAAAAAACGTTAGTTATTTATTTATTTTTGCTGTTTCTAACCACAGCGTTCTTCTTGCACATGTTTTATGTCTATGTGATTTTGAAGCGTTTGCAGTGATATCAATGTAGCCGCTCCACTGAATCCAGAACAAACCCAAGCTTCTCACAGCTGAAGCCAACCAAAGCTGACCATCTGCCGGTAGTAACAATGAGGATGAACCAAAGCAACAAAAAATGTTTTCCATTTGGCCAAAACTGCCAGTTATAAATCCCCTCTGTAGAGTATAATATGTAAAAGATTGCCATTCTTTCCTAGTGATATATTCATTTAAGAACACAGCCGTTACACCCTTTCACTGATAGATATATGATGTGTAAATGTGCAACATCACCTACCAGTTTTGGGTGCTGACATCCAGTGAGAGGTCCCTCCGTGCTCCCACAGCAGTCCAGTTAATCACAGAGGCAGCGGTCAGACAGGCCGGGAGTCTTGGGGAGAAGATAGATCCTGCTTTGACAGGGGAGTGGTGCTGCAGCGCTGGAGCCCGGCTGTGCACTGACAGAGGGAGTCACAGTCAACTGCTTGACACAACCCTCTGACTTTGCTGTGTCTTGCACTTCCTCTCATGTGAGCTCTCACTCTCACTCTCTCTTTCTCTCTCTTTCTCTCTCTCTCTCTCTCTCTCTCTCTCTCTCTCTCTCTCTTTCTCTCTTAATCACTTGCCACAAAGAAGACACAGTTGCTCTGCCCTATCAGCTCTCTGAAACTTTTTGTCTGTGCTGCCCCTGCACCCGAAACTCCAGGGATGGAGGGTGTGTGTGTGTGTGTGTGTGTGTGTGTGTGTGTGTGCATGCGTGCGTGCGTGTGTGTGTGTCGGAAAGAAAGAGAAAGAGAGAGAGACAGATTGTGCAGTCGCTCATCCGACAGACAATAGCAGGAAGTGCAGCTTTAGGATGGACAAAGTGGACAGAAATAGGAAAGCTGCATCAAGCATTTCAAGTGTTAAAAAGACATATTACTGTAGTTTTACACTACACACAACCCATTAATACTGTAAACAAAAATATAAAAGCAAAGTATGTTGTTGGTGTGTTTCACTGTTATCTCATTCTCAGGGCGTCAGTACTGACGACTTGTCACAGCCGTCCGTGTCTCTGGCTCGCACAGTCAAAGTCACGTCACACCATCAGACGCTGCCCTTCGGGTCAGGTTTTCGCCTGTTTGTGCACATTCAACGTTGTCTAACTGCGTAACTTTAAAAGAACTTTAAGAATGCCGATTTGCTGCGGAAAGAAACTCGCACGGATTACAATAGATCAAAACGTTTCCTCGTCACCATGAAGTATAACCGAGGCTTGAGACGAACCAGGCTTTCACGTGACTCTGATGTAAACCCATCTGTTCTGCGGCCATCGCAGTGTTTCGGAAGTCTGGTGAATTAATATATCTGGTGACAAAGTCCGCTCAGGGTGTGGAGGATGGATGGATGGATGGATGAGTCAAACAAACACGGGACTTTCACCCAGGAGACCGCTGTCCCTGTCCCATGTGAAACCAAAACTTGACGTAGAGTTATTTTAAGTTACGGTGATCTTTTCCTTATTCTAACCAAGTAATTTTATTTTTTGCCTCAACATTTTTTTTTATTAACAATGTTAACCATGTGTTTACTGCAACCGTAGTGCATTATAAAGTGACGCCAAGGGATCCTGACCAAACGTCCATATGTGACGAGTTGGGAATGAGAACAACAGCTTTGATTTAACACCATAGCATAATTTACACATATATTTTTCTAGCCAGATATGTGTGATGAGGGATGAAAATGGCTCAAAATCAGCTTATAAAAAGGCAGAAGACAAATCATTTAAACAAACCAAAAAACTATTTAATAATTATATTTTCTTCAAATTAATTACTTAAATTTTTTTCAAATTAGATGTGCATTTCTAAATTTATTTGTAAGTTGTTTCAGCGGCATAGATACATGTCACAACCACGCAGGCTGTTTAGCAGGCTGTTTAGCAGGCTGTTTAGAGCATTCAATGTGATTATTTACACGGCTACACTACAAAATGTATTCACCCTTCCAACAGTGTTATGAACTTTTAACTAATAATTTTGTTTGCTTTATTGTGATCTTATCTCTGCGAACAAACTGACAACCTGCTTTGATTATTATTGGTTGCATATTAATGTAAGAGACAAACATCATGTAACTTCATGATATAAATGCAGGTGTTTTCTAAGGTACAATGATTCCGGTAAATGTACATTGCCCCGGAAATACGAGCGGAAAAGACGAGTTACAGCATGTGGTTTTCTCACAGGTTTTTCTCTACTCAGATCTTTGACGAGCATGAGATTCATTCATATAAAATTACAAAATCAGAGAGCTCAAAAATATTCCTGTATTCAGTACATTCAAATGCAACATAACATAAGTCCTGGGATGAAAATGGAGCACATGTATTTAACATATGTGTAGTTTGGCCATAAAAATGCATTCCCAATTTGTACACTATTTATAGGAAACATAATTTTATCTTAATTACGAATTGTTTATTTGGTACATTTGCTTAAACATGGCCATACGCTCTAAATCTGATCTTCACATAGTTTTTTTGCAAATAGTTTCAAAAAAGTTAAGTTTCAGTGTTTATACAAGAAAAATAAAAGCATTTTTATGGGAACACATTCTTTTAAATACATGTAACTTCATGAATGTCTTTGACCTTCCTTCATATGATGTCAAGATCTCTGCATGTAGAATTCCCCCTAAATGTACAATGATCAATATCATGCATGTTTTAACATGTTTTATTCTGCCCTTATTGAATCAACACATCTTTTATCTGACCATCATAACAGCCCCATCACTAACCTTTCACCAGACATACCAATGCCACAGACAGACACAACAAGTCAATAATAGGCAGCAAACTGCAGCCAAGACAACACACATTAGTCCTGTTAAGTTGAATTATCGTTGTTGACTTCAGGGATGCATGAATCATGTTATTCTTTGTATGTTGAAAAAAATGCAGCTAAAAAGGTCGACAGACATTCTGACCTCAACTGCTGTGTGGTCTGGCTCTCTCCACTACTGCACTAGCAGCTATGGATTAGCTTTCTGGTTCAAATGTAACTTCATCCTTTGGGAAAACATACTGACCAAAGGAAACTCATGTTTGGGGGTTGTGACCCTTTGTCCTCATGGCAAGTGAGAGGAATTCTGAGGTTAGCATGCCTTGGTCTCAGTTTCACCTCAAACAAACGTTCTCAAAAGTGGAGGATTCTGATGTGCAAATTTCATAATAAGAGGTTTAAAGCAACAAATTGATGGCTGCAGTTGGATGCACGCCCTGCCTTATTAGAACAATAACAAAGTATCTTGATGATTTAAAGAAATGCTATTGTCTGCATTTCAACATTTTCAATAAACTTTCCAGATATCCAACTTCTCAGAATTTCCACTGAGCCAATATGAGAGCATCTGGGTTTTAATACGCATAAAAGGAACAACCTGCATTAGATGAAGCCACTTTTCGAGCCCTGTGGACACAAATTCCTCAAAATCTGGTGTAATCAATTTTGAGTTGGGCACTCACTCTTGATACATATAGCTAACCTGTTCTTTTTGGAGCACAGAGAGGAAAGGGAGACCAAAAAAAGACGTCAAAGCTGATAAGAAGCAGGTTAGGAGTCCTTGAGGAATACAATGGGGTTTGCATCATCTGGAAACGCGAGGTGCACGCAGGCCGTTTAAAGTTCCGAAAGATTAGCGCGAGGAGGAGCAGTAGGAAAGGGGGGTGTCTTTATCTGCCAGACCGGTGGAGAGAGATCACAAGAAGTGGAAAAAACTGGAAATGTCTTATCAGCATGAGAATGACCATCTTTTTTCCCATTATACATTTGAACTTTTTTGTTGCTTCAATATCAGAGTTGCCACGAAAAATTCTTTCCCTTGTGTTCGCTTTAGTTCTGGGCATCATTTGAAATGTTAGATGTTTTGATAATAGTGTGAATGCATTAGCTGAACCAGCTGAAACTGAACTTTACTTAGATAAACA
>JACSYO010000324.1:6222500-6487500 GCA_016806645.1 Ophiodon elongatus | reverse complement strand
GAGATTCAATTCAATCAAAGGGGGAAATAAATATCTGTACAAAATGTTGTGCCAATCCATTGACTAGATGGTAAAATATTTGATCTGTTGTGGCGATAGGGAAAAAGTTACAGGTTCACCAAGTCAGTAGCATTCATCCTCTGGAGACCATGAATGTCTGTGCAAAATTCCACGGCAGTCTATCCAACAATGATATATCAGTCTGGACCAAAGTGGTAGACCAACTGCCAATGCCATCCCTTGGGCCATGCCACTTTGCAGCTAAAAATGTACACAACATATAATCAATGTAAACAGTAATCACATAAGGACAGTGCATTTTATTTATATAGGCCCAAATTACAAATTCGCTAAGAAAACTTGGCAACAATAATAACAACAACCTGTTACTATGAGAACAGGACTCTGAAACAAATAACATTCAAACTTATGTTGTGCTACTGGATGTTGGATATGCTCCACATGCACAGGTTGTAGTGCTAAAACCAGTCTGTACAGTTTACATACAGGATTTATCATGAGACCACTGACCAGCTTTATATACTTACTCTATTGTGAGATCTGCGTAACATATCATGTGGTAGGTCAGCGATGGAAACCATGTGAATCATTAATAAGCTGGTGAACTTTTCTGCAATTGCTGCAATCAATTATACTTCGGGGTTTTAGAGCACCTAAAACAAAGCAGTTTGAAAACGCTACCGATTCCTTGATTATCGATCGACTACCAGGGGTACATCCCAAGTCTTTTGGGCCCAGTCCCAGGCCCAATCACAATGTCCCCCCAAAGGCCTTAAACCCTGAACCCCCAAGGACTTACTGTCATCACCTGTTAAATGGTTGAGTGTGAGAGACTGTATGTGCTTCAACTGGTGTAAATATGAATGGGACAGCACTTTGCTGCAACATGTCATGGTTACATGTCAAAAAATATGATGTAAATTTATCTTCCAGCCTATTTCCTCACAAGATTTTTGTCAAAACAGCTTCAATGTAATGAAATATTTGTTGAATTAATAAATAAATATCCTCTGATTTCATGTATTTTAATGTTCCATCTTTAATTCTTAATGTTTATGAATACATGTAATTTGCCAGGCTGAACACCCATGTGCTGTCCTCTTTGTTTACCTCTTATTTTACATCTCCATGCTTCCTCTGGTTACCCCGTCACATTGCAATGAATTGTGGGTAATTTCCTTAGGCAAAGTCTGCATCCAATGCTGACTTTCGGAAAGGGTTCATAAAGGGCTCAAAATGTCTACGAGAGAGCCCTCAAACACTCGACGATTTGACAGTGGGACAGCCATAAACCCTCACGGACTTTGCGTGAGCGCACCTCAAAGTCTGTGAGTCTGTGAGTGTGGAGATTGAGATAATCTCAATACAATTCTACATAATATTTGTTGACGTTGTCATGGTAATGTGATATGTTGCAGCAATGCGCTGTCCCATTTGTTTTTAAACCATTTCAAGCCCTTGCAGTCTCTCACACTCAACTATTTACCAGATGGCGTCAATAGTCCCTGAGGGTTCAGGGTTTAAGGCCTTAGGGGGAGACAATGGGATTGGGCCTTAGTTGTCCTTTCCTTGCTTCTCGCTCCTCGCTTGAACCGGAAGTTGTTCGCCGTCTCAAAGCTCTTATTTCTGCTTTGAGGAGCAAGGATCATGGATCAAAAAGAGATCTCCGAGGAGCCATGAGCGAGGATGCACGAGAGCAGCCTTCAAGGAAGTCTTTTAACGGCCGACACGCTCCCTCGTTGTTTATCAGTTATTTGATTGGACGCTGCAGCCGATCAGACTGATCTGATATTTCTCAACATCACTGAAGTTTCATACCAGAGTGAAGACAGATCACAGATTAAACTCAAGTTTTATATTTGATTTGTTTTCTGATTCACGTATGTTAGTTGTCGGTCTGAAAAACAAAAGGATCACAAACAACTTTCTTAATTTATTTAGTTATTTATTAGTTATTTCCCCCAATAGCTTTTATTATGTATACAATGAAAGTCGAAGAGAGCAGGAAAGAGCGTCTGTCAACAAGAAACACTTTACATAATTTACTGTAATTGTCACGTGACGCTGATCATTCCTGAGCGTCCGGTTTGAATTACATCATTTAAATTTTCCCCGAAACATTTAGCCTAATAAATACTTTCCAGTGTTCAAATGACACCATAATCATGTTTAGGGTTATTTAATAAGGACTTCAAAATCAGAATTTCAATACATACAGACGCAAATAATGAACAAATAATAGTAATGCATTCTGCAAGTAGTAATCGATCCTGCGCGCATATAAGCGGAACACAGTATGAATACAGAATGCAGTGTTATAAACAGATAATAGGCTACAGAGAGAAAAACTGCTGCTCTGGAAGTGATGACAACTCCATCAGAAGTCTCTACAGCTGTTACAGCTGACTGACAGCTGATCCAGCTGTGATCAGCCGATCCGCCGTCATCAGAAACAGACGTCGCTTGAGTGGCGCTTCAGAGGAAAGGAAGTGTAATTTCTCTAAAAACACATTTCCTCGTTTCCTCTGTCCTCGCTTGGTTTCCTCTCCATGCATCCCTGGTGGGAGGGACAAGGACGCAAGCAAAAGACGCAAGTCAGGAAACAGTGGATGCAAATAAGAAACTTGGGATGTAACCCAGGTTAGTTCAACATGGGTAACAGTTTACAGACATTGCTAATCTTGTTGTCTATACTAGCAGCTGTCGTGTAGTTAAATTCTGCATTTTCTTCTATTACTGCTGACATGCGGAGGAAGCAAGCTGTTATTGGAGCGATTAGCGAGCGGCCTGTCCAGCGGCATTATCAACCCTATGGAGCGGATGTTTGAAGTCCTGATTTGCGGCTTTGTGCAGGGTGATGTACAAAAAACAAAGGACTTTCTTTTTCTTATCAATGCGTATTTTGTTCTGCACAACTTCTGTTAAGTCCACACAGAAACTGTAAATGAACAAAAGCCACTTCAGCCACTAGCAGAGCTACGAGTGTGAAAACAGACAACAAAGAAACGAAATGAGTGAGATATGTGTGTTGACCAAATTTATTGACCCATAATCTAGTAAACTTTAAAGTGTAAATTTTAAAGTAAATTTGATGTGTGTGTGTGTGTGTGTGTGTGTGTGTGTGTGTGTGTGTGTGTGTGTGTGTGAGAGGGAGAGAGAGAGAGATAGAGAGAGAGAGAGCGAGAGAGCGAGAGAGAGAGAGAGGAGTCGAGGCATTTAACAAATTAGATATCCGCACCTCGGTCGTCTTTAAAGGGACGTCAATTAAAATGTGACGTGTGTCACAGCTGCATCAGATGTCCGTTGTTTTGTTATACGGCTGTATTTTATGATCTCTGTCAGATGAGCATAACCGTATTCATGACAACTTCTATATTTACTTTAAGTTCACGTCATAACATGGCATAATGTGACACGACTGTACAGATGTTATGCATGTTTATTTAACACACACACACACACACACACACACACAAATATATTATAGCCTTTATATATTTTATTGTGAAGCAAATGTTATTATGAGAAGTGCTATGCATATAAAGAGTGACATATAATTAAGTGATAAACACAAACACAGTCCTGTCTATCTACATGACAACATGAAATACACATTAGTGCTGAATGCGAGATAATTTTCTCATTGTTATAATAATTTGACTTCAGCAGCCGTTTGCATTTGTAAACATGTCGTGATTATCGCAGTTGAATTGGGGTGTAACCTACATTCAAAACAAGAAATATCTTTAAAGAAGATGACTTTAAGGAATGCGCCTTTTTGAGGCACAAGAGGGCAGATAGTCTGATCATCTTCATTAACTCAAATTTATGAATACAAAAAGAACAGTTATATTTGTAGAGTCCTGCCATGGTTTGAGATTATTCCAGCTGTGTGTCACGGCTCTTTTATTAGTCACGGGTGCCGGAGAAAAAGCAACGGATACAGAGAGAGACCTGTAGCCTTGTAACTAAGTCTGAAAAATAAAGCTTCTAAAAATGTCCACACAATGTGTCTGTTTGAGTATATAGAGAAATACCTTAAGTATCAAGCCCTACCTTTTATTATTAAAGACTATTATAATTCTCGGCGTGCTAGTATAGACGTAAATCATTTCGTAAACAATGTTGAAACGCCCGTGTGGACGGAGATTGTTTTTGTTTTAAAACCCCGGTTTTAAACGAAAACGTATTAGTGTGGTTGTAGCCTAAGTAACAACTCATTTTGGTACCACATGGACTATTTTCCACCTTGAACCACATAGCAGTGAACAACAGACAGGAGAAGATGCTGGGAGATTGTCTAAAATAAGGCAATTCTGTCCGTCCATTTCCATACAAGAAAAATCAACTGAAACCTTTCAGTGTATCACTGTCAAGCTGTTTTTCACATATATAGGATTTGACCTAAACTCAGAGATTTGAATCCGGTGGTTGATTTTGATTTTGCTCTGATTAGAGTTAATCCCTTTTCCAGTCATTATTTACAATGTTCTGCTGTGCATGCAGGACTTTTTTATAATGTCCTTTTGCTGATTCTCACAGATTTAAGTCAGCCAGTCCAATAATGTTGCAGTGGAGTATCTCAGGCCTTAAATGCCTCCTCAAAGGCACACTAGTAGTAGTTAACAGTCACATTTCCCCAGTTCTTCTGTATAATGAATCCAGTGTGATACTTTAAACAAACTAGAGGAAAATCCTCATTAGATTCAGTCCTTTTAGCTGGCTTTACTGTAACATGATCTGTTGCTTGCTGAACTCCCGGAAGTTTGAATAACAACAGTACAAATAATATTAAATAATATACATAATTTTGAATATATATAAAATATATGATTAATAAGGCCAGTAAAGAGTAACAAATAGCCAATATAAGCAATGATAGTGTTCAGACAAATAGCTGATACAAGAACTCAAGTGAAATGTGTTTGCTTTGGATGACAGGGGTAGTGGGTTCTGGGCACAGTTCCTTAGTAATTTTTGACTTTTACACAATATATATATATATATTTATAAATTATAACTTTACCTAATAAATATCTCAATGAACGGAAATTGCAATGTAAATTAAATCTCTGTTTACTGAGCACACCGTAGAAATAAATCAGCACTTTTTCCAACTTTCCACCGAAGTCCATGTATAATGAAATCAGGGCCGTTATAGGAACCACATGACTGAAGTGGTTAGAAAGTATATAAACACAGTGGCATGCTGTGTGTGTGTGTGTGTGTGTGTGTGTGTGTGTGTGTGTGTGTGTGTGTGTGTGTGTGTGTGTGTGTGTGCGCGTGTGTGTGTGTGCGTGTGTGCGTGCATGTGTGTGCGCTGCACTGAGAGTATAAATATAGAGCACGGGAAAACACTGAGGAAATGTTTGGTTGTTAATGCAACTTTGCAGCCATTATTTTCCAAGGAGAACACTTGCTTAAACACATGCACACACACACACTACCCTCTTCCTTTTGCCTACAAATGAGTAGGGCACAAAATTAAGCTGTTTTTCTATCCTCTGTCCAGCTCAGAAAGAGGATAAAAAAGTATTTTTTCTATGTTCAATTAACATTATTTTCTTTAAAAATGTTTAAATGAGAACTTCCCCTTTTTCTACATAAATCACAAGGCTTTGTAATAATAACGAATACAGTTATTCCCTCTGTGGCCCCTGCACTGAGTCAATCCTCGCATGCAATGCTACCGTTAACAGTGAAGGAGTGACTTATACCTCTTGAGTGCTACATCTCAGAATCTCTCATAAAACGCAGGTTTATTGATGTTCTGTATGTATGTATTTTCTCTCTGTCTCCACCTTCAGCTCTGTGAGAGCAAAGAATGTTATTTTGCCCCATGGAGAGCCTGAGTAGAGAAACATCCACGGGCCATGCATGCGTTCCTCACATTCTGAACCGAAACCACATGGTGGGTTTAACCCTAATGATATTTGGATTACTAGCATAAAGGGCATTCAACATCCAGTCGAGATAAGTGGGCACAGAATCAATAGAAAAGAGGAAAAAAGGGTCTTCTCTCTTTCTCCCTGTAGGCTCACACACAGAGACATTCAATGCATAGCATGAGCTTCACATTGCTGATCCGACTGCATGGATCTTTTGCTTTGTCTTCTCTTCGTGACTGACTGTTTAGTTTGAAATAAAACTCTCTCTCTGTCTCTGTCTCACACACAGACGTACAAGAGATATGCACACAGAAAACAACACGCCCTTGTTATTACTGGAAAGTCACAACTGACATCCCCCTGCAGGCGGCTATGTGCCAACTGAACAGTCATACCCCAAGCTGGGGTGCAAAAATAAAACACTTCTTATTATGCCTGGGGCATTCTTAATAAAACATACAGTTATATTTCATACAGAGGCCGCGGCAGTGGTTGAATATAACCAAGTACATTTACTCAAGTACTGTATGTATACTTAAGTAACATTTTGAGGTATTTGTACTTTACTTGAGTATTTCCATTTTATGATACTTTATACTTCTCCTCCACTATATTTTGTAGTCAAATATTTAACTTCTTACTCAACTATTTTACTTTGCAGATTTACGTTATTCATAAAAAATATAAATCAACGAATAAATGATGTAATATTATTATTGGTTAAACTACCCAGAAGTATATAAAGTAATTAAAATTAGCTCCACCGTTACCAGCTGCAACATTAAAGTGGTGTACATATATTAATGCATCAATAATTATTATCCAATAATATACTGTATATACTGTTCTGAAATGACCCATTCTGAATAATGAGCACTTTTACTTCCAGTGCTTTTGACGCTGATACGTTTGTACTTTTACAAGATTTTGATTGCAGGACTTTTCCTTGTAACAAAGTATTTTTACACTTTGGTAATACTGCATTTACTTATAAAAATGTAAGTACTTCTTCCATCACTGGGCCGCGGTCTATCAGTATGCACTGCTTAGAGCTGCAGTATCAGTCTCTCACAGTATGAGAGTATGACCCGTTACCCCGTGTATCTCCATAGACAGAAATAAATGCGTTTGAGGACCACCCTATTAACCCTATTACGCTTGTACACTGTTGCCACTCTGCAGTGTGTGGGCAGACGTCTTTATCTCCTCATGACTAGACTCTGCCTCACCCAAAAACCTAACGAACTGTCTTGGTGCAACCCTGCCCACTGAGTGCACAGTTTACAAAGAAGGAGCACAAACATCCGGAGGTGCATTCTTTTTAATCATACCTATTGTCACAGAAATTGTACTTCAGAGAAAAATTGACGGCCTTGACATGTTAACATTTTAGAATCTGGGATAAGATTCTAGAAGAGATAAGAAATAATTGAGCAAGAACTTAAAAGCTGCACTTGGATGTGACCAAACGTTGTGGAAAAAGTGTTCACAAAGATGCTCTGTGGAGCTGAGGGTCACTGGAAACTTTGTAAGTGTGTCACTTTGAGCAACCCCTCTCACATTACATTAGTCCTCTGGCCCAGTGTTTGTTTAAAAATATTGATTACTGCAGCTTCAAAGCAAATATGGAACGAAATACATTCCCTCAGCAATATGCAAGCATCTGAATGATCTGAAGAAAACTTTGAGATGTTGAATAAATGTCCAGAGTGGTTTTAAAACTCACTGTACGAGACAACCTGTAGAAGTGTACTAAATGCACTAAGTTGGGTGGGCTCATAAAGAGTGAATCAGTGCCATTTGATTGAAAATTTTGAATAACATGAATGCAATTTAGCCTGTTCCTTAATACAACTCTTTAAAATGCTGACATCCTAACATTGTACTGTTGCTGGTCCCTCTTTACACACCTGAATGATGCACGGGGCTGCTGCTTGTAAGTAATGCTTATTATCTATGGTAGGTAATGTATAGCCAGAAATACATCCCCTGTGTAAAAGTACATGATGTACAGTTTCTCGCTGCCCTATTTTCAGATAGAGCAGCCAGAAAGCCCTCACCTAAGGGATTTTGCTGCAACCAAAGTCCCTCTTTTCCCTCATCTAACCTCGTGCACAGACGCAACGGCTCAGCAGACCGCACGAGCGCAACCTTATCAGCAGTGCCCCTGCTTCGTAACAGGACTGACAATTAACTGTCACGCAATGACTGGATTTCTCTGATAACCTTTTATTTGTTCCTCCTGCACATCACCACTCATGCAATCTTGCTCCATACATGACCATGTGAGCTGAGGTGAGCTCAAATCTCTTCCGACATATTGTACACATGTCAGTTATATCTTCAAATAAGCCGTCTCTCTGTGTTCACCAGCACAGTTGCATTTCCCTACAGACACACCACAACTTTGTGGTGAGCTTGTCCAGTGTGACCTAAACGATCTTAACTGTTTCTGGTTATCTTAGTGTTGAATCAGAGAGGTCATTGGGTCAATGGGGGGCATTTGCAGTCTATGAGAGACAGTGCCCTCTGGTGGTTAGCAGGAAAATATTTAAAGTTTATCAATAAGACCAACGTGGAAAACTAGGAAACAAATATATAATATAACTATGTTTGTGGGCGCCTTGGCGACCTATAGGCATCGACCATAACCGGACATTTCAGAGAGCAGTATTGGACCGTGGCGTTGCAACAGGAAAAAAACACACCAGGGGCAGAGTTTACCTTTCGGCAAGGTAGGCCACTAAAAGGGCCCTAAACAGCTGGAGATTTATTATGACGCTTAGATATGAAGATTATTGAATTATGATACTATTCTAACTTACTGTACCCCAAAATAACTTAAGAAATACCCCCAAAACACTTGAAAATATGCAACTCAACTGAATACTACGTTACTTCTACTAAAATATGATGAAATATATGATTATTAATTTAACTATACAGTATTATAAATTAAGAATACCACCTTGAACAGAAGTTAAGTTAATTTAAGTACATTGTGTTATACAGTAATACCTCTCTTTCACTCTTCACTTGAAGTTAAAATTTGAATGCAGGACAGGAATAATGTGCGGTATTGCGATGTATCGCTACCTTTACTTCAGTGGAAAACACTTTACTTAACCTGAAGGGAAAATGTTACTGGTTACGTAGAAGAATCATATTTTACTATATATTTTAATTCATTAAACTATCCAGCATCCTAGAATTGAAAGCTTCACTTTGAACAGTAAAAAGTAAACATTGGAATGCAGGACTTTTACTGGGTGGTACTAATAGTTTTAACTAGGATTTGAGTATTGTTGTTAAATGTTAATATGTCACTTCATGATGTTTTAATATGTTTTCATGCAATAAAGTTAACCGTTTAATCCCCAATATGTGGTCACTTTATCCAAATAATGCTTGTTTGAAAATTTGCTGCGGTTGTTTTCAGAGTTGTAAGAACCGCTATTTGGTTGCCTTGAAACAGATCCGTTCGTTGCTTAAGCATACTTCAGGGACCCCATGGTGTGATCAGTTTGCTGGTAAACCCATACTTAATGACAGGCAGTATGCAATACATACTGATTGAGTATGTAGGGTGCAGGTAGTATATAAGCCGAGGGACTCACAGACACAAGATGCGGGGCACAACGTTGCATCGCTCGTTGCCTCCAGGAAGTGAAGTTGTAAAGTTAACCAGCATTCATTTAGTGTTAGCAAGCTATATCCAACAGCAAACGTACACTGCTGTTTCATTTTTTGGAAAACGTTTATTGTGTCTGTAACTCAGAGCAAGAACAGGTTTCCCATGAAAAGAGGAGATATAAAAGGAGAGAGGAGGAAGAACTAAAGTTTCTTGTGAATTATGAGGTCAGTCAGAGTCTAAACGACCACACAAACAAACACAAAAACATGGTCACTGTGTCCATTGCTAGTAAGCTTACAGCTGACTTATGTTAATATTACATAACGTATGTCTGTGGCTGCTTGGGGCGAATAAACAAACAACCCAGAGGTCAAATTCACCTTAATCATGCCAGGCGAAAATGAAAGATTACCAGGGAAAGAGTTATTTTACTTTCCCGATAGCCAAACTTACTTGTCCAAAATGGAAAATATAGGCGTATTAATAAAAAAGTGAAATCAACAGACATTTGTACAATTGGGGAAAAGAAAAACGTAAAACATATCTAGATGTGTCCTTTTACTTTGTTATTGACAGCTATAGTGGCTATTTGCATAACAAAACACAATTCAAATTTTTAGGAAATAAATTATTATATTTCTTTTAATATTTGCTTTGTTAAAAATTGTTTTGCGGGAGGGGGGGCATGGTGGTTTTAATCATGTATTATAAGCTGCTTATAGTTAATGTTAGGAAGTTAAACAGGTCATAATTCCCTCTCTAATATCTATTTGATATTGCTGTGAAAACATCTCCCGAAAACAACTGGATTTATTCAGTTTCTTGCCGAAAACTACATTTCACTCGATTACATTTAAACACATCATGATAACGTTGCAATTTACTTTTGCCCAATACCCATTTTTACCGTTTGGAGCTTGAACGCAGCATAATGTAACTGAATGGAGCCTCTGTACATCAGCTGTGAGCTCCATTATGAGCAGCAGGATGGTGCTAGAGAGAGACTTTGTGCTGTCGGTAGTAGAGGCTCTCACTCTGGTTACTCTAAGTAGCATGATGGGAATGAACTGCAATATAAAAGGCCTATGTGTCTGATTAAGTTAGTTGCTATAAATGTTGCTATTCTAGGAGTGAAATTGTTTGATGTAAACATAATTACGTTTAAACGTTATTGTGCATGTGCAAACGTTAGTTCAGTATGTTATTGAATTTCTATCTATCATCTTGTTTACACATATTTAGTGTCTACAGTAATGTTAATTTCAGGCAGCTGGATGTTATAGGGTTAAGAAAAGGGGAGAGAAGAGACAGAGGCACGGAGAGAGGACAGGTTGGTTTGGGACTTGTCTGGTTCGGTGTTGGGACTTCACTAAAGTTATGAGGAAAACCCAGAATGTGTTGGTCTGGTTGAATCCTTATCATACACCCACGTCATTATTGCACTATATGCTGTTGGCTCCGTTATTTATCCAAGCAGGACTCTGCTGTACTGTGCGAGTTTTGCTGCAGTTTTAATTTACAGGACATGGTGCTCCTATTTATGAAATTGGCTCTTATTACCAACTGCTTGAATACTGTAAAATTGCTTTAGTAATCAGAATTATCTCATTTTAGGAGATGAAAATATGCTCGTAAAGTCATATCAGCTTACTCTGTGATATAAGAAATTGTGGATATTGTTTCTACTGTGGCTAAATAAACCCCATCTGTAACCCATTTAATGATAGCATTGTGATTACTGGAATAATTCTTGACTATATTACACTTAACATGCCATGTTTCTAGACATGAATAATAAGTGAAGGTACCCTATGCAAACATTATGCATATTGGAGAGGTCTGAGTGTGTGACAATGCCAAAGACTAAAAAACAAACAAACAAAATAAATATCAGAACAAAGTCACATGCTCTCCTCTCCAGTAAGATCTTCCACCACTCAAGGGACAACATCATTACGAATTTATATTTATAGATGAATGGCTGATTGATTGAAGTATTCCACCACTGTATCTGACAGGAACGTAGTTGGAAAAAAGTTATTACATTTACGTTTTCAGAATTTGTCCATTGATGTTCACTACATACAGTAAGTCACAAAAGTCATTGTATAGTATGTCATCAAAAAGTCATGGTATAGTATTTCAAAGAAGGTACAGGATAGTATGTCAAACAGTCATAAAAGGCATGTCATGGTACGTTCTGAAAAGTCCTATTGTCGTAGTATATTTTGTCATAAAAAAGTTAAAGTATAGGATGTTGAAAAAGTCATAGCCTAGTTATAATATATTTTGTCAAAAAAAGGCATTGTATAGTATGTTAAAAATGTAATAAAAAAGTCATTATTCAGAAGTCATCATATTGTACGTAGTCAGAAAGTCATAGTTTAGTAGTCTGAAAATAGTCAATAACGTTATTGTATAGTATCTTACTTCTACACTGCAGTCATTGAGTCCATCCTCACCTCCTCCATCACCAGCGTATCATTCGCTCCGCTGAGAGGGGGATTGGCTGTAATCTGCTGTCCTTCCACGACTTGTTCGCCTCCAGGACTCTGAGGCGGTCAAGAAAGAGTGTAGCCAACCCCTCTCCCCCTGGACACAAACACTGTTCTAGTCCCTTCACTCTGGCAGGAGGCTGCAGTCCATCAGGGCAACTGTGGCTTAGTGGTGAGCAGGGTCGTCCTTCAATCAGAGGAATCAGCAGGTCGATCCCCGGCTCCGCTAGTCCATGTCGATGTGTCCTTGGGCAAGACACTTAACCCCAAATTGCTCCCGTAGCTGTGCCTACGGTGTGTGTGAATGGTCACTACTCCGGATGGGCAGGTGGCACCTTAGCTCCTCCCACCAGTGTATGAATGGGTGAATGATGTCATGTAGTGTTAAAGCTCTTTGAGTGGTCGGAAGACTAGAAAAGCACTATACAAGTACAGGGCCATTTACCATCAGGACCAAATACCTCACACCACAAAAAAGGTTTCTTTCCGTCTGCAGTTGGGCTCATCAACAAAACCCGGGACCCCCACTGACTCAGGACACTCAGTTACAGTTACACTTCACACTTTAATAACATACTTGGTTTGTAATGTCTTTTGCTATTACACGTTTATTGTTACGCACCAACCACCAAGCCAAAGTCCTTGTATTTTTAACATACTAGGCAATAAAAACATTTCTGATTCTGATTCTGATTCTGGTTCTAGTATAACATGTTGAAACAAGTCATAGTAATGTGTGTGGAAAAAAGGTCATAGCATAGGATGTAAAAAAAAAAGCATGTTGACAAAAAGTCCCCAAAAAAATCAATGTAAAAAAAAAAAAGTCATAGTATAGTATATATAGAGAAAAAAAACATAGTAGGGTATGTAATACATGACAATGCATGGAAGTGTAACATGGCATAAGTGCTTAGCTGGTGAATGCTGGAATGTGTAAGTTCTTGTTTGAGAACAGGAGCTGGTGTACATGCTCTAGTGTGAGTGTTCTCCGCTGTGCTGTAACTATATCTCTGCAGAGATACTGGTGCCTGGAAAACACAAGTATCTCTCGGCCAACTTGGAAATCAGAGGAAGCGTCACCTCGTGGACACTCCACTAGCTGAGAGTGTCCTCAGAAAGAGAGCGAGTGGTGAAGCACTCCGGTACTTGGTCACTTCCTCCTGAGCTCTGGTGTCGTGGGCTGCTGCACTCCTCCATCAGAGAAGGTCTGCCCCAGCAGATTGACTGGCAGAGAAGATGAAGCCCTCTTTTTGGAGCAGAAGGACCTTGGTGATCCTCCTTAGTGGTTTTGGGATGAGTGGTGATCCTCCTCAGTGTTCTGGGGTTCTCTTCTACTCTCACCTTTTGCAGTGTAAACACAATAAGGATAGATAGCTCTAACCAACTTACTTTTTAAAAAAAAATTATTGTTTTTTTAATGATATTTTAATGACATTTTCTGTTAATCCTTTATGGCATACTAATATGATACTGTGTATCATACTGTACTATGATATTTTTTAATGGCTCTATCATGGCATACTGTACTTTGACTTTTCCATGCCATTTTTTACGACATTGAATATTGTGATATTTTTATGGCATGCCATAATGATGTTTTGTTGATTGTTTAAATGGCATTTTATGGCATACTAGATTTTGCCGTTTTTACGACATTTTTATGACATACTATGCTATGATATTTTTATGACTCTTCTATGATATTATGACATTTCATGGCATACTATCAAGTATCAAGACAGTGTTTTTCTTTACTGGTGTTTCGTTACTGAGGTCATCCAGCATCCTCTGCTTATCTTAGAACGTGTCTCAGAGGTGACGGAGCTTCTGCTAATGAGCTTCTCTGGTGTTGTTCAGCTCCTCCTCCAGCGTTTAAGATCATTAAAATATATACATCATGTCATTTGAGTGTTGCAGTTTCCAGCTGTGTACAGACAATATTGTTTCTCAGGTCCACCTCTCCTCACCTTGATGTCTTCGTCTCCATCCAGTCTGCTGATCCTCCCCCAGCACCTTGTGTCTTTACCCCGAGAACCAACAAAAAAGACAAATGAGCTGCAATGTAACGATGTTATGTGTAAATCACACTATGTGATGTCTAAATTCCGATGTCTATTACAGATCATATTGTATAATTTTATGAATTTTCTAGGTCATAATGAAGCTAAAGAGGCCACTGAATTTAAAATAATTGGTATGTTTTCAACATTCAACGACATTAAACACAATGCAGTTGGTAATGAGAAAACAATATCCTACCTCAGCAAATAAGATGTTCTCTCAGTTATCTGTTGAAATACCTATAAAGGGACATTACAACCCATAAAATGTACTTTTCCACTCGCCAAAAAGTGATTTCAGCTTCTACGCTGTCAGTGAAAGGTTATTTATGGCTTAAAACGACTTGATATAATTCATGAGTTAAGAGATTATAGCCTACCCAGTCCATTTTATCTGTTGAAAGACTATGAACCCATGCAGTCATTAAACAAGCAACAAAAGTCATTGCAGACTCTCAACATCTTCTTTTCTCTGAATATGAACGAGAGGAAGACTTTGCCAAATGTGCAAAACAGGTGCTTGAACCTATGGTTTGAATTCAGTCTCAGTTTTAAGATGAAAGGATGGTGAGGTTTGTACCCAAACTGTAATATAGTACCGTAGATGAACCAATCGCTACAGTTTATTCATCTTTATTTTATCTTGCAATTTAGAGGATTGTTACCAGTACACTACACGTTCATTAAGGTGTTGCACCCTCTGTTACTGTATTCCAGTAAGTATTTCTGATTTGACTGTGCATATAGAATATATTAACACTACACTGAAGTATATCAAGCATATTGAACAAAACAATTTACTTTGGGATGAATAAAGTTCTACCTTGTTTGAATACACGTTTAGGTGTTGGTCTAGTGGGAGTCTAACCCTAACTGTGCACATGCGTTTCCTCCAATAATATACTGTAGTTTCTAAATAGCTGTTAAAAGACAGTAACCAGAATTTGATCAGCAATGTTCATAAAATGCATTAAACTCAGATGTTCATATATTAGCAGTGAATCTTTAATATAAGCCAAACAAATCACACAGAAGGACACTGCTATGTACAACTGTTTATTTTTGATTTGCAAAACATCTGACAAAAATAACATTACATAAACACCAATTTATAATAGAAAAAAGAAGATCTTTGAAAAAAAAGAAAAAAAACAAGACAAAAGATAAATTGCATTTACAATAGAATTTAGGTGACTTAACTTTTTTTTGATAATTAGAGCCATTTCACGCTGACCTACATAGGCAGTTTATGGCTAATAGATTCAAATCAGTATGCATGTGTTACAAACATAATATTAAGTGCTTTTGTTGGTTCAGGCATTTTAATTGAAAGTGGCATGATTTCGGTTCACAATAAAGGGTGCGAATTAAATGCCAAATTCAAAATTTATTCTTATAGAAAATCAATACACATGGCTGACTAAGTACTAAGAGGCCAATCTCACACTCAGGCAACCTTCTTATTCGAATTAAGCTGGGGAACATCTGAAGCAAGCTTCATTAACACCCTCCCTGCATTAAAAGGGTAATATTATGGCACACAGCTCAGGGTAGATGTGACCATGGCGACATTGTTCCTCAGTATTCACTGATCAATAAAAATTATCTTATTCATTCAGTGTTTACCTGAAGCAGTTTGACATGAATACAAAATAAACTTGGTTTAAATTCACTAAAGTGAGTAGTTTCTCCGTTATGATGACACTATGATCTAAAAAGGATTTGTTTTTCCCAATAAGCACCACTGAGTTGTGTGTTTCAAAAGACACGACCTCCCAATGAGGCTTGTCGGACCACTAGGGGGCTGACATTTTGGACGATGCCTGCATTATGTGGTGTCAATAACACACAACTTGGTGACGCTCTAGATAAAAGCAGCATTGCATGGATATTGAGGATTTCACTTTTCCTAATTCCCCTTGTTAGACCGAACATGGGCAGGGAATGATGAAGGTGCGGGAGCAGACTTTAGGACAGAAGGAGAGGTGAAGACACGGAGAGGGTATAGGGGAAAATGAGAGGGCAAATAAGAGGGACAAGATACGGATGGTGTACTACAGAGCTAAGACCATGCTAACAGTACCTAGTGGAGCGCAAACACACCTCCCGCTTCTCCTACTGCCACAAAGTCTTTCAGGTTCCTTCTTTGCAACTGCATTCACTCCACAAAGTTCTCCTCTCCAGTTTGCCCTTAAGAACTATAAAAGATAAGGTTGATATCATCAACATGGCAATCAGATTAATTGCATTGGTTGCTAAAAATTACCAAGATATCCAAAGGACAAAGATGCAGAGAAGGATATCTTTTTTGGAGTAAATACACCCTCACCCTAGCCAGTCTGAGCCCTGTTGGTCAGAGTGCAGGCACTATATTAAAAACACTCCCGGTATTTTGTGCGTAAAAAAAAAAGGCAATGCTAAGTCTGAGAAGAAAAAACTGTACAAAAAAACAAAACAAAAACTATGACTTCATTAGCTGGACTCTCCCAAATCTGTGAGATATCTCTGAGGTAATCATTGAAGTATGACTCATTAGACAGCAATAAATACCAACATGAATACAAATATTACAAAAGTAAAAACAGAGGCAAATGCTTAATGCTAAAGCAAAATCTGAGCTAAAAGAGGTAGGTTTTTAGGTAGATTATGGTGTACATCCATTGTGAACACTCCTTTTTTGTAAGAGCTAAATTAAGTTGATTCCATTACAATCCCTGTCCTAATGGGAAGAACAAACAACAACAAAAAAGACTTGAAAGCCTTTGCGTGGGAGAAAGCCAACTGTTTTCAATGAATTATGTCACATGTTTTTACAGACAGGATTTGTAATGGGAATAGTTATACAAAAAAACTTTAAAAAATGTCTACTAATATAATAAACTGTAAAGCTTGCTGGTGATAGTGTACCATGAGTTGTATATTGCCGGCCGTGTTACTGTGTTATGTTGCCAATCTGGAGGAAATCTCCCCAAAGATGTACCCATCTAATTTGTGGTAGATTTCCATTGACGCATGGTTTTCAAATTCCAGTATTTTCAACAGCCGCAATGCAGAGTTAGAAATGTACAGATTCTGAGCAGCCTACCATGGTAAAACCATACAGGAAACTCTGGGGATGCACCATATATAGATGTAACTGTATTTGCATGTTATGTATAGTATGTTGGGTGGGAAATTAAATGGGTGGGGTGGGGGGAGGGGAGGATAGGTCCCAAAACCAACTTTTAATCACATATTTAGTCATGAAAAGGGAAAAAGAGGGTTCCCTTCTCATAATAAAGCCTAAGATAAGTACTGACCGAAATCTACTTGTTCAATTAGCGACTATATGATACATCCACCAGACTCTTCCTGTAAGGTTTTCAAAACCCCAAGAGCAACTCCCCTTTTACCCTGTTCTTTTGTGGAGGGAACTCTCCCTGTGGCACTTACAATATTCATCAAATCTCCCGCTGTATTAAACATACACAAATCAACACTGCATCTCCATCTGAAAAAAGAATATAGAACTAAATCAAACCCATATCTACATACCAAAGTATGTATTCAGAGAAAATCAACATGGAGACTTTTCAAAAACTTTCAAAAGTCAGTGTTCAGTAACCAAGCACATCGTATCCCTCATCATCAAACTGACATACTATACATATGAGTGGTACTGCCTAAAGACACTTAATCCTTAACTCCTTAAAGTTCAATCACAGTAGGGGGATTCATGGGGCTTATGGAATTATATATCCTTATGAGTATGTGAATATGCAAACATCTAAAAACAATTTGACTATCTCTGCTATGCAGATCATCTCCGTGTCCAGCCACGACTGTCTGCTTGCCGAGTGTCACAGTGACTGATGAAGAGTCGGGGAAAAAAGCCACAGTGACGGAGAATGGACTTGAAACCACGTGGGGTGAACAAATTAAAGCAACTGTCACAACTTCTCACAAAAGCACTTGTGAGAACACATCCAGCTCAACAACAAACACATGCTCTCTCCCACCATCTTCCTCTAAGATCACAGAGTAATCCTCGTCTGCTCTCGGGTTTGACACATGAGGCCTTATGGCCAAATCACAGGAACCACTTTAACTGATGTCTCCCGTCACACAGCAAATAAAAGACAAAGAAAGATTTAGACTCATGTCATCTCTGCAAATGACTTCTTTTATGCCAAGATGCTTGTGTAAAATCATCTGAACTTGGCAAGAATTTGACAAAACACTTCTTTGGGGAATTGTCTTGATATAAAAAAAAAAAAAAAACATGTCATCTCATATAATTTTACCATAATCCCACATGCAGCAAGCCATACATTACTGGCCTCTAAACCTAAGCGTTTAAATTCTCTTGGCAGTTTGGTTTATAAGCCATTAGCTGCCGTCGGATGAAGCCTAAGCCAAAGATGACTGACAGCACTTTGACAGCAGAGAGAAGGCATATGAGTTCCTATCATATACAAGCTTATCTTCCAAGAGCCATGGATGAATAGCATATGAGTTTAGAAGATTATATAATGAGGATATCCAAGGCTCTGGAGTCATCATTACGATGCACTGTAATGTATCAGGTGTATAACTAGCTTAGTGATCTATATGGCTTATATTAGAGAGCAGCGTGGTATGTTTAGCTTGTCCTCTTTCTGAAAATTAACCTTGGAAATTAGGCAAATACATCAATCCACCACTAAACAAATAATAATTTGACTGAGTCAAATACACAAGCAATCCCTGTTTAAGCCATTTCTAACACATTCTTACCAAAAATAAAAACAAGAGCAAAGTCAAAACAAATGAGAATAGTGTCTCAGAACATAGTGATAATAGATCGAAAACAGAAAAGGGTCAATATTGTATTTGCATATATATTTTTGAAAAAAATTAGCCTTGAGAAATATCTATGTAGCCCTATGTACAGCGGCGGACATATTGGTATTTACACAATGCAGCCACTAGAGGGCTGCGCAGCATACATCATCAAACAGGAGGGCCTGGGTGTCAAGGTGCGCACCACCACCTCAGCCAGGCCCTCCGACATTCTAGAAAATCCACTTCCCTGTCAGAAACGAAAGGGGTTTGATATCTGGGGAGGTCTGAAGCAGCTTCCCAAGCTCTCCGCCCATGGAGCTCACTGTGTACTAAGGAGGAACAATTCATGGAATTGTTTTTAAAAAGGTGAAATGACGTATAAAAACCAACAAAAAAAACCATAAATTGCAATTACATCAGTATATATGCCAATTCCAAGTATGGTATGCAGCTATATATTTACAAGACAGGCCCCTTGCTTTGGCCTCAATTTACTATTCCAGTTAGATTTGGCATCTTAGCCCTTTAAAATCTGTGATAATATAGATACTGTGTATATCAATACATAGGGTTGAGTAAAAGGGGTGATAACAGTGCTTAGGATACATGTTATAGTAATTAATTATTTACAGGGAAACAAACAATTAAACAAAAGAGTAGATTAATGGAAAAAAAAAATATTTCAAAAGAGAGTAACAAGCCACAATGCAGGCTTGGTTTGATTGACAGTTAGCAGTGTAAAAGTAGCTAACACATTTAGTGGCTAATTCTCACCTCAAAACCAGGCACCCCAAAGTCCTACCAAAACCTCACCAAACTACAGACTATGTTCTGCACTCTGCAGTACAGACCTCAAATATGAGAGTTTCCTTCATAGGCTGTGAGGCTAGTCAGACAACTTGCACGCATGTTGAGTGGCTGCATTCGAGAAACAGGCCTTGAAGCAGCAAGGTTATTTTTAGGTACTGGAAGCTTTTTGAGAAAGTAGTAGACCATACCTTTGGTGAAAGGCAGAAGGCATGTGTTTGAATTGTATACACTGTCATATACTGTACATACGCTGCATGGAGAGAAGCAGATGAAATATCAAAAACTCAAACTAATGTGCAGGCACTGCTTTTGCACTGATAAACTGAAATGTCATCCGTACGGAATCTAAATTGTTCTGTGTAAAAGTTTCTGTTCCACATAGGTGATGTAAAACAAAGAGGTAGCTCAACTGAATGGCTAAATGAATAACTGAGTATGTTTGTTGTGTGGCTGTGTGCACGGTGTCCAGGCATTTTAAGCAGCAGTTTGATTTAAATACAGACAAAAACACTGTAGATAGGCAGAAGTTGTATGTGTGTGTGTATGTATGTATGTATGTATGTATGTATGTATGTATGTATGTATGTATGTATGTATGTATGTATAGTTTAAGTTGTATTATATGAAGTTTCCTTATTTACTACGTCTCAACATCTGCTTGCTCTCCGTACAACCTTGGTCTTTATGCCAAGATAGACTTCTTGAGACAAGACGCATATCAAATCTCACACACACACACACACACACACACACACACACACACACACACACACACACACACACACACACACACACACACACACACACACACACACACACACACACACACACACACACACACACACCTTTCTCTCTTCGACTAGCTTCATACTCCACACCTCCACTGAGTCCATCCAGCACATCCTCAGCTCTCTGCCTCCATTTTTACCCCTAGGGCATCTCTTCTCCTGAACCATTGAGGTTCAGAGGTTCTAAGAGACTTCGCTGCCAAACACCTCCAACACCAGTGGGGTGAGCTGCATGCTGTGCTCCGGCTGGAAGGAGAGCGAGCGGTACTGTTTGGAGTGCTCCTCGTTGAGGCTACGCAGGTCGGCCAGCTTCTGGATCATCTTGGCATAAAGCAGCCGTCCTGCCGGGTGGTGGAGCTGGATGTAGGCCTGCAGGGTCTCTGACAGTTGGTCTTGGAGGGCTTCGATCCGTGCGTGATCCTGCACACCTGGGCGGTCTGCAGGAGGGGAGAGGAGAGTCTTAAAATATTTATGTTTGTTACACAAGTGAAAAAAGCAAGCCATATTAACTGTTCAAATCCAAATGTCATTGGAAAAATGAGGATAGAATACAAATATCAAGAATTGGATGGAATAATATTCACCCCACAAAATTTTCAATTGTAAATCAACATAGAATTGCATGATCGTTGTGTTTCTTTTTCTACTCTTCTGGTCAGGTGGCATTCTAATTTTAGATCAGGGAGAGCGCATCTGATGAATAATGAGGTGCCTCATATACACGCAGGAATGCAAATATACACTTAGTTACACATGCTTGCTTGCATAACTATACATGTATAATAAATGCACTGCATGCTTGGCAAATGCATACCATACACACGAATGTGTGTTCCAATAAAGGCACATAGTCACAAGAGGCACTAAACCCTTCAAGTAGCTTAGACCCGCAACTCAATGTGAATTATGTTGACTGACAGACAACAATGCCTAAAATAAACTCTAAATAAAACATTCAAGTTGCTCTTTTGCCAATATAAAAGCTATAAGGAATATATTCTCTATCGGGGGAAAAACAAGATCACTAAAACAATTGCTTGTGGCCCTCTGAATGTTCCCTCCTCCACACAGTCAGACCTACGTACCTGGAGAAAGCAAGCAGATGGCCATCAGCAGCACATGTTCCTCCTCCTGCAGGTTGAGCTTCTTCAAGCCCACCTGGAACTTTACCAGTGGCTCCAACAGCTCCAGAGTGTGGCCCGCTACAGAGGAAGCAACACATTATTACCGTCTGTGCAGCACACTGAATCAGTTCCATACAATATCATAGAAGAAAGGCCCTTCAGGGAATGTTACCATCCCGCTTATTCATTAATATTTCCTTTTTGTCGGTTGGAATCATCTCTGGTAATGATTTTTTTCTTGCATGCTGTGCGTTTGTTTTCACTGAGAATTGCTGTATATGCTATTTCTTAGGGGGATTGTTTTAAGAAGATGCATAAACGAGAAGCCATACAAATAATGATCAAAAGTAGTCATTGATTATCTCGACTGTACATCCATTTCCTCATTTTATGGCTGGTGCTGTGTACTGAACTTCAATGCTTTCTGAGCACTGTCTAAATTGTGCCTGTAGCATGGGATGTGTGAGCAGCAAATGCTTTTCCAGATTAATCAATCTTTGTAATTAATACATTATTACTTACATTTTCTTCTTTCTTTTTCTTGTAGAATTGTTTAGCTTAATCAAATATTAAAGAATAACTTTGGTATTTTTCAACCTGGATCCTATTTTTATTAAAAGGTGCAATAAAGCAGAAAATCACACTCGCATTACCAAGATGACCACTTAAAAAAAAAAAACCAAGTCACTTAAATGTGTGTCTAACTGACTAATAGGGACGCCAATTTCTGAAATTGGTGCAGTATTGAGCTCTGCAAACGGGGCAAGCTGGCACCGACAATCCATGTCCACCAAATGTGCTTGTTTTTGCATTTCCATTATGGAAAAGGCGTCCTCAAGGAAAAGTCTGACACATTTTAAAGATTTTCTTTTTTTTTTTAAGTTTTTTAAGTTTTTTTTTCCTGTAAAGATGTGTTTACTAAGAAAACTAGAAATTAAAAAGCATTACTTTGATCGTCATAGAAACGCAGGACTTTTCTAATGATCCACTGCAGTAAATAAGACTGCCGTGTTACATACAAATTGTACTAATGAACTGCAACTGTGAAACTAGGGGCAGAATTCATTTGAAATCCCATGTGAGAGTTATATTTATGATTGTATACTATTGATGAGAAAACACATCTGAATTCCAGTCATGTTCATGTAAATTCTTTAGTGATATTTTAAGAAGAGCACAACAGAGCTGCTTCTGCTGGTCCAGACAGTGCATGTGTTGTGTGGCCAGCAGGCCAGGAGTGACATTCTTTGGTTGATCCCATAGAGAGGAGTCTTGTTTGAAACTGGCAAATGAAAGCCTTGCCCACAGGAGCCTCTGCGGATATGCAAGACTGTTTTTGCAGTCTTCCTTCAAGCTCAAGAGAAGTGTTGATTTGTAACTTGTGCGTCTTTTCTTCAGCCATCGGCTTTGCAAAAGAGTTGAGAAGCCTGCATTAAAACAATAGCTTGTCTTAACAATAGTCGGACTGTGCACTGACCTTTGGTGACATCGCTGATCTGGTATTTAAAGTCAGGCCCACCACAGCTCCAGGACATGTCTTCCAGGTTGAAGCTCTGATTTGAGCGAAGCATGATCACCTCAATGGCGCTGGACTTGAGCAGGGCAATCTGGTCCTCGGCAGTCAGCTCCCTGCAGGGAGAGATATCACATGGAGGTTTTATCAATCTTCAAATTATAATAAAAAATGTTGATGATTTTTTACAAAACGTTATGCGAGAGGAGCTCGAACAAAACAAAGAGGGTCATTTCATCCGACAACAACAAGATAAACACAAAGGTGATGCATTTAGTGAAAGAACAGGAAACGTAACAGCGATCAAAACAGTAATTTTTCTTTTTCTTTTTAAAGAACAAATTAAAAACTAAAACAAAAAAAGACAGTTTATAAATTGTGAATCGATTCAGAATCAAATGAGAGAATAAAAAAAGAGATTGTTACATGAATCGTTCCCACCCACCCCTAACTCAAACCAAGTACTTGCCCTTTCTACGCGTTTATGTCTGGATTATGTCAGCTCATCAGTTGTATAATTCATGTCAAAGGATTTTTCTGATCAATGATTTACTGACTACAAGTTCAAAGCAATTCACAGTCTTTAAAGTTTATCAGATATCTACTGTGCAGAAAGACAAAAACATAAAAAAATATGTCTTTCTGTTTGCTTTCTCCATGCTGTGATGGGTCCCTGTGCATAGAAAAGTCAATTCATTAACATAAATCAAACTTTTCACTGTCATGGTAAAATCCTGCATCTAGCGATGTAATGAAATGTCTCTAAAATTAAAGTACTGAACTAGCAGGAGACATGAGCTAAAACCTGCAGATCATCAGGGGAGGTCTGGCGTGTTTTTCAGGGCTTAGGGAGCAGATCATAAGTGGACAAACATTCCAAAGGTAATCCGACCACGTCCATCACTCGCTGCCAGTGGGAATGACAACTTTCAGGAAATACAGGCCCCGGCTCGTTTTTAGCCTCAACTTTAGGATGACCCCGAGACACTATGCGTTTGTCCATGTCAACACACTGAGAGACAGGGTGGGGAAGAAACACTGAAAAGGTCTTGACCAGCCATTGTTATTTTGCCTTCACACACAAATAACGTGCTAGCTTGCGTCTTCCACATGTTTGTTATTCTATTCATTTATTAAGTTCTATTTTCAAGGTTAAGATATTGCATTCTGCTTCATATCGCTTAAGAAATGACCTTGTGCCATTCAAACTTTGAGACAAAAGTGAGTCTTTGCAATAGGTGTTTCACATATCTTTAAAAAATGTTGTCCGGTGTGTTTCTCCAAAAGGTTAGACAATCACCTACTAACATACTTAAAAGGCCTGAACGTCACACTAACAACATCACCATTGCAAATGTATAACCTTGTCCAGCGAAGGAACAACAAAACATAAAAAGATTTTCCATAATGTGTCAGCTATCTGTAATATATCGTCTATCAGTAATCTATGCCCTTTAGACCACAGCCATCACTGTGGCACAATATCGACTAATCAGGCAGAAAAACAAGTAGGTGTACAAAGTCTTCAACGCACATTTAGGTAAAGAGTCACTCAGAGACACGTAAATAAACTAGAATTACCGCGGTTGTCTGCTTCCATGTCTGTCCAAAACATCATCACTTAATCATATTCTCCAATTAGATTTATGTTAAATGGTCAAAAATAGCATATGAATTCTTGAGTTCTGGCCAAAAACATGTTTGGTGAGGTCACAGTGACCTTTGACCACCAAATTCTAATCAGTTCAATCCTTGAGTCCAGGTGGACATTTGTGCCAAATTAAAAAAGAGATATCGGGTTAACAAGAATGGACCGGGTGGTCGGACGTACTACGGAGGGACAGGCGAACAGACAACCCTAAAAACATAATGCCTATGACCACTGACGTAGCTGGCGTAAAGGCATGAAAATACACGAGGAAGTGTTGCGAAAATTCTGTCTGTATCTTTGTATGGTTTTATTTTTCCAGACATTAACATTTGTCCACGTGAGCAAGTCTGTTCTATATTAAATATAAAAATCCATAAGGAAAATCATGTCAGAAAGTCCTCTGCAATGACTTAAATACAGAGAAGGTCAGAAAAATGTACCCTCTCTATCACACAGTCATATGCAAAACAATTCAGACTGATTTAGCAATTAGAATGTCGTTATGATAAAGTAATTATTCCTGCTAACTAACATGCTTTCTTGCCATCTGATATTGACCGTTGTGAATATGCAAAGTTTTTTTTTTTTGCCAGTCTTGGGGTAAAATTCTCGAGACAAGGCATGTCTCTCTCTCACACTCACACTCACACACACACACACACACACACACACACACACACACACACACACACACACACACACACACACACACACACACACACCTGAACCCAGGGATCATCTTGGCAAAGCCAATGACCTTCTGGATGCTATAGGAGACCAGGTCTGCCAGGTGGGGCAGCATGGAGAAGCTGGAGCCCTCTTCCTCACTGGAGTCAGGGCTGCTGCCCTGCTCGTGGTACATCATCAGCAGGTTGTTGAAGTTCATTTTGGTGTCTACTGACTCTGTGGCGAGCAAAGGAAAAGCCAGCAGAGAAAAAAGGGGGTAAGAAGAGAAGAGTAGAAGACAGAAAAAGTAGAAAAGCATGACAATGTCACACTATTCCTCCATGAATAGACAATCTGTGCTGCGATAACCAAGAGAAATCATGGAACAGAGAGGACTTGTTGATGGAAAGGATCATCTGAAAATACACGAGTGTCAGGTCAGTAGGAGTGAGATAAAAGCTTAGATGACAGCTACGACAACATGTGAAGCATGCAGAGCTTGCTGGGGTTGTTTTGAGTCATTTGTCCCCGCTGAGTGTTGGCGTTAGGCCACGGGGCCGTGTCCCTCGCTTTGTTTGCTCCATTAGTGACGGATGCATTAATGAACTGATGTGCACTAGTAGGAGTCAGGTGTCAGGGGTGGGGGTGTGGGGTGGGTGGAGGTGGGGGGGCGGGTGGCTAGCAGGTTATTCACAGAATTTCCACTGGATTCTCAGTAAAGCAGCGGAACAGTTTATGCACACCAACATGCAAACAGCTTAACCATCTTAAGTCACGTATTAACTACTGACAATATTTTCTCGAAACATGTCCGTCATTTGTGCACAATAGCTTCACCCCTTACTGAAAGTTAAGTTGTTTTTCTGTAATAAGTCAGTTCTAATGTCAGTGAAGTGACACACTTTATTCTTCCTTGATTTGGTTCTAGATGAAGGGTGAGTGTGCGGGACGAATTCTAGTCACGGTTTTCCCTTGATTTTGAGTGAAGTGTCCATGGTGTGTGTCTCTTACCTGGAGAGTGACTGAAGGAGTCAGAGGAGGCATCAGACAGAGAGTGAAGAGAGGCAGCTCTACTGGCGCTACGCGTCACTGGGCCCTCACGCACAGGAGGCTAGACAACAGAAAAGGCCACATGTAAAGACACTGAAGGAATCTTGCATACGTTTTGTAACCGCATTTTGGAATATTTTACAGTGATTCTGTAAAAAAAAAAAAGAAAAAAAAAAAAAAAGAAATCTTCATTAACATACAGCTGACCAATTTGTATTCATAATTCTGATTCTCGCAATTTTTTTTTTTTTTTTAGAATATACCGTTTTGTTGAATATCTGCTGATGAAATGGGATCAAATTACTGGACTTGAGTATGGCTGTATGTGTATTTTGTGGAGATGGAAATCTGATACAGAATGGACAACAACAACACTACGGGTTAGATGTCTGAAAGGACGGCGGTGTTTGAGGGTGATTCAACAAAAGAGTTACGGAGGAGGAAGGGACCACTTGGTGTGAGATTTGTGTGTAAGTAATACAAAACATGATTGTCGTTGACAGGCAGTGGAGTGAAGCTGAAGCTGAAGCAGAAAGATATTCCGATGTGAGGATTCAACATCACTGAATTGCTGCGAGTGTGCTGGTTAATGTGAAGCGCTGGGTAATAAAAAGATCCTTTGGGAAGTGACAAACAGTCTATTAGAGCTGGAACTATTTCTGTCAATCTTAACACAATAATAACAATATCAGTTATATTTCTATTCAGTTTGAAGTCTCATGAATTGTGTTAACTGAAAGAAATATGACTGCAAAAATGTATATATGATGATGGGGACAACTGTATTAAGACACAAACCCTGAAGCGACAGAAGTCAGAGTAGGAGTCGTCATATGTTTTGTGGTGCGCCTCCACCAGCGTGGCAATGACCTGACTCTGGTCGTCACTGAGCCGTGGCCGCCGCGCCTCCTTCTCCGCTTCACGCTGTGCTTCCTCATCCTTCCTCCGTTGAATTAGGTCCTTCTTCCTCTGCACTTCCTCATCTGTCAGAATGACTGAGGGTGCAAGTATAAAAGAGACAAAGAGGGCGAGAGAGTGTTAGAATTACGCGCGCACACACACACACACACACACACACACACACACAAGAATACAGCTTTTACGCAAGCAGAAAACAGGGCAGAATGAAGAATGAGTTTGAGATAACAGAATACAGGTATATCATCAATTGGTTGAAGGTACCCTGCTTTTAAAGCTTTTTGGTTTGTACCTGTGGTTTACATAGTGATGACAGCTATGTCAATGTGGTGTTGGGTGTTGGGTGGTGGAGGGGTGGGGTGGGGGGGTTTGGGGGGTTGTTATTCTCTAGAGGAAGAGAATGGGAGGGGACGCGTCCATATGGAGACCCCTGCTGCAATGAACAAGTGAATGCATTGTCTTTGTTCTGTTCGCTCCTTGTTGTTCTAAACACTGAATTAGCTCACAGAGACACAGAGAGAGACACAGAGAGAGAGAGACAGAAAGAGACAGAAAGAGACAGAGACAGAGACAGAGAGAGAGAGAGAGAGAGAGAGAGAGAGAGAGAGAGAGAGAGAGAGAGAGAGAGAGAGAGAGAGAGAGAGAGAGAGCTAGCTGCGTCTCAACAACATGCTGCTGTTTTTGCAACAGCAGTGCCACTGGCTCCCTTACATGTACAGTAAATCGGTGTGTCTGTTCCACCAACCTTGTGGTGTTCCCAGAAACACTCAGGGGAAAGAACATTCAGCTGGAAGTGAGAGGCCTTTGCTTAAAAGAGGCCAGGGGACAATATCCGGATATATCAGGAGAAAACAAGAAAAAAAAAGAACCTGCTATTTACAGACCATGAAAATAAACAACTGTGTGGAAAGAAGAGGCCTCACTAGATTGTACATAACAGCAGGTGTTTAAACTTCAGATGGAGTACACTTACACTATACAATGTGGGGAGGCTCCACTTGTTCAAATGGAACATGTCAACACTCTAATGGGGGCAAAGACCCAGAGATACTTGACCTTAGTCCAAATATTACATAATATATACAAGAGGGACAGTAGGCCCCTAAAACGGTAAACAGCAGTCGTGTAAATTTGATGATCCTCAAAAAAAGAAAAGAAACAAAAAGTAGATTGAATGTAATTTATTTACAGAAGGTCATATTTATGTATAATTTGTCTTTAAGGAGGGAGTGGTCTTGGAGGAGTCAGGGACATAGTTTTGATCCACATTGAACGGTGTTGGGTAACCACAAAAATGTTATGCTTATTAATATAATCATTAAGTGCATTTAACCCAAAAGGGTTATTCCCTATTTAAATGCATACAGTAAATGGCATGGTGTAATGTTAACAGTATTGCCCTGAGGACATATGGGTCACCCGCCATACTTACACTCTTTCATCATGCCAATGTCCACACAGCGTTTGAGCCGGCATGCCTGGCAGTGGCGCCTGTTGTCCTTGGTGATGGTGCAACTGCCGTTAAAGGGACACGTGAAGGCCGCCTTGCGCTTCATACTGCGCCTAAATCAATTGTATAAATTTTACAGTCTATAAAAACACACACACACACACACACACCAGTTTAAAAAACACACACAAAAAACAATTCAATGAATTCATTTAAGTTTTTAAGACTTTAGTTAATGCTCTATGTATGTGTCTGAACATGTTTGTAGCTATGTTGGTATAATAAATATGGCACTGTGGTGCCTCCGACAGTGCTGTGCACAAATAATTATAATGGTAGAACTGGATAAATATTTTTGCACTTCAAGTCTGGGAGTAACAGCATAAATATGGATGATTGCCAAGGATTCCAGCGGCAACAGAAGAGTCTTGCCAAACAGTGACGCAGAGCGTAGTGATTCAGTCACTCACGGGCAGTATGTATGATCATTTATACACAGATGTGAGCAAAAACACACAGATAAGCATGCTTGGTGAGAGTTCAAGCTTGGGCCAGCTGAGAGACGAGGAAGGAGATTATTAAACATCCTTCTTTTTCGTCCCCTCTATTTAAACATCAACACTGCCGAGAGGAACCGATGTAAACGGGTGGATACATCAAACACACACAAGCTCACACAATCCTGACTTGCTCTAGTTTTGTCTGTAGTTGAATTGGAAACCCATGTGTGTATCAATGAGCAGGCAGCAGCCGAGGCATTAACTATAGGACCGAGCTCATTTGTATTCGCTACCTGCTCCAGGACATTAGTGTGAACTCGGATGTTGTCCGTGGTCTGGTGCGTGTTCTTATGCAACTGTGGGTGGTAATTACATTTAATGTGTGTGCGCGCATCTGGGATGCTATTATACATGCAACTTCAGGCCCGTGTTTGTATGCTAATGTGTGCATGTGTCAATAACACGCCAGTCGATATGCATCTCTTTGTTTTCATCAGGGAGATATGAGCAATTTTGCTCAAAGCCTACTGAGTGAGTGTGTGTGTGTGTGTGTGTGTGTGTGTGTGTGTGTGTGTGTGTGTGTGTGTGTGTGTGTGTGTGTGTGTGTGTCTTCACATTAAATATGACAATTTACACTTGCTTTACAGCAGAACTGTGACCTCACATGTGCATTTGCGTACCTGAAAAAGCCCTTGCAGCCCTCACAGGTCATGGCGTTGAAGTGGAAGCCGGTGGCTTTGTCACCACAGACGCCGCAGATCCGCGGCACGTTCCTATCAAACTCATCAGGGGCCAGAGTGGACGTACTCACAACTGTGGAGTCCATCACTAAACAAAGACAGGGCCGATGGAGAGACAAATAAGAGGGAGGGAAAAAAAAAAAAGACTAATTAAATCAGCTCTTGGTTATGCAAACTGTTCACTTGCTCAATAACTCAAAAAGAAAAAAGAAGAAAAATAGGAATTAGGCTGCCAATTTCTAACATCTGAAGTAGGGTAAAGCATTTTTTTTTTAATTATAATCTGCTCAGTGTTACACTTTACAACAAAATAATAAAAGTAATTTAAAATGACCTACAAAGTTGCTGTAAAAACTCTGCACCAAGTGAGCCATATCTTTTCACCTGTCTCCATGTCAACCAGACAGAGTCCCTTCCTTCAGGACACATTAGAGTCCACAGTCTCCCCTTTGGAGCTGAACTGGAGCCATATGAATCAAGTAGGAAAAACTTTGAAATGCTGGATCCGGGTTACACTTGATTACATAGTGCTCCCAGTATATATTTCTCTTAACAGCATCGTGAGAGGGAGAAAAATAGGCATGTCACTGCAAGACTAGCATCCTCATAAACAAACAAACAAACAAACACACAAACAGACACTGTCCTTTTCACAAAGCTCCTTTGGTATTCTCTTCTTTGCTTCCACTGCAAAGTGAAAGTGAAGCAAGGAGATTGAGGGCCATTAGAGGGGAGGGTAACTAAACCGATACAAATCTCACCAAACTCACAAATCAACAGCCAATGAGGTAAGGGCCCAGCTGAATAATTTAAAATGTTTTGACAAATCACTCCATCACTCATGTCTAATTAAAAACCACCGCTCCTGCTTAAAGTCTCCCATACTCCTGTAAATACAACAATGTTGTTTTTCTCTCGAGTACAACTGTGAACGTATGAACATTATGCCTTCAAACCATATTCTCTCCATGACCAATTGTTTTAACAGGACATGTAGTCCTAATGTTTAAAAAGGCCAAAAGAAGAAAGAAAACAGAGGATCTTTTCAATTCCTCCCTGCTGCAGGCATCATGGACAGCAGTGACTCAAAGCATGTTGACGTGTTGCATCTCAGCACCACATGCTTCAACCGGGAACATCTGATACAAGGACCGTCACGGTACACAGTGAGCCAGTGCATACGCACACAACTGGAAGCACCAGCGACCGACAGCAAATACTAGCGGAGGGAATTCAACCACCAGGTTACATTGAACTCCGACAGACAACAGAAACTCATAGGTTGATGGAAAATCACTTCAAACTATTAGTCTCATCACTGAGCTCCTGAAACAGGGAGCTGTGGCCAGCTGATTTAATGAAAACTCAAAGCAGAGCAGGGTAAAGTCGACATTAAGTCAGATTAATGTCACATTTTATTCGCCCTCAGTGGAGCTTTTTACTGTCACTTTGCACAACACTATTTTGTTACGATGACCAAATAGCCTCCTGTGACGGAATAGACGAAGATGTGACCTAAACTCTCCTGGTTTCCTCTATTGTCTCAGTGCACAACTTGTTTCTTTCTCCCACCCACCATCTCACATTTCCCCATGCAGAGGAACGGTAAGCATGTTGAGTCAAAGGTATACCCGGCTATGAGGGCGGCAGTAATCAATCATATTACACAAATTTCAGTGTTGATCAAGATAAGGCCTCCAGGTTATTTACTATACAATAACACTTGCCAGTCAGATGATGTACTATAAATGGGAATAGGTTTTACATTTCAAATGCTCCCAATCCATGAAGCCTACATTATGTGAGTAACCCTGCCGGCCAAGACTCTAAGGATCTATTTAGAGTTTGTATGAAAGAAAGCACTAAAAAAGTACTGCGGAAGACTTTAACAGGATGTTTTTCTGCAAATGGGGTTTACCAAACTTCCTGGGTAGAAGTGTCATGGTTCTTTAATAAAAAAAGATTTTGTGGGAAAACTCAGCTTCTACGTAAGACGAGTCAGAATTGGTCTGTCCAGGATAAGTTTACTGAACTTACGAAGTCTTGCTTCCTGTGCTCCAGCGAGGCCCGTGACGATACGCTTTTGTTATCAACCTATCGTACGATATATGGACATGACTTAGAACATTTTAGCTGGCCTTGATATTGCCCGTACATAAGAATGTAATCAACGTTTGAGTCAACCTGATAAAAGTAGGGTTTTGTCTGATTTTATTTTATCTATTTTTAATTCATTTTTTATCTATATATATAAATATATTCTAAAGAATGAAAGGTTCATTGCTCTTTTAATGGGTATACTTGCATACCTAGGCTATTATATTATTATGTCTGGCATAAAATGGTCTTAAAATATAAGTAATTTAAATAAGTAATACACCTGGGAAGTGTGTTAAAACATGATTACTTTGGTGGCTTTGTAGTGGGAACAGTTGTACGAGTTGGCCCTTGAACACAGAATTCTTAGTCTGGTAATACAAGATATCTTCAGGTGGAAAAAAAGTCTGCTGGTCTGTCACACTTTTTCTTTTTAAACATCACCTTCTGGAATCCTGCTGACACATTATCAACATACAAACCCAACAGAAAAAGCAGAGGGTCTACAGGTGATTTAAATATATAATTAATCTTTTGGCATAGCTACAAAATCGTTATTACCATCATGTAATGTGATGTTACACAATACTGACCAGTATAAATGGCACAGCCGTTTGAAGAACATAAAATCTGTTCTACTGCATGTAGGCAAACTAATCCCAGCAGGCATTCACACTCATCACTCACTGTGAACCAACAGGGAAAACACCCATTTACCTTACCATATCATCAACTGATCAGCGAAGCCAGTCCTCTGTGATTGCATTCAGCCCTGACAGGCCATTACACTAAATGCACAGTAGTATTGAGAGAGAGCGCTAAATAATGCATGAGGTTATTAGACCAGATCTGTACTCATTCTTGTCTCTGGCACGCAAAGCCACAGTACAGGTTTTGAGCTTTCGGCTTCTTATGAATGTCTCACTCTTGAATGATATATGTAGTGTTTGTATGTCGTTCGGCAGCATCAATCTAATCTGTAATTGCAATAATAATGTGAGCTATTACTCATGTCTCATGTGTTACAGTGGCCAAAAGCAGAAAGATAAAAGAGTAACACTGGGATTTTTTGATTAGCTTACAGTCCGGCTCCATGACGGGCAACTAAGTATGACATTTTATCTGGTAGAATCGGCGTTCTCATAGATTGTAATTGGACTATTTTAACAATTAGAAAATCACAGTAATTTCTTTTGAGTAGTGCATTGCAGCAGGAGGGACATTATTATGCATTTCCACTGACTGTATTAGGATAAACAACTTGTAGTGCAGTAACATTTGGAGCAACTGTTGAACTTCAACCTGTTGGAACTAAAAATTTATCAGGTGGTAAACACATTTGTCACTTCCTGCATAAAGGAGCAGCATATTTCTTTGGCAGAAATATTATGTTAAGAACTCACTGAGCATACAGCTTTGAGACGTTTTTATGCAAGTTTTTCTATTCCGTGTTGGTCAGATTTATTCTTTTCACATTTTCTCCTCCAAACTTTTCAACCAACTGAAAAAAAAAGTTATGAAATTATTTGAAAAGCACTTACTCTGAAAAATGGTAACAACAACCAAAAAGATTCCATCATTCAATTAAATTGTATTCATTCAATACCAAATCATAACAGAAGCTATCTCAGAGCAGTTAACAATGTCATATTGAGAAGGTGTAGACTGTAATCTTTATATTCATTATTTATAGAGAATAATTCCAACTATGACTAAGTATTTGGCGACAGTGGCAAGGAAAAACTTTTTAAACAGGCAGAAACCCCGAGCAGAACCAGGCCCTGAGTGGGCGGCCAGCTGCCTGGATGCAAGCATGAAAAAATCTAAAATACTGGAAATAAAATAAAACTGTATTTTTTTTAAAAAGGGTCTGTATAATGGATATAAGATCTCTGTTTGGCTAATACTTAACAGTGGAAAATAATTAACCTAATTCATAATAAACATTAGGGTGTAACTGTTTATGTAGATAGTTACTCTAACAAATTATATTTAAGAAATTGGTTTGATCTTTATTTTATGACTTTTTGTTTCTACTAAAGTCTACTGCTCCCAAGCTGACACTCTGCAATGGTCCAGAAATTGTCAAGGCGCAGTTTATAATACTAAACATAACTGACTGGTTAACCCCAGACTGCAATGACATATTTAGCATTTATTCACACTGCCAATAAGCACTGGTTTTACTACTTACAATATTAGGACTTGGGATATGAATGTCTGGTAATGTCATTCATGTTTAAACAATATGGCCAACTTTCCTCTATTTGGTAATTATCAATTACTCAATGTGATTATGCACTAAAGACTGCCTTTCTACACATGCATGTTTATGTTCCAACATCTAAATCAACAATGACAGGGCCGTACGAGCGTTATTTACAAAGACATAACTGATGACTCCATTGTTGTCTTGGCGTCTCAAAACAAAACTCATTTTTTAAATCGTATCTTCCTAATGTGGTTAATGTTTTTTTCTTTTTGATGCAGTTGAATTGCATACAAGAATATAAAAAAAATGGACTTCTGACTTTAGTTTCTGGATTTACTTGCATTTCTAGACTATTTAAATTCTTGGTGTTAATTACAGATATATTACAACTATCACTTGTACATTATTTTTCATTTAGTCCACTTGTGTTTTATTATCATTAAAAAAACATTTTACGTGACAGTTATCATGACTGCAATCTTGGGACATCTATTAAACTTCAACAGGGACTGACACATTAGCAGTTGCCATTGAAGTAAAAAAGAAAGGATAAGGAAGATTAAACAGACAATCATAGTCTGTGAATGACAGTGAAAGTTGCACGTATTCCATGTGAAGTGGAGAACTACTGAGGGTAATTAAGAAAGCTCATCTCAGCCACATGACTAGTATGAGAAGGAATAAGCTTACACCAGCTGAAGGAGACAAATCTTTTGAACATTAGCAACTTCTACCCAAGCATTATGGCCGCCACATTAGTTTATACAAAATATTTTCAATCGCGTAGGTTGTCAGGGGATTTTATTGAATGTCTCTCCCTCAAAGCAGTGGGAACAGTGAACATGAGTAATTTCATAGCCTTGTCCTTAGTTAAACCACTACATAAATGCTGGTTCATCATGGTAACCTTGCATATTTTTCACATTGAAAGTCTCCCAAATATAAAGCAACTGTTTTGCAGCAGCACAGTTTCCCTCTGGATTCTGAGATCTTCTCAACATGTGAACAGTGTGTGTGTCACATGGTAGGCATGTTTTCATTCTATTATGTGTCCATTACACCTCGCTACACATATAGTTGAGATGACGATCATCTATTGCCCTCTGCATGACCGTCAGTCAGAGAGAGGAAGTGCCAGCCCACATGAGTGTAGGAGGAAAGGGGGATGCAAGGGAGAAGCAGGCCAGAGAGGGGTGGGGCGAATGGGATGCTGAAGAGATGGAGTAAAGACAGATATGGATATAAACATTGATACAGTGAGTAGGGGAGGGGTGACCTCTTTGTCACTGGGACTTTCTGCATCATAAGGCATGCCCTGGCTGGCTATTGCAGATGTGAGAGAGACATAGTATGAGGAGCGAGCACTCGGCAGAGGCCCAGAGAGAAGCAATCGACACAAAACAGCTCGTTTTTGTTATCGAAAAAGGATGGCTAAAAATACACGTGCGTAAGCCACTTCAATAACTGGCTAAATATAAATAAAAGTCTCATCTTTGACAGCTTCTCATTTTGAGAAGTATGAGAGGGAAAAGCTATTCATGTAGGAAGCACATGTTTTGCATGATTTATCTCTGTTGGTGTTGCTTTACTCCCTTTTTCTGAAATGAAGCTAATATGGGTGTTTCGTGACGTTAGTGTGTGTGTGTGTGTGTGTGTGTGTGTACACTTGTCCTTGGGACAGTGAAAACTATGTTGGCATGGCAACTAACTTGTATGTATGATAAAGACTAGTATTGATATATTTAATCTTAATGCAAGTATCTTTGAGCCTTAAAGACTTTTAGATTCAAAGATCTGATAACACCACTTGTGACAACCAACACACTGCTCACCCACCCAGTGAGCAATAACAATGAAGATCAGGACAGTTATTCTGTTTTGGGGGTTTATAAGAGATATTAGAATAATCTGGTGATTATTTTCTCAGTTGAACCTTAAAAATGGCAGAAAAGAGGTGGAACTTACCATTTCCTGAAGCTCAAATATCTTGTTTTGTCCAACCAACAGTGCAAAACCCAAAGATATTCAATTACAATGATATGAAACTGAAACAAGGCAGCAAATCGCCACAAGTGAGAAGCTGGAACTAGGAAATGTTGGATGATTTGACTTTGAGTATTCAATATGCAAAATAGGCACCAGTTTATTATTTGTGTCTTTTAATTGATCTTTTTAGCTCTAAAAGTATTGACTGTCTGAGAATTCTTAACAGATAAAAGTTGAGAGAAGAACTGACCACGTAGTGTAAAATAAGCTCTGCAACTGAATACCCCTTACAAAAGATGTACTTGATGGAATCTATCAGATAAATAAAGAAATAAAAAGAAGGAAAAATTATGTGTTCTGGAAGTCTGGGGTTTTGGGAGTCTGAGAGACACAGCGGCAGTGGTTGATGAGCAAGAGATGAGGCCTGCTGTAATTATGTGCAGCACCACAAACTGACTCGAGCTTGACATTGTAACTGGGTGGTGAAAGCTGCAAAATAAAGACATTACCCTAATTTTGGTGGCATTGCTGGAGGAGAGACTAGGGAGTTTCCTTTTCTTTTTACCCAACAATCTAGTTGAGGGAGAACAAGTGCCACTTAGCATGCAGTGGAGCACTGACTCATCTTTTCCTCCTTTGATTTATCACATCATGGCTGAAATGACACGCGTTTCTCGTAATCCAGGGACCGACATTAGAACTGGTCTGCAGAGGCCTTAATGCAAAGAAAATTGAGAAGTCATCAATTCTAAAGATTAATGGTCTCGTGCTCTTGGTGGTCTGAACTAAATTAAAATCAACATGTTTGAAAAAGACACTTTTGTCATATAACAGAATGTCTCGAATAACCTGAACTACATAAAAAGTCCAGCGATTAAATATTTATTATTGAACACCTGGCTGATTCTCAACTCTGGTGGAGTTGAAGGAATATCCCACCAAGGTTTGCATAAATTGACACAACTTGTGGAACATTTATCAGTGTAAATTGTTTGCACCATTTGCATCCCAAATGACAACGTCTTACTGGCAGCTTCTAATTAGTTGACATCGTCTGTCAATCAGTGGGAAAGTAAGTCTCGACTACAGCTGGTGTGAACCTGAGGGATAGAGAGTAGAGACATGTTAAGTGCTAATATGAGAAATAGTAACACTTCATGCCGATGATGTTGCACAATGAGCGTCGTCTTTAGAATATGCCAATTCATGAATCTGTGTATTACTGCTGCAGTTTGAGCTGTTGTGAGATATTAAGACAGGAATAAGTGCCTAGGTGGACCATGGCAGGAATCCAATACCACCCATAAAGTAGCTTTTTTCCCCTTCTGTTCTATTCGGCATTTCATTTCAAGCTGCACCATTGTCCAAGTATGCGATTATCAAACAGGAGAGTGGCCATTGGTTTTCTTTTTCAGGTGCCCTGCTACTTAGAGAAAAGACATAAGTGAGACCTCAGCTGTAAAAGAGGATTTGGACCGCAGCCCAGATGTTAGATTAACTTTCATCAAAGTCAATATTAAGTGATTATAAAACCCACCCTCAACCAACGCCCACCATCTAACAAAACTAATTAAGTGGTGCCATTAGGGCCTGGGCGTTGAAATGAAATGTGATTGAGGACAGGGCAAGATACAACAAAGTGGGTAAAGAGGAGGATCCAGACAGCATTTCAAAGGGGGATCATTTTAACTGCACGCAGACGTGCAGAAGAGAAATGGGAAAGCGGGAAATAAAAAACCTCTGGCATCACGTCCCAAGAATGTCAGCAATGAGTTTACAGACCACATCCCAACACATAAGAGTCAGAGTCAGAATCACATCCAGACCTATAACAGCACTGGAGGAAAGAGAGGGCTTGCTGTGGAACGCCTGAGTGGAAGAAGGAGGCCCTGTCTGACAATCCAATGAGCATCTTCCGTCTACATCACATGACGCAATCCCACAAATGGTTCTGAAATTGTTCCATGCTGCCAAAAGTCTCTCTTAAAGGAAAAGAGAGAGAGAGAGAAAGAGAGAGAGCGAGAGAGAGGGATGGAGGGAGAAGGGAGAAAACACAAGGCGATGTGTTTTACTGCATACCTCTGGCTGGGTCACTACGGGTACAGAAGAGACATAAAACAAATCAGATCTAGAATGACCCGGGCTGCAGAGAGAGCTGGGCTACAATGGAAAAACATGGACATGTGATTCCCACATATAAGTACATCTAAGCCCGAAATAATGGCAGAGTGGTGAAAAACGAAAAGGAGGAGCACGGTGGGGGCTGAAGAAAAAATAATTACCATTCAAAAGAAAACATGATCATGATGTGACTGAAGGAGTTCAATTCAAATATGCTTGGTGTTTAGGAATTGCCTCAGAAAAGAACAGTACACGAGGAGAACAGATAGGGGGAAAGAGAACAATGGACAAAAAGAGACAATGTGGACCTAACAACAACAAAGAAGACAAACTGAGTCTGTAATGCAGCTAAACAACTGGCTGAGCAGACTAGTCCAGTCCTGTCCCTTCACTCCCGATCGCTCCCTTTCTCCCTCCCTCCCTCAGCCTCCACGGGTCTATCTCATGCTCTTTTCCTACAATCACAGGGAGTATGTTACAGCAGCCGTAATAGCACATGACAAGGTGACCTGTGCCCCACACGGGATGGGCTAAACTGTAGTGGAAGGGGTGGGGGGGTCACATGTCCAACCCTATGGTCTCTGCACCACTCCCCCCTGCCCAGGCCCCAGTGCTGGCCTGCAAGGCGAGAGAGAGGCAGTGACGGCAGCCTGCCCCCTTATGCTGGGCCCCTTGCTGGACTCTGGAGAGGGGAAAGAGACGAGGCAGGGAGAGGCCCACTCAAACACACACACACCGAAAGTCCTGTTTATGTCTATGCCGAATTTGACAGAGAATGCACATTCTCGAGCACACAGAGTCGTGCGCGCGGAGAGCCAACTGGACAGAACTGGACAGGCAACAGACATGTGGGTGAGGTGGGTGCAAATGCAATTTAGCCCACATGTCAAAGTTATATAACCTCAATAAAATGTTTTCTCTCTTTTGGGAAATACTTCTCCTAATAAAAATGGATATAAGAAACGACAGAAAACGTTTGAAAGGCAAAAAAAAAAACTAAACTAAAATGTCCTCCATATTCCAGTTATACACTGCAATGAATTAGAAAAGAAATCTGAATATACATCCACTGCCCTACGTATCAAACAGTGACATATATTTTGCTTTCCTGGCAGATATATTTTTTTTCTGCACGACCTGCACTCCATATACAACAAATATTACCTGTGTGATGTGTTTGGCCTAGAAACCATTAACCACGGGAGGTAATTAAGGACCAAAAGACATTAGGGGGAACTTAACACTTCGCTAGTCTCAAAGGAAACTGAACATATGTGGAAAACAGCACACATGTACAGGTACATACAAGTGGGTCTTTACAGTTAAGTACAGCAGCCTCTTTCTTTCTATAGGGTTACATGTGAGAGGAAGCAACCAATTACTGTAGTCACGAAAGGGGGGTGGGGCCGAGGTATTTCACTGTACAGGAGCCATAATGGACTGTACCATCAGCACACAGCTCCATGAACAGCCTGCTACAGTTAAAGTCAATAAAGACACCAACCGAGTCCACCTCGTATCTTCTCATAACATGTCCGCACTGAGTTCTACTGACAAATTAATGGAAAATTGGTTGAAAGGCTTCAGCATATACGTGTTCAACATTTGGGTTGAGTCTCCCGTTCTGTCCCAAATAATGAGAGTTGTTTTGTGAATTTCCACAAATTCGGAACATGTGTGCACGTTAATCTCAAGTGCGCCGAGTTGTTGAGAAGAGATGAAGCAGCTGACATAAAAACAACATCCTACCTGCTACTTTTCAAGTGTCAAACTGTTTTATAAACAGAAATGGATAAGGGTGAGAATTAGCACAAAGGTCACAAGGAAAATTGTTAGGAGTATCACTTGTTGTTAGCTGTATTTGGTCCCCTTTAGATTTACATTCAAGTGACGAGCAGCAGAGAGAGAAGAGCTGGGGGCTGTTTAAATTTAAGACAGAGAAGAAAGACAAAGTGTTCATAGTAATTAATGATGTCATTATCAGCCAGGGGCTCAGTTCTCCATGACTACGTGTAGATATATAATTCTACCAAGCCACTGTGTGTGTGTGTGTGTGTGTGAGGTAAATTGATAAATGTTTATATTACAATTGTGTTATTAAAAGGCGACCAACTACCCCGTTTATGTTCTTTATGGGGGGGGCATTTTCACTCTGTAGATGTATGAAATAATGTTTTAATTTGGACAGAAAAACACCCCAAAACATAAATGAACTGTTATGATACATTCCTTTTTCAGTCTTGATTTCACAATCCTTTAAGTTAGGCCTTTGGTTTTAGGAGGGTCACTGATTTAGGACACATTATATTAACCAAAGTTTTTAAAGTACTGATATTTCCAATTAATTCTTTATATTACTGATATTACAGTCTTATTAATGCAACATTAATAACAAATGCATGCATTACTGACTACCTTATTCTTAAGATATTACTTGTGTCTATGATGATAAATGTATTTCAAAGTATAATAGGTGTTACATCACGAGACTGCAATAATCCCAGGGAATGTGCAAAGATCATGGCAAACAAATGTGTAACTTCAAAGCAACAGGAAAGACATTGTCACAGAGAATATTTTCAAAAAGATAGCAAGCCATCAATACACACGAGTAAAAACAAAAAGGAAAATGTCTCACCTGAGGTCTTAGCATGCCCTTGTACAATAGGTGAGACTTGAAACCGTTCTTCAGTTTATCCCAAGTTGTTAATCCTGTTCAATACAAAAGCAAAATGGCATGTCGCAAGTCACTGAGTGGGCCTGTACCCTCGTACCTGACCTGCAGTTGCTCTGTTTATGCAACACCGACTTACTTTCAACAGCAACATGCACACTCAATCGTGACCATCCCACAGAGCAGTCAGGCGACTACGTGGGTCACAACGACACACTTTAACTGTGCCAAACACGCTTCTCGCGTGGTCTCGAGCGACATAAATTACAACAACTCAAGTTTCGACTGCAGCATTCCTCTCCCGTGCATGCGAGTTTCATACCTCAACTCAACTTTTCCCCATCAAGACCGAGTCGCTCTTAATCCTCCTCTTTATGCTCCGTGCGTCGTGGTGGTGCTCATGCTCTCGCAAAGTAGTGCGTCCCCTCCATGTTGCTCGGGGCGGGTTTGGCTTCGAGGAGAGAGAGAGGACCGCGTTGTACTGAACTCCAAAAAAAAAAAAAAATGCGAGGAGACTTTGGGAGAGAAAACGTCAAACTCGTCCGCCCTTTCCAGCAGACGTGGGCTCGCTCAGCAGCGCTGGTCGTAGCTAACGTTAGCGCGGCTAGCTGGCTGCTTTAACCCGAAAACGCGGCGCCAAGTTCAGCCAGCTCACTCACCGATCCGCGGCCGACGGGGAAAAAATGGCATAGGCACGACCGGGTTTTTCACTGACGGGGAAACGTACGCACTTTCATGCAGAAAACTCAATCACACCTACGGTAGTCCGACGAGAAATACCCCTCCTTCTTCAGGACCCAAATAGATGGCCATTACTTTTTGTTATGCACCGCCCCCTCTTCTGGACCTCTACGGGAAAGAGGGATTTCCCCCCCAGCCCCTCCGGTGGCCAATCAGCGGCGGGCTCGGAGGCTCTCCCGGGTTGTGGTTGGTGACATTTGGGCCGAGCCCGGCTTTGTCTGGTCGCCTCCCGTGCCTGTAAAGGGGAGCGCCGCCCCTCAAACAGGGGTGTGTCACGACGTCAGAGGTAACGGAGAGGTAAACAACTTTGACCGCGTGAGGTTTAAAGCAACACCGTTTTTCCCCTAATCTCTGAATCGACTGACACCCGGAGTGGGGGATTACCGCGCCGCCGTGAGACGCGCCGCGGCGTCTCAATAGGTGCACATCGCCCCGTTGATGTCGTATTTATCTCTCTCTTGCTCCGGAGTGTCTTTGTTTTGCTGCAGGCTTTGAGCCCTAGATTTTAAATTGTAAATAAAGCACAACACCTCACCATCGATATCACACAGTTGAAATAATAACAGGAGCTCTGCTCGGTCCCAAGTCGCCCATTTTATGCGTTTTGCTGCATTATTTCTTTGACATTTCGCGAATGCGTGCAGTGAGGCGTGTGTATCGGAGGGGTGTGTCTACTCTGCAGTACAGTGGTAGGCTGGAGAGCAATGCTGATGCGTGGCGATCTCCTCATGCATTGCAAAGCAAATAATGGCCGATAATGCTAAAAATAGACGATTGAACGATCACACTGGGCAAATATTGCGGATATTTTCTGCTATTCACCAAGACAACATCTATATTCTCTATTAGTTGCGCCCACATATGTGGCATTTGTTCATTCACGCTCGTGTGCACATAGGGGCTCTGGTATGTGGTGTAAAGGGTGTGTGTGTGTGTGTGTGTGTGTGTGTGTGTGTGTGTGTGTGTGTGTGTGTGTGTGTGTGTAGTGGGGCCATCAGAGGGGGGCCTGGGTGAAGGTCAGGGGTGTGTCTATAAGGTAAACACAGTAAAGGCGACAGATAAGAAGGGGCTAGAGGAAAGAGAGAGAAGGGCCCCATCCGGTTCCATATATCCTCTTCCAACGAATCGTTCTTTACTACTGCAGCAGCCTAAAAACAAAGGATGGATCTGTGCAGATGGTAAGGGAAATATATACCTCGGCTTTGCAAACTATTGAAAATATCTTACAGCATGACAGCAGTACATATTATTTCTGAAGATTTTACGAGGCCTAGCCATATGTGTTTTGTATAAAATAATAGCTTTAACATACATTTCGAAAAGGTTTTGCTATGGTACTATTTCTATCCCATTTTATATCCAATCTGTTTGTGCTGTTTTGAAATTATCTTATTTTTTGTCCCTTTTAAAGAAGAAAAAAAATGTAAATACTAAAAACAGCAGTGCAATAAGACAATGTAAATGCCAGATTATGGCAATAAACAAACAGATGCAAACTGAAACTATAGTTTATTGCGCCGTCCCTTCTTACAATTTACTAAATGTACAAACACGCTGCCAAGGCCACTCGGTTGTGAGTATCAAATGTGTATCAGGTATTTTGCACTCTCACAAGCCCTACGTGTATCCCATGTACACACCGCATTGATTTAACAACAGTCTGCACCGTGCTATAGCTACAGTGTGTTGTACACTGCTGTCTAAATCCGCTACTTGCACTGCCTTGCCTCCAAAAGGACAAACATTTTCATGACAAACATTCCTTAAATATTATAGTCCACTCCACATTAGGCAGTTATACATTTTGTACCCTCTGTGTCAACCATGTGTCTGCAAAGTTCAATGTCAACAAATAAACTTAGTTGTTTACAGTTTTGTGTTCTGTCTTACCCTCAGAATTAGCAAATCCTATGTCCTCCAGCACCTTAGACATGTGTCATAAGCTTGTTAACTGTTGATTAATGTAGAGTAAACTGGTAATAAAGTGTGTGGGTGTTAGGTGCATGCTCATGGAGAGTTGATCCTTGTCCTGCGGCTTGGGCGGTTTCCAAGTCTGGCACCAGCACTGGATCAAGCCGTTCTGTTAACGGGGATTTATTTGGCTCCACAACACCCATGTCAGACATGTATCCTCGCCCAGCCATTTTGTGTCCTCACATGCTCCAGCCCTTCACAGTAAGCTGGCTTGCTGTTTGGAAACCAGGGAGAGTGGAAATCAGGAAATCAGAAACTCTTGACCCACTAAAACTACAGGAATTAGTATTTGTGGCACTGGACCTAAATACCTTGTCCAGTTCTATAGTGTAAAGGGACAGTTCAGGACATGTACACATCAGTTGAACACACATGCACATCCTAGCAGTAATGTGGCTGCAGATTTAGGGGAGACGCATTTATTGTGGACTATATAGAGTGGAACAATGGTCCATTGTGGTGTATTATGAGGTTGTTATTCCCGCCACGATAAAATGAATAAAAACATTGAAGATTAAGACAAACATTTTTGGAAGTCGCCGACTATTCAGAGTGAAATTGCACAGGACTGCAGGTGTGAGTATTTATGAGACTAAATAGTAAGAACAAGTCATGCCAGTGAAAACAGATTGTTTGTCAGGGTACAAAACGATCATGTAGCACAAAAGCAACATAGCACAAATCAGATTTTACAAAGCTGACATACACATGCACACACATACATATACAGTACAGCTTCATCTGGCACATCAGATATAGCTATTGCATCTCCAGCATGAAAATACATTAAACATTAAAATGTGATCAAACATCATGTGTCTAAGATCTTTCTTGACTTTGTAATTTCTCCATTACTTACTGAGGACAAACACAGAGCCACAGAGGGAAGCCCAGCAACAAGAGAATAAAACATGCAAAGGATAACAGCATATGTTTCAGTGCAATACAACATGCATTCATGTTGTGCCCATGAGGATATCCTGCCTGAGGGACTACCACCCTGGTGTCTGTCATCATGGGATGCCTCGGGCTGCTGGTTAAACCCAAATCACTTTCCCCTGGGCAATCTACAGTCTGTAGTTAGCATAGAGCAAAAATATCAACTGTCATCACCTTCACAACACACTGACATGAAGAGCATATATGTGAGAATGCTGTTGATAACAGCACGGCCTTCAAAAAGATTCTCTTTATCCTCAGGGACTACGTCTCAGGGTCACCATGAGCAACTGAATCCTCGACTTGCTGAAAGGCAGAAGAAGATTGGCACTTCATCCAATCATTATCAGCACTGCGGACACCCAAGAATGCGTGCTGAGCTCTTGCCATTACTCTGTGATCACTGTGAGGCACATCCCAGATACGCATTTATCATTTTGAGAATGATTGCCTACTGAGTTTTTATAAAAATAGCCTGACTTCCGAAATATCATCCACTATTAGTTATTTGTAAAATTTAGAGCCATGTGCAAAGTATGGAATAACATGATATTTGATTTCTTCTGAAATCTCCTAGTAGCCTGGTTCAAACATTGTATCTGACAGTGACAAGTCTGCAAACGAGGCATAGGTGAGACTCTCAAATAGGGAGCCAGGACAACAAGGTAAAGGAGATCATTGTGGCCTTTAGGATGCAGCAAAGACAAGGAGAAAACCCCTTCATTCTCATCAATATTGCCTTAAATCAATACAGTCAGCAGTTTCAAGTTCCTCTCGATCAGCAGCAATACTGCGTGATGTTGACATGTAAATTCAGCTTGGCGCCTTAGCTCCTCACGACCTATAGATTTGCTACATTGAGAGTATCTGTAGCTGTGGCTGTATCACCGTGTGGTGTCCAAGCTGCATTACCCTCGACAGTAAAGCTTTACAGCAGGTGATGTAAGCAGCATAGTTTCTCACAGGCAATAAACGACCAACCCTCCAGGACATTAACCACAGGAGACACTTGAAGGAGGCCCACCGAATCATCCAAGACCACACTCATCCTTAGCCACAAACTATGCAGTCTTTTACCTTCTGGGAAACATTACCAGAGTTTTATTTCCAGAGCCAACAGGATCAGGACAGCCTTGTCCTCAATGCCATCCGACTGTTCATTTATAACCAAATATCATTGTAATGTTTTGTACCATTTGTAATATCTCTCTTTTTTTTTCTTGGATTTACTTTCTTTGATTGTTCGATAGTTTGTGATACAGATTTTTACTGTCTTCTGCTGTCCTGTTTCTGTTCTTTAGTAGAAGGTACAATAGCATTTCATTCAATTTATTATATATCTTTTTTATTTGTATTTTATTGTATTGCTGTAGCCGGTTCAGATATGTAATATTCATTGGATTCATTAAATATAATCTGCACCAGTTAAACGTAGTGAGTTTAATACCTTCTTTAATGTAGAGGGAAAAAAATTCACAAAATATTGAAATATTGAAATAAAGTACCTGAAAACTGTGCTAAAATAAACTATTGCACTTTAGGCTACTTAATTTCCCTCCTTGATACAAGGCTTAGTAGTATACAATAATCAGTGGTCTCAATAAAATAGTCAGTGAAGTAAGGGTATCATAACATGCTTATCTTCTCACGGCATTAATAATAAACCAATAATAATAAATTCTTAATGAAAACAAGTAGATATGAGAGTAACCCTGCTGTTCTAACAATGATAAAAGCGAACAACACACATACATGCAGAAGTTGTTTTAATGTGCGACTTGTGGTTTAGTAGTAGTAGTAGTAGTAGCAAATAGTGAGCATTGTTGGAATTCCTTTTTTCTTCTTCAAATATTGACTTTAGGGACCAAAGGTTATTTTTCTTTTTAATAAGTCCTCAGAAGCTAGTCAAGAGAGGGTGGGAGCTGTTCCCGGACTCCTACAGTTCTTAGACTTCATAAAGCACAAAAATAACAGGACTTATTGAAAACAGGTATTGCAGTTGCTACATGATCCAGCTCTTAGATTTACTGATGCAGCGAGACTGACTGTGATCTTTTATTCAGAAACAAAAAAATCTGAAACCTCATACCATTTTCCTCCAGAGGCTCGGAGCTGCAAAATGGAGATCTGACGACTACACAAGAGGATAAGGCCTACAAGGTCTATTAAAGCCCCTCTAGTTCCCTCTTTTGGGAGAGTGAGGGACAACATGGCCACTGATCATCCATTACACTGCCGTACCATCACACATGGGTCCCTGGAGTATAACAAAACAGTGCTGAATCATAGTGTTGCATTTTTTTCAAAATTGCACAGAGGAAGTCAGACATGTATGCCAGAGAGCCAGCACATGACATATGGTTGAGTTAGTTACAAGCAATCACACCAAAGTAGAGCCTTTATTGTTCCTCAGCAATACAAGAAAGGTAAACAAGCACAACAATGTTATGATATTAATGTATATATATAGTGACTATACACTTAACACATTAGGCTATAGCCTATCTTCCAACACAGTAAATTGGATCAAATGCTGAGGGTGCAGTTGGAATGAGAACCTGAAAAACAGATGGACTTGGAAAACATTTCATATCTGGTTAATAACTAGGTGCTTTGGCACACCTATTAATATTCACCATTTTGTTGTGTATACAGTGCAAACGAACCAACCCAGGCCCAACCTGTTACCCACTGGAGCACTGTTGGTTACTTAAAAGCACCTATAGATGCTAACTTTCCTGTTTTGTTTTCCGAGTCAGATTTGGACTACTGTACTCATTTCATCAGAACCTTTTTTTTTTTTTTTTAAATGCAATTACGTTTACTTTACTAATGTTTGCAATCAGTTACGTATGGTTACAGTTGATTGTTGCTTCGAAGAAAACTAACCTGTCACAAAACTTTTGTAAAAATGTATCTGCGCAATACGTTCAGTCTATAAACTCACATAAAAATAAGACTATCCTACAAATAGTGTGACACCTTTAAGCGGTTACACAACCTAAACCTTTATTTTGAAAACAGAGCTTTTATTTTGAGGAGGAGAAATCGGTTCAGGACTCGCCAGCTAGCAGCTTGCAAACATTAAATTGAAAGTAATTGACGTAATTGACGTGACCCTCACATCTCAGTTCCTTCGGGGCTCGGTCGGACCAGACGTGGTCGACTGTCTGCACCTGTAGACGGATGCGTGTGTCGATGAGGAGCTACCTCTGGTTTCACACTCCGGTGGTGATGTCTCTCACCACACAGCGAGTGTTGCTAGCTGATCAGAGTTAGCTAACGTTGAGTTAGCTTTAAATAGCTGCCTGGCAATGCAGGAAAACACGGGGTAGCTGGCACTCTGATCTTGAGTTTGACCCGTTTAACCTCACTCATAGCGTGTCGTTTGATGAGACAGACAATCGGAGAATTAATGTTCCTTGATATCAGCAACAAAATTCATAAATGTGGAACGGTTTACCTAGAAGTGCAGTACTGTGGCTCTTGATGACATCCTTGGTCCCATGGTGTAATGGTTAGCACTCTGGACTTTGAATCCAGCGATCCGAGTTCAAATCTCGGTGGGACCTCGTCCTTTTAACCTATTCTATTACTGTTAAAAGTTGATAGGTAAACGCAAATGGGGAGAATATCAGGAAAATAATGCAAGGCTAAAATATAATTCATTAACTTGCTCTTAGCTAGTAACAAAAAACGTAAACAACAAATATGCAAATTGGTCTGCAAAGAAGTAAAGTATCTTAAAACATATTTTCCATGAATCCTTTCAATGATGAAGCATACACTTGCATTGTACTTGATTTTATTACTTAAATTTCCTGGCAAATATCACATACATCGTTCTTCTCAGAGGCATTAAAATATATTACTTTTTTTACATAAAAATCCTTATGAAAAATAATAATTGTGCTAAAGTCATCCAAATATTGTACCAGCTTTATAGAAAACACAAATACCAACAACAAACATGTATTGATAAAAAAATCAAAGTTTCAAAATATCTTCACACAATAATGAAGTCTTTGGTTTAAAATTAAACTTCATGCCATGGATATTGGTTGGTTAAATAGGTACATAAACAGGGCCTAGACTTATATGTGATATGGAAATACTTTTCTGGTACTGGATCTTTATATAATGACATAATGACATGACCAACAAATCCTTTGATTTCATGACATTTTCAACTTCACAGAATAAGGCTGGGTGTCCATGTCAACGTTTTATTATTTGTAGCTGTATTAATGTCGTAAATATTCAGGTCCTGTCCACGATCTTTTAAATATCATGTAGTTATTAGCTACATAATATTTTGTTGAATCATCAATCTGTCTGTGTTTTATATTTTAGGCAGCTTTAGCCTACTATGCTACTATATCTTTGGTTATACAGTTTTAATAGTATAGTTGCATGATGAACAAAATGTTGACGATGTTAAAAATATGTATAACCACTCAGTAACCACTGAGTTTAAAATGTACCCAAAGGCACTTTCTCATCATATAATCAAAGTACACAATCTCTTATATTTAATTTCTTCCTTTACTCTTTGTCACATTTTACAAAGACCAAAATTGCATTTATGTCACTTTAAACCATAAAACACGACTCTTACATTTTTCTGCATGTTGAAGACTACTTAACCATTTCCTTTAGTTTTCAATGTTGATTTAGGGAAAACTTCTATACAAATAACAGTGTCGTACATGGATTGTGACTTTTGCAGCTTGTGAAGTTTGTTGTACATTATGTGAGCTGTTTGAAACAGAATTACAAATAAAATAGCAACAACTTAATCAACAGCAAAACAAATTAAAACAACCACCCAAAACCACACCTCTTATTAAAATCTTATTTGGCAAAGGTCATAAAGTCAGTCTTTGGCTTATCAAACTATTCCTCTTTAACTGTTTGCTCTGTAAACTGACATCCAAACCACAATTAGCTCTACACAGCCATGAACTGTCCAAACTGGATTCTGTTGGGAAAACAGCCATACAGCCGAGAACAGTGGTGCCACCTGCATAAATGCAAGAACAAACATAGTCACACACACCTCATTAAAAATCATGTTAACATCTCCCGTTGATCCCCAATAGTCCAGAGTGTTCACGCTCTCCTGCACTCTCATCTGCGTAGCTGTGGTCCCAGCATGACTTTGTTGATAAAGTTGACAATGGCCACAGCTGGCTGCTCCGGATCCATCTCTGCAAACAGGTGACACACGTTCTCTGTCGTGCTCCCAGTCCGCCTCGCCACAAAGCCAAACATCCTGCAGCAAAAAGGAGACGCGAGAGGTCAAAAGAAAGGAGAGCTAATAGAGTTTTAAAGAAACCCAATTTTGTCTCAAGAGGTCAGAGTAACACGTCTGATTGTGATTAACTGCCATGCGAAGTAGCACATTGTACCAGTCGCTAATATCCATCGCCAAGAAAAACACACAGTGAAGCAAGCACTTACTTGCTTGACGTGCTATCAGAATTAGTCCACCTGAAGCACAGGCACACGAATAGAGACACAGAGACAACATTTAGTAAAAACATGAATAACGAAGACATGTAGACGGTTTTATTAAGACTAGACAGTGACTAGCATTGTACATTCACCTCTCAGAGTAAAAAAGCAGACAAATCACAGAGATCTTATATCTATAATATAAGCCAATACAGAAAGTACTTGTGCAGCAGCAAGCACACAGATGATACTGCCTTTACTAAAGAAACTTGGCAGTAACATGTACAAGCATATGTCTGTTGTTTTTAATAAATCATACTGTCAATGTCTGACCCACCTCTGGTCTTGTGGGTTGAGACTGCTGAATGTCACACTGTTGATTGGGTAGTGTCTCCTGAAAAATAGCCTGTGGACACAATATTACGATGTTTGTCTTTGGCATTAACTTTAAGTATCTTTTCTGGAAAGTTTTCTCTCTAACTATGGTGCACATACTGTGTCAGACCACATTTTAGTTTTTGCTGAAATGAAAACGCCATAATGTTGCTAAGAAGAAAGATGTACCTTCTTTTGCTGTCTGTTAGAGTGATGCCCTGAGAAGACACTTTGAAGTGGACCACCGTTGCCACTGGACGTGGACTCAGGGCCAAAGTACATTTTGTTGCCTTCGAGATCGCCTCAGGGCCCGTTAATGACTCAGTTTCCAGGGAGTTCAGGTAGAGCACATTGCAAGCTTGTTCATGGGAGAGATGAGGAAAATAATGGATCATTATAAACATGGGTACTCTTAGAGCTTGGTGCTATGAAAACATGAGGCTTGAGTAGTCTCTGCTGGTCAAAATTAAGAGCTGCATCTATTGCACTGCATGTGCTCGGTCCGCTGTGGAACTTCTTATGGCAGCAAAATGACCAAAAATAAAAAAAGTCCCTGTACTACCTGCTCCTTGTTTGAGGAGGTCAGCCGCCGTGCTGGTGTTGGTTGTACTATGCATCTCCTGAAGCTCCCCAACCAGATCTGAAACGTCATAGTCTTCAGTTACATAACAATACTGTATAAATTATTGAGGATCCAGTCTGTAGTTTTTGTAATGGCCTCCTATTTGTTGAAGTGTTTGATTGTCATATTTTGAAAAGGCGGGTAATTCATTTTGGAATAAAAGACATTCAGATGTAATGATAGTGATTTTACCTTTTTCTGGGACACGAAGGGCACATGGCAGAGATATGGGAGTAATTGAATGCTGGTACACCAGGGCAGATAAACTTCCTGAGACAAAGACAGAAAGACAAAGTAGGTTAACAGGTTAAAATGATCAGGTGTCATCCATAACTATATACATGAAACTTATTGCGACAGTTGTGTCTCCCACATAACTGACCAAAGTAGGGCTCATTCTGACAGCCCTTGATCTTCACTCCCCGTGGCCCAGTCTCGATGAGGAAGTGTCTCACCAGCTGTTCCAGAGGATCTCCTGAGAAACGAGGGGAGGGTGAGAAGTGAGGATGGAAAATATGGCAGACTGTGTTGCTGAAGAGAACATTTTTAGAAGCACGCATGAACAAAAAAAATACAAATAATTTAGGATTCTGATGCCTGTAGACTTCCATCCATCCATCCATTATCCAAACCGCTTGCCTGTAGACTTATCAAACCATAATATATTAATATATATATATATATATATATATATATATATATATATATATATATAAAAAGATACATACACAAAAAAATATAATTATGAGCGGTTAAAAACATTTATTTTAGTACCTTAAATTTGATAATACTAAAAATGTGCTTACACAATATTTGAACTCAACTATGAAATGTTCATGGATTTGGTTTATTTTTCATTCTAATTGAACAAATGCAAAGTAACAAGGAAAAGAAAACCACACATTGATTGGGTCATAAACTTCTTGATAAGTATTTAGGTTGACTGAATGTTTTCTGTGATTTTGAACACTTTCTTGCAAACCCATCAGCAGTCATTTCGATTGTTAAAACAATACTAAATAGACAAATGAAAATCATGTAGTTAATCAAGCATTGAGGGACATAATACTGGCATTAAATTTCAATACGTAGTTTATTGTTGGGAGTATGATGTGACTGAACTGATGCTAAGAAAAACACCTACTGTAGGCCTTTTTCACAGCAGACTTTAGTCAAAGTAGGAAAAGCACAGGTGCAGCTAGTTCAAGTGTCAAGTTTGAGACTTGGCAATGTGACAGTGAGCCAACATGCACAACACCAGGATCATGGATACCTTTGCTGCCGGTGATGTTGGCATTAGGAGGAGGTGTGGCCACCTTCAGGGCCAGACCGTAGGCCCCCTGGAAGGAGTTACTGTCTCTGATGAGGAAAGTTCCTGGTCCCTTGTCCTTCAAAACAGCTATGGCTACGGTAGAGAAGACACATGTTAGAGTGCTGTAGTGTAAAATCAGAGATGCAACAATGGCAACATATTGGTTACATGATGTCTAAGGTCACCCTGCTGTTTCTAGTTCGGTGTATTACGTTTCACTTTACTGTATGACTTGATCATTGATGATCAAACAAAAAAAATACGTATGATAGATATGATCAAACAAGATTGGTATTGGTGAATACAAACATTGCACGTCCCTCATCATCCTCACCTTGGTCTCTGGTGATGCCTGGTTTGTACCAGTATTTTGAGCTGTCCTGGACAAACTTAGCATTGACCCTGATGTCTGCCTCCTCCCTAGAGCTATGGTGTGAAGACCCCCGTCTCTGCTCTCCCGCAGAGGGAGAGAAAGTAACGTGGTGCATGGGGGAAGGAGCTGAGGAGGCCCGGAGAAGAGAGTTGTGTCCGTTTAGATATCCTGGTGTGGACGAAAGCCGTTTTTTCTCTGGTAGCGGTGGCTGGACGGCGGGGATGGTGACTGCAGTGTACCCAGTGTATGGTACATGAGGGACATTTAGTAATGGGTAGTAATAGGACGCTAAAGGGAAGGTTGGTGTTTGATATCCGTCGGGCACAGGTGATGGTGGTTTTGTGTCGGTTGAAGAGTCTCTTTCCGGAGTCAATCTTTGTCCTGTAGCTGATGTACAGCGCTGGGGAGAAGACTGAAGGTCTGGGGAGCCAATGGGAGAATTTGGGGAAGTGGTGGAAGGGCTCGAACTGAGACTAGCAGAGGGGTTCGTGGATGCAACTCTGCTGCCGTCAGATGGGGTATCGCTAGGAAGGGCAGAGCCATTCAGTTGCACCTGGACTGGGGTGATGATGACAGTGGCATAGCTTGAAGTTTGTGATTGGTTAGATCCCTCTGCACTTCCTGTGATCGTGGCTGCTCCAAGCTTACCATCAAAGCCCAAACTCTGCTCACTTGATGGTTGTGTGGAGTTTATGGATATGTTGGAACTTTGGGTTTGTTTTTCATTTGGTAGTGGTGTGATGGCTCTGTCGCTATTTGTGCTGGACTCCAGATGTCCAGAGGGTTCTTGGTTTTGAGGACTATCAGCAGTTACACTAAGGAAAAGTAAAAAAGTATGGAAAAAACAAGATAATTATCTACAAATCTTTATTCGTGTCATTTTATCCTCAGCTTTAGAGCATGTCAAATAGAAAAAAGTTTCACCCACCTGTCTTCTGTGTGTGTGGGGCTGCTGCTGCCAATGATTGTGTAGTCGTGATCAGAGTCTAGACCAGGGGTGCTTGACTGTCCATTGGAGTCCGATTTACCTTCTGAACCCTGGGATATGTCATCCCCCACATCAGCCTTGGCCTGTTCCCCTTCAGATGAGATGAAGGTATAACAAAGACGTTAGAAGTATAAGAAGTAACAAACATGTTATTATTAACATTATTTCAATGTAAAAACATCATGAAACAATCCCCACTGTATCCATCCATCTATTCATTCACCTTTGTGATGCTCAGAGTGCTGCTGGTCTCCAGATCCAGAGGGAGTCTCGGGCAGCCTGCCTCTCACAGGAGAAGGGCTACTAGCGGGCAGAGGCGAGGCCGATCCAGAGTGGTACCCTGAGACATAACCCCGGCTCTCATGGCTTTCGGCTGGGGATGACTGATAAGGAGAGCAGGGACAGGAGTGATGGGGCTGTAGAGGGGTGTGGTACCCACTGCTGGCTCCATCCCGCACATCCATCAGAGACTGGGGGCTGGGGTAGCCCTGATGAGGTCCGATGGCATATCTAGGCTCCGGGTTTGGACTCTGATCCAAAGTGGAGTGGCAGCCACGAAATGCCGGCACGGCTGATTTGCGCTGCCAGAACTCTGCCTCTCTCGCCACCTCCCATGGATTTTCACTTTCCCATAGCGGAGGCACCTCTCTTATTCGTTGTATCCCGGCTCCTTGGGACCAGTGTGGGTTTTCTGATTGGTCGGGGTGCAATGGGTGGAATGCTCGAACTGAGGCTGATTGGTGCTCTCGCCTGCTGGAGCAGTCTCGACAGGGGCAGCCAGAGGACGGTGTTGGAGGGCTGAAGAACATTTCCCTGTAAGGGCTAGAGGGCAGTGATTGATGGGAGAGATGAGAGGCTGGATTGTGGCTGGGATAATGGAGGAGGTGACACTCTTCCCCAGTGCAGAGTCTGTTTAACGCTGGGAGGGTATGGCTGTGTGGGTGGGTGTGGTCAGGGGTGGAATAAGGGTAGCAGGGCCTGAGGAGACAAGGAATGGGCGGGGGTGGGGGTGGACGTTCCCATGGTAACTCTTGTAAAGGATGGACACTATGTCGATGGCAGAGTTCTATATGAGTTGAATGAGGAGGCGGGGAAACAGATTTGGATGGCAAGGCCGGCAGAGTTTGGCTTTTTGGGTTCTTTTTAGTGATGTTGCAACGGCTGAGACAATGACCATCAGAAAGGCAGGGCTCTCGTTCCCTCTCCCATCCACCATCGCCACACTTTGCACGCGCTCGACCACAACACGAGTGTTCTCGCCTCAGACCTCCAGGACTTGACGGGTCTCCGTCATCTAAAATCGCTGTCTCTCTGTCTTTCTCTTTGCCTCTTTTTTTCTCCTTTGCTCCATCTTCCCCGTCTCCTCTCCTTGATGGACAGTCAGTGTTTTCTCTTTCTGGGTGGTTTATGGACGCAGAGGGATCTTCCAGGTGATCAGAGGGGACTGAGGAGTGGCTCGAGTCGGAGGTGTAGGTGAGAGTCTGGGGCTGGCTGGGAGTTTGAGATTTGACTGTTGGGCTGCTAGTGAGGCACCCGTTGGGTGATGCTGCTGAGGCAGTTGAGCCCGGCCCTCGACGCTTCCTCACCTGGGCATACAGGCTGCCGTCTAGAGGGCCCCTCGTATGAGAGATATCTGCAAGAAACAAGAAAGGTCTGTGATGTGATGTCTGATACTTTTAACACAAAGCTTACCCTTTACACCTGTGTATGTGTGCATGTTTCTTACTTTCAATGCTGTCTTGGTGGTGCAGGTTGAAGTTCTCATAAGAATCCCATCGGACCACAGGGTCTGAGATGTTGTAGTCCACTTTGATGGAGGCATCATTCTTACGGTATTCTCGACCTTGGAAAGCAAACATTTTACCATGAAGCATATGAGCATGTAAAAAGAAGCAATGACAGACAGATAGTTGATAATAATCACCTTTAATTTTTTCCGGCCCATTGGAGAAGATAAACTCAACTGTAGCATCTGGAGGGAACCTGTCATCTACAGAAAGATGAGCACAAAGGCAGTGACTAAAATATCCAGGCCGTAACTACAGAGACTGATAAAAACATTCACAAGAAAGTGCTCTTGATCTGTGAAGTGGAAACACCAAAGTTAATAAATAAAGTTCACCAACAGAGCATAACACTTCAAAGAATTGTATTTGAAATTAGCTTTTTTTTTTTACTTTCATGCATGAGTATGGGTAGTATTATTTATAAATTGTATGCATGCGACAGCATATAGCACTTAGAGCCACTGTCGTGCGTGAGACTGCTGCTTATTGAGCCATGAACAAGCATTTCTGTTCCATCTAAACTGACACTGTCATTTGATATTTGTCTCAGAGTACACACAAACACCGCAACGGACTGAAAGATAAGTGGGTCTTGAATGATAAAGCCGTGTAAACCATGTTAAGGAAGCAATAGAAATATATAGAAGGATGTTTCAATTTGTTCATTCATGTGTTTAAAACATATTCAAATTTTAGTGCAGTAAAGTACTGGTGTAGTCTAAACAACCTCCCAGCAGTGATGCAGTACTATGGTTTTTCTTATGCACATGTAGCATAAATACCTTTCACTCCTCTCTCTCTCTCTCTCTCTCTCTCTCTCTCTCTCTCTCTCTCTCTCTCTCTCTCTCTCTCTCTCTCTGTAATGCATTTATGACTGTCCAATAACGGAAACTGCTCCTACTTTCTATTCCATGCATTTCCTAAGAAATTATTGAGCTTCTGTTTTATACCTGTGCAGGCGAGGTCCAGTTCAGTCTTGCCAAACCACAGCTGGGCTCCGTGGACAGTGCAGGTATGAAACTGGACTCTGAACACCACCTCCCTTTGTACCGCTCGACTCCGACGATGGTAGCACTTCACCTGCAGAGAGGGATTTAGGTAAGAAAGCCATGTGCAAATATGGAGGTTTGTTTTCACATGAGCTGTTTAAAAACGTTGATATATCAAAGCGGGACAAAACCGTAAGTCCAAGTTTTATTTGCTTTATTACAATGCTCTTTTTAGTTGGATCATATATCGTTGCATGTTGCTACTGTGGCAACTGATTGCCCTCTGAGACAAATCCAGTACTCTGAATGTTTTAATCCTGTCAAAGAGACATGCGTAAGAACAGACAGAGACAGAGTAAGAAAATAATTATGCATGCATGTTCATAGTCTAGTGTTGCTGAAGTGATTAGAAAAATTAGCAAGCACTTTTGAAATGTAGTACAATAATGCATCAACCTATAGTCAACAATTTATGTACTGCAGTGATGTACTGTTTGTGTGGATATGGATTGGATTTAAATCAAAGTAAGGTTTCCAATTAGTGACACACAGTGCACAAAAAGCTATTGCTCACCATAATGTCCCCCTTTAATAAAAGCGCTGGCTCCATAGTCACACACAGCTTCCTTGCCCTGGAGCTCTGGGGATCACTGGACACACACGGACACACACACACACACACACACACAAATACACTGAATAAACTCCAATGCAAAAAAGGCCACACCAGCTCAAACACACATAAAACCAGTCAAAACATGTCTCAGTTGGGTACAACACTGGTAAATAACATTTAACTTTAACATAAGCACAGACCAGCCTACACCTAAACACAGACAGCAGCCTGTATAGACAACATCTGTCAGTTGGACAGGGGAAGGAAAAGAGTCGGCCCACAGGAGGCGAGCTGAAAACGCAGTAACTGGACAACTGGCCATGTACTTACTAGACGCCTGAGGTGTAGACGAGCTGCAAGGACTGATAGATTTTCAGGAATGGATAGAAACCTGCAGATACAGAAAGAAGTTGGAGAAAAATGAGTCTGCAGACAAAGGCTTTATTGATTTTTTCCTCCAATAACATGCAAACAAAGCTGAGAATGGCCGTTACTGCACTGTAAGCTATTATGCAACATTAGTTTGTGTAAACTGACCTCCTCCTGCCTGAAAGTTTGGTAGTGATGGAATGAGGATCTGGTGGAGGAACAGGGGACTGCTGTTCATTTTGATGGTACTTGACAGCAACCCGCCAAAGTAATAGATGTACCTGAAAAAGAGAGTTGAGGAAATATATTGATGAAAGCATGGAGCGACAGAGGTGAGCCGCACAGGAAACACAAAGATATATGAGTGTGTCCCACCTGTTCTGAGAGGGCTGTAGGGACGAGGAGACTTTGTCTTCACAGAACTTTCTCATTGCTAGAGTGGTGAGAGCCTGGTCCGCTCTGTGGACACAACCAGAGATTTATTAACATATACATTACATACATTTTCATTTTCTCTGGTTAAAGCTTGCCAACAAAAACCAAGATGTGAATACACTAACGACAGTCATCTGGAGCTGTGAAGAAGAGTCAATGAACCGATAAGTTGAACGACAGAAATGGTATTGCCAACAAACTTGATAATCAATCAAAAGTATTTTTTTAAAGGAATAATAAAAAAAATGAATTAGTTTCAATTTCTCTTGATTATTAAGTATATAAGTATAGTGTGTGTACATGTGTGTAAACACAAACATGCACACACACACACGTCAGTATGTAAGTTTTTGCAAGATAGTAATAGTAAGAGTAAGAAAAGATTCTCGTTAGTTGCAGCCCTACATTGATTACATTGACTGAAGGTGATCAAAAGGGTTTTGGCTCCAAGTAGTTGAACAGTTGATTTGATTTCAGCACAAGATAAATGTCTCACTTTGGTTATGAATTTTGGCAATTTTATAGGTACATACCCACATTTTCTTGATTGAAATGCAGATTTGAAGGCAGGCGTAAATACAAAACGGACAATTCATCTTTACACATGCTGGTGTAACGAGTGCCTTGTTAGATTTATAATGATGCAGATTACCCGGCTGATATCTTGCTGTAGTGCATGTAGGCTGCCACAATGACCCCCGTCTTCCCTTTGTTTCCCTGTCAGAACACAGATCAAAGTTTTGATGAAATAGCTTTTCCCACTGTTTTACATTTTTCACAGCGAAGCAAGCAGATGTGGATTCAGGTTGCGCTGACCTTGCAGTGGAGGACCACCACATTGTGGGGGTCAGAGGTCAGCCAGGTCTCCATGGCTTTACAAACAGCACAAATCCTGTCAAGGGGTGGGGCGTGAACATCAGGCCAGCCGTAGTCCTGCACCTGAACCGCAGAGGAGGAAAGATTTTTCAAACGAGTCCAAATTGTCCATTAACTTTAAAAATACAAAGGGCTCATTCATGTGATCTGTTATCTTTTAAATTGTAAATACTAGTACCTTTGGGTTAAGTCTGGTGATGTCATGTCTCTTCTCTGATAAATTCAGTAGCTGGAAAAGGCAGAGACACAAAATAATCACAAATTTATTTTTACTTAACAACCACAAACTGAGCAAGAAATACAGCAAAATAATAGATTTTAAAAAACAGTGGAAGAAAAGATGTTGGTCAATAGTCCCTATCGATGGAAAATAAGGACTTAAAGCAATAACCTTTCTGGATAGTTACACAAATATGCAATTGAAGCATGTTTAATTTGTTTTAATAAAACTTTTAATAGCAGCCATGACTTCATTATTCCGTCATTTTTAAGGAGACCAATTACAACATTAAGTTTATATTCCTTATTTCTTCAGTTTTATGACTGACCAAGAACTTTTCCTGGTGCTTGGATTTAAGCATAGAAGCCACTTCCTGCAGGTTTCTGCGGTAGTGCTGCTCCTCCAGGTCCGGCAAGAAGAAGACAGAGATGATTCTCTCCGTGATATAGGTGAGGTCAAAGTCATAGTGGCGCTCCATCACATTCTCCATCACTTGTTCCACACTTTTACTCCTGGACAGTGTGAGAGTTCATTGTTTTAGTGCAGCCAAAACGTGTTAAAAAAAAGTGTTTAAGCTCCTTAATGTTTATTATACTGTGCATTTCATTTCTGTGGATCCATTTTACATATTTTAATATAATTTTCTTTCATTTGATGTGTGATTCAGGCTTCTTAGTACCTCGGTAGGGAGCCCCTCTTCTTCTGCAGTGTAGATTTAGTGGAGCCGTGCTGAGAAACAGTTAGAAAAGAGTAACTCTACTGCAATGATTGCTTGGATTACATAGTATAAACCTACATGTACACACTCACCAGGTCTGGTGTTGGGGTACAGGTGGGAGTCACCTGAAAGAAAATGAGCACATGGTTGGTTTTTGCAGCAGTCACATAATCACATATACACACACACGCGCGCACACACACACTTGTAATAAACCAGCACATGCCAAGTCATGTGTTTGTTTTAATGCTCTAGGTCCTTCTCCAGCAGCACAGACACAGGGATAGAAGGAGGAGGAGAAAGGATGAAGGGCTGATGGAGAGGATGGTGAGATTCTCACTTTCTTTCTGTCATCTGCTACAGCTCCTTTGAGGAAGAGGCTGTCAGCACAGATCTGGTTGTTCCACATGATGGCTTAGTGATGCGTGGTGTCAGAAACACACACACACACACACTAACAGACACATACAGATAAAGACAAAAAAAGCGCCTGGATCACATGTCTACAGAAACGTAAAGAACTTGAGGACATTGTGTTGCCTTCTTTGAGTTCTTCTTTTGCGCACTGTATAATGGCTCAGTACAATAAGAGACAATAAATCAAAATGATGGAACGAGTTTGTTTGCCTTTTAAAAATGGAAAGAGAGGAGTGAGAGTGATAAAGTTTACTGGAGGAAGTCTCTACATGTGGTGTGCAGTCCTCGTATTCTAGCCAACAGTAAATTGCCAAAACCACAAACACACATATACAAAAACCGGCTACAGCCACCACCTTTGGATAGTTTATTATGAGGATAAAAGTTGACCCTGAAGTGACAAGCTACTAGAAACTGCTATGTCAGTACATGTGTTGTATTTCTGACTCATTTGAAAGTCTCATGAGTAAAAAGTAATTTACAATTCAAACCACATCAAATGATTAAAAACAACAACAAATGTATTAATAACCCAACAAAAGGAAAATGAAGGAAATGAGCTGACAAATGGAATCAAACGTCAGTATTACAGCACATCTATGGGCTCTGACTGTCAACTTATGACCTTTGAACTATTCCATGAGATTGATTGACAGCTGAGCTGCCCTCTGTGACTGAGTGCTGGCCAGTGCTGACAGGTGTCAGGCAACAGGTCAACATGTCAAATGCCTGCAATCACAATGATCTACAACTCAGAAAAACAACAGCGACCGTGCAGTAATACACTCACTATAAGTTTTATGTTGATAGAAGAAACCAAGGTAAGATCGATACTCTCGGACATTTTCAATACTACATTTATATATTTCCATTTTTTGGATTTATGTCATAACGTCCTGATAGATGTTGGTTTTAAGCTAATTTGTAAACCATCCCTGTTCTATCTTTGATAAAAGTAAGGAACCTAATGCTCACTACAATTGATTGTCAAGCAAGTTTTGATCTGAGCTCCAGATAAAGTTGACTGTGAGGTTGATTTCAGTCCCTGACACAGTCAAAGATGATTTAGTAGTCTTTGATCAGATACAGAATAGCTGCGCGTCTTGTAGGCATATTATGTAATCATGTCAACAACATTGCCAAAATAACACAGAAACTGAGGCAACCATTGACACATTTATTTTACCATTGTAAGGGGCTGCAGCATCATGATCCTAATGCAGCTTCTCAGAAAGAGACATTAATAGTTTCAAACATGATACTGATGTGACTTATAGAAAAACTTTGCAGCTGATTTTTTTTGTGTGGTCTGTCCACACAGTAGTAGCTACTGTACTATATTCTTATTAACTGAGACCAATGTCTGTTTGGAAGGTTCAGAATTAACACTAACAACGTATTTGATTAGTTGCTGATTGGCTAAATCTTGCAAAACATTGCAGTCATTTACATGCTGTTGTTGAATTTAGTTTCATCAAGTTTCTAAATGACTCTCCAGAGAAAGAGCACACATCTTACAATGTTCATTCAGTTCATTCCACTTAATTTAAGTGTTGCACATTGCCAGGATAGGAGCAATGGCATCCTGGAATGTTCCATTTGATTTAATTGGTTTCTTTAAAAATAGTCCAAAAACATTTTCATGAGGACCGAAGATTGGTTTTCTCTTACATGGTACAAACACGAGTGGCAGCTTTTTTATTTCGCACGCACGCACGCACGCACACACACACACACACACACACACACACACACACACACACACACACACACACACACACACACACACACACACACGAATACAGCTTTTACGCAAGCAGAAAACAGACACACACACACACAGAGAGAGAGTTTGGGACAGTGTGATGAAAAAGGAGGGAAACATAAATGGACATTTGATCCAGGGAAGAATGAGTGAAGGAGAAAAGGGCATGCTGTAATTGGTTCCTGCATGGCAGAGAACAATCAACAAAATATGGAACTGTTGAACTGACAAGCTTATGTCGTTACGTGACTATCGTCATACAAGTCTCATGCAGACTGACTGACACTCTGTATTTGTTATTTTGTTATTATTTCCATAAATCCATAGTTTCTTGGATCTTTAGTCAATCAGTTATTTTCAAATTACACCACAGCTCAAGCATAATCTTTACTTTCCAGTGTGTTAATGTACAATGACAGGTCACAAACATGTTATAGAAACCCACAGTAGAAAATGAAAGAGCACAGAGTCAGCCATAGGAGAGAACTCCTCTCTTAATAGGTTTAATAATGGTAGTTAAGTGGATAAAGTGGTCGGCTCCAGGAAGGAACAGTAGGAGACAGAGACAACATGTACATGTACGTACATGTGTGTACATGTGGGTAAACACAAACATGCACACACACACACACACACACACGTCATGCACACAGAAGAAGACTATTGTTGAACTGGCATGCACACCAGAGTCAACAGGAAGCAATTTGCAACAGGAAGTCAGCACTGGTCAAACAGGTTCCCATGTGCACACACACACACACACACACGCACGCACGCACGCACGCAAAGTGTATACACGTGTCTTTGGTGGCTCTGCCAGCCTCAGGGCCTTCATTAATGCATGTGGACTGTACGCTGGAGCCACTGGGAGCAGAGCCATCTGGTTCAGTTTGTCCTGTTCATCAGCTAGCGTTTACTGAGGTGCCAGTGACAGCACTCGATCCTGTCCTCAGGGACTGACTGACTGGCTCTAGAGTGGACTGGATGTCTGGTCAGTTTAGTTGTTCAGATTGCCTCATTCATCAGTTAACACTCTTTTAACACTCTGTCCCGGGACCTCACATTGGCACAGAAAAAACTTCCCCAAAAAAACTGTTCAACGGGGAGAAAAAGGGAAGAAACCTTTTTTTTTTTTTTTTGCAAACAGCCAATTGTCTTAGCTTAGCACAAAGACTGGAAACAAGGAAACACTTTTAAAAAGTCCTAATAGATCTCTCTAAATGCCACACAATGTACCTTTAAGACATCTTCTTGGGCTCTGGGAAATTGTGATGGGCATTTCTCACTACTTATTGACATATACATCTGATCAACTACAAATTTGATTGATTGATTGATTGGATTAATCAGCAACAATCTACACTGAATCTTGATGAAGAGTTTCCTAGCTGCTTAACAACAGAGAGGCTGTGGTCTAAATCTAAAAAGTTGTCACTGCCACACCGAGAATCATCACTCCTATTCCAGTGAGAGGAAACCCAACACAGAGATCTGCCGAGAGAGCAGCTAAGTCAGTAACAGGGAAGCTGGAGATAACTGTAAGTGTTTGAGACACGGGCGTCGGTATGCCGTCCAGGAGGAGTGAGTTTCATTCTGACAGTCGACTCAGAGCTGACATCGCACTCTGGAGAGGGAGAAGTGAGTAAGCCTTACCGTTTGAAAGTGGAAAAGCAAAGTAACCATGACTTATTCCAAGTTCCATAGTCTCACAAAAAGACACTGAAGGCCAAAGTCCACGGAAATCTAAGTAAAACTCTGTGGCTTTTTGTTTTTTTGGACAGACTGTTAACATTTCAGCCACAGTTCCAGAGGGCAAATTTAGGAGTGGCTGGTCGGAGGCTTCACATGAAAGTGAAGTCTCTTTCTTCTCTCATTATCGCTCTGCCTTTCTTCCGTTTTCTCTCATCTTTGATCCCTCATTTCTGCATTTCTGAGCCCTTGCAGTTTGTCACTCCCCCTGTCCTGCCACCCCACACTCTGTGTCTCTCTACTTTCAGTGCCTGGGGACAGGATACCCACAATCATCCCTGCCAAGAGATACAACATCAGATGACACCTCGATAAGCATCACTCACAGCCGGGGCAAGTCACTATCCGGCCCTGGAGAAGAAGGGAACAAGAGGTAGCAAAACTCAAAGCAAAAAGCCAAACTATCCAGGGAGTGGAGATGTAGACGAAGCTTAGAGGGGGAGAAAAAGGCATCAGGAAGATGTTAAGGAGGAAAGAGGAGAGGCAAACAAAAACGCAGACAGGAAGCGAGAGCGAGCACTGGAGAGAGATGTCAACAGCTGAACACGCTGACCACTGACACACAGCAGAGAGATTTAACTGAGCTATTTTGATATAGCTCCTTATTTTAGATCATACGTCCGTCAGAACACTTAAAGGCTCAATTTCTCTATTTATCCATCAGTCATCTCACAAATCCACTTGCCTTTCTGGCAGCAGCAGCACTGACATTTTCAAGAGACCTGGCAATGAAACTGTACTATAACTCTCAGTCTTACTGCATCATGGCAACATGCATTTGGTCCTGGGGTTTTTTCCTAACAACATTTAACATCCATTATTGAAAAATAACACACTTGTATCTGTACTAATCCAACACATGACAATCAAAATGAATATATTGTAAAATGATGGTCAAATAAGCTCCAATTGCTTTAAAGCCATTCCAAAAAAAATAGGAGCTGTATATTTCCTGGAATATTAAACCAGTCTTGCTTGGCTTAGGCTCTCAGGAAATGAAAAGCAATGGGTAAATATAAACAGAGTGCATGCATGCATCCATGTGTGTGTGTGTGTGTGTGTGTGTGTGTGTGTGTGTGTGTGTGTGTGTGTGTGTGTACCTAATTATTGATAAGACTAGTAAAGCAGTAAAATTAAATTAACCATGATAATTATTTGTACACTGCATTATGCTGGTTATAAATAGCTACAGCAATGTGGCCACCTTAATGAAGTAACGCAGATGCTCATCTGATAGGATAGATCCACTTCAGCCACCATCCCACTGAGTTCTCCATCTGTATCGACTTAAAGCTCTTTCTACCCTCCCATTGATGTGCCATGACATGTCGAGCTGCCACAGGACAGCGTTTCCACCCGGTCTCCCGTGGTGAGACACAAACAGAACAGAAGAGGTGGAAAAACATGGCACTTGTTGCCATGTTGCTCGAGACACCCCAAAGGAGAGATAGGCATATAAATTCACAATTTCTGGACGAGAGCTGAGTCAATATTAGCACACTGCAGATACATCGGTAACGGCGTAAATTACACCTGATAAGTAACAAGAAATACCAACGTCTGAGGTATTTTATAAAACAGTTTGACTTCCACTTTCAATAATTAAGACTGAGGGACAACACTATTCTGTCTAACACTTGCTTATTTCACAAGCACATATTCCATAAAGCATCATAATTGCTATGTCAATTAATATATCAGCTAGAACATTAGCAGAACAGCTGCTGTGTACGACTAAACACAGCAACCATCTGTATTTCACTACGCAACATTAGGATCCATCATTTAGGACAGCTGAGTCTGGGATACAGACATTTGTCTCTGTCAGGTGCCCTTTGGTCATCAGCGATTGTCTATACACAGACATGTATACACAGTGTTGACGTAGACAGATATCCTTCAGTAGATAGATACTGTGGGAAAGTGCATTCTTACAGCAGCATACATAAGTTACACAGAGTAGATAGTATAAATGTTGATCAAATTAAAAGCAAGAAAGGTTTTGTGGCGTATACAGACACCACACTATACCAAATAGTGATGCAAATGCACGCACAAGCCGACAGACTTATTCCCAATACGTCTATTCTATCCCAAAAACAGTCTGGCTAGTCTAGTTTTCCAATATTTTACATTTACAGGCATATATAGGAGCATAGAGAAAATGTTTTGCTACAGTTTCCGTAATTCGCTAACCTGCACGTATACTGAACTGTCTCATTAAAAAGTAAATATTTCACTCTCGGTTATTAAAAATTAAAATCTGTGTATTCTTTTGTAGGTCACAGTAGGAGTCTCCGCTTATATTTTCTGCACTTGCTTTAATCACAGTAAATTAAATCCTCTTGGCAAACCAAGAGCTCTCTAGCTCTTTAATGGAATTATGTGCACACATGCACCACATGCAGCATTATCAGAGCAAACACTGTGAAAAGGCTTTACGGTTGTTAGATCGCTACTCAATAAAAAAGAAAAAATACAGAAATGAAAAGTCAAAACTAATGTGCTGAATACATATGAATAAACTAAACCCAAAGCTTTACTCAGTAAATACAGAGTGTTTTTACCTCTCAACAAGCAGCTTCAGTCTTCCCCTCTGCCTCTGAGCAGTCCTGTCTGTAGAGTGGGACACACCACCTCCCTCCCTCCCTCCCTCCCTCCCTCCCTCTCTCTCTCTCTCTCTCAAACAAGCTCTCACTCTCTCTCACCTACTCCCTTTGCCTCCCTCCCTCTCTCACGATAACACACACACACACTCCCACTGTGCCAGCAGCACATGCAACATAGCTTTTTCCCTCTCACTATGACTGCATCATACGCACAGAGACAGCAAAGCACGTCGACTGTGCAAATGCTTTCCCTTGCACGTGCACTCACACACACATCAATACACCACGTGCGGGCACCGGGCAGCCTCGCAGAGTGCTGATGTCCAGTGACCTCTCCAGTGGCCTGAGGCTGAGGGAGAGATGACAAGTGGCAGCAGGACAAAGAGGCAGGATTAGATGGGCCGCACAAAGGATGCACAACAAAACAACAACCGTGGAACCGAAAACGGTGGTGACTGTTATGGAGACGGTACTAAGCTGGCGTAACACACCGATGAAAGCAATTAAGACTTGAAAAGAAGTCCCAAAAAAAAAAAATACCACGGAGAAGGTGGGAGAAGCTTTAACTGTGACTATAAAACATCAGGAAAAAGGAGAAATGTAACGGAGATGAAAGGTAAAAAAAAAAGAAAAGATGATGACAGTGAGACGCAAGAGATGAAAGAAGTAAAAAAAAAAAAAAAAAAGGAAGGAAGGAAGGAAGCAATATGTTGACATATGAGAAGCACGTAGAAACATACAGTGGGAGCGTAGCGTGACATGAAGCCCAGAGCAATTTGTAGCCCTGACCCAATGTTCCCCTTTATTTATGAATACCCCCAAACGGGACTGATTACACACACACTCACACACTCACACACAGTCGGCCTCCCCAGCTGCCTCTCACTTATTTGAGTCCCCCCCCCCCCATCCCCCTCTGTAGCAGGCATCTACGGCACTCTTGTTATTTTCTATATTTACCCACTCAGACTTCTCCTATCCAGATTGATCATCGTCCCGTGTGACAATGTCCACGGCGCCTGCCTCTCCTGCAGCCACCAAGAGTTGTTTTGGGCTATCGTGGTGGTGACCATGGGGGACGAGTATGACAAAAATAATAATCCTCTTTTAATACATGCAGGGAGAGGGCACAACAGCTGGTAGTGCCCAGGTTTACACTGTTACAGTGCGTGTGAGTAGGAGGAGGAAGGGATGCCTCCCCCCTCCCTCCCTCCCTGCCTCCCTCCCTCCCTCCTCCTCCCCCCTGTCATAAATCCCATAGGATTTGAGCTGATCTGAAGATCTGAGAAATATATGCAAAGTGAAATTGTTTTTTCTTGTGTGTTTGTGCTGTTGGACAGTGAGGCACAACTGCACACTTACAGCAAGGTCATGAGCTCACTCCGTGGTGTGTGACACTGAGCTGCTGTGAGCGGGGTCACGGGAGAGCAGAGGCAGCTACTGCCAATGCTTTGACATAAGCTGTGGATAGAGAGAGTGCTTCCCTCTAACACAGCGCCAACACATCCTCTTATAATGAAATTATCCACCTAAAAACAACAAAGATTAGGCTCCTTGTTCAAAACACAGTCTTTTGCATGGCAGTCTTATCTATTGAGGGAACTATCTGTGGAGTAAATTGTGTCCCTGCCGCCAATATGATGGATTTTTACCTTTCATGATTGTTTATGATGGCAGTGCAAAAAACGGTGACGAGAAGCTATTTCTCTTTGATTCTGAGGGAGTGACAACAACACTTCATGTTCACCACTGATGTAATGCATGAACATGTTCTGCAGTGTTTTCAGGTCTTTTTTCTTTCCTTGGTATCTTCAATTATATCTCATAATAGATCATTTCACTTCTTTTGATGCAATTTTCCTGGCTTCAAGCTTTTTTTCAAGTGTCAGTAATGCCACTAAAACAAGTCTAATTTATTGACCCAAAAACACTTAAGTTCCTTTTCTGCCTTGCTTCCAGAAGAAATGTCCCTATTCATGTTAAAGCCTTGTATACATACATCTTGTTCTCAGTAGACAGTATTTCTCAGGGACACCGGGAGGGAATTCGATGGACTAACAATGCCTCTATTGCTCAAAACGGTGATCGAAAGCCTTTCACCATGGTTTTCCCTTCCTATTTCCAATAAACCAGGCCATTGGAGGATTGTCATCGTGCATTAGCAAGCAGCGGTTACGTACTTGAATTTCTGATTACTATAGTAAAAGTGGACACCTACTGCTCTATTACAACCTGACAGGTCTGCGTACAGACGTGCAGTTTTCCTCCTCAAAGGTGCCATCTCCGTCAGCTGTGCTGTCTCTTATGCTTTCTCCTCCTCTGACCCCCACTGAGACAGCTCACAGGCTACTGCCCTCTTATGATCAGCCTAAGAGCACTTCTCACAGACAATGCGAATGGAATTATTATATATATGATATATTATTATCATGGAATTGTGTAAAATATTATATTTTAATAAGCACAAATGCTTCTTATCAAGCTATATGACAGAGACTTCACTGAGACTTTCAGGGTGTTTGAGGACAGGAGCTCCTGCTATGCCACGTTAACACATGACTGAGTTACTCATAGCAACCTGGCTGGTTGCAGTTCATGGGGGGGGGGGGGTGGCCTTCTTTAACCAGACATCTAGGTCAGTGCACATGGCTTACTCCACTTAAAACTCACATCTGAACCTCTGACACAGAAGCACAATTTGCTTAGGACAGGAGGAAGGTAAAGTTAAGGAAATGTTCGGCTTACCTTGGCTTCACATGTCTTGTGAACTGCAGCCTTGCACTCTGCACACAGAAAGGAGAGTGCACGTATTATTCTGACAGTGAGCTTCGAGAGAGACAGTCATGGTGACCTCATCTGTGTGAGATCTAGGTGCACATCCACGCTGGTCAGTTGCATCTCTGCCTGACCTGACTGCGACGTGGACTCACCCTTGCAGAAAGCCCCGGGGTTGTCGATGTTTTGCTTGCACACATCGCACACCCGTTTCCTCTTGAAGTTCTTCTCCGTGAAGGTGTGGCTCCCTGCTTTGACGAGCTGCAGACACACAAATCAATAAAATTAGTCGAGAGGAGAAACGCTACTGCTCATGTGGTTGTAACATGTTCAGCTTAAGGAGTTTTCCCATGTGTCTAAAGCATTTCATCTCAGCATTGGATGGTCACTGTCCCCTGTCTGGCTGCTGTCAGAGCAGATGTGTGCTGGTTCAGTGACACACCAGCACGAGCACTGATGCCCTACCTGCTGTACATTCAGTTTCCTCCACTAAAAGCTTCTGTCATATCCCGCTGTGTTTCGAGGAATTCAACTTGTCCTCATTCTGTCTCAGTCTGTGGGGCAGCTGATATGATGAAAAACAATAAGCTTCCTGTGCTGCCACCCTCCTCTAATGTGCTGGGCTAAATGCAATTGAATAGATGGGTACAATGTTCATTTTTTTTGTGGTATCCTGTTGGCTATCTTCAGGTCCCTGGGCTGGGTGTATCTTTCCAGACTGAAATATCTCATCAACTATCACATGGTTTACCATAGAATTTAGTACAGACATTCATGTTGCCCAGAGGATTAACTGAAAAAACTTTGGCGATACCCTGACTTTTCCAGTAAGTGCAAACATCAGGTCAAAATTTGAATTTGCCCAATACTTTGGTTTACAACCAAACTCTTGCGAAACAAATTTTGAGCTGAGCCCAGCCGTACGTATTTGCACGGAGGAGAATTTCCACTCCGGCAGCGTTGAACGGCCTATCCTCAGCCTTTACTGTGAAAAACAGAGTCTGTGCCTCCATCTGGTGGATGAATCGGGATAGCATACTGCAACAGATTATTCAAGTAGACCTTGTAGTCGCAGAGATACAATGTCATTTTTTAATTTGGGGCCTAAGTCAGAGGCCTACGGTTCAAGATTATTGGCTGAAAAGTTTCATGTACTAAGAATACATTAAATGAAGTGAATGATTCTTAGTAACAGTATCAATTTAAATGATAGAGGAGATATGAAAAAAATACATAAAAGGCATGTTTGTGCATGCACACACACACACACAGTCCCAGTGAGGGTATGTAACCTAAAGCAAATAAGTAGTGACCTGAGTTTTTTATAAAGCAACACATACGTGTCCCAGTGAAAAGAAGGATAATGTTTATATAAAACTATTAATACTCTCCCAAAGCAATGCCTTTTGACAGCATGTGAAACACTTAAAACCATTAAAACTTTCCTTTAGCACAGAATGAGGAGGTGCCTGGAAACATCAGAAGGGAGTGGGTATTTGTACTGTGTGTGTGTGCGTGCGTGTGTGTGTGTGTGTGTGTGTGTGTGTGAGAGAGAGGCAATAGGAAAGGGGGAGGGCCACAAACAGCGTACCTGCACACACTGGTGTTTCTTTTCCTGTTAAATGACTCGATGCATTTCTCTGGTCTTGAAAAAACATTTCTCAGCTCAGGCATTTTATATATTTTCCGATGCCTGGCTTTTTCCAAACAGGGGGGGCGGGGTGGGGAGGCTTTGAATACAACTCTGGAAGAGGAAGGTGTATGCACACCGGTTTTTACTCACACTCTAAAACACTTTTTTGTTGACTATCTGACACCACAGTCTCACTTGGCCCACCATCTTGACTGAGAGAGTGGAAGGAAACTCCTTCTATTTACCACAATGCTCTATAAAACAGCCATGTCTCCCGAGACCAGAGTACACAGTCTAAATCCTTTATGGCTATAATTAATGTTTTATGTAGCCCTGCCCTGAGCTTTGTGTGGTTACTAATGGGAATGTAAATGCAGCTGATTCACTCTGACTACACTTCACAACCCTCAACAAAATGAATCCCCATAATTTGTGACATGCTTCTTTAAAAACGGTGAATGATTTTCAGATAGCTGTTTGCTAACTGTGTCTGCTGTTTGGTGGTGAGTAGGTAGTGTACAGTGGGATTTAGAGCTTTATTGTTGAAAATCCCGCTAGATTTAGCTGTCTTTGGCCAGAGCCAGGCTAACTGTTTCTTTATGTTTCCAGTCTTAAAGCTAAGCTAAGCTAACTGGCTGCTGCCAATAGCTTAATTTTTAGTATTCAGATGCAAGAGTGGTATTGATCTAACTCTTAGCAAGAGAGCAAATAAATGTAATTCCCAAAACCTTTCTTTAATTATACAGCCAACAAATCAGGGCATTCAAGCACTAGTGACCAAACAAATAAATAATGTGGATTCATTAAACAGTTGGATCCTTATAGCCACTGTAGAGAGAGTTACAGTAGATGGGTATTTGATGAACAATGCCCTGAGAACAATACCATAAACCACAACATGTGTATGCTGCAATTCTAGTCATGAAGATTGCACTGTGTTTTTATTGTAATGAGGGTCTGATGTCCTCCAGTTGGGTTCAGGGGTCGTACAGAATGTTTAAAATTGTTAGAGGGTGTTCTCCAGCAAATAAAAGGCATCAGTTAAAATAAATTAACGAGTGAATTCATTTTTTAAATAATTTAATTACTCTTCTTGTCTTATCTAACAACAATAATCCTCTCTGGTGAAAAAGAAAGGTGTTTATTTTGATCACTGTCCTGTACTGATCATAAGCTCAGAGGCATGGATGGGACACATTAACGTTATGCTGCATGTATTGATCTTAGAGCAGCAAAATAACATTGGACTATTGACACATGTCCTCTGCTGTTATGATGAATGGAAGCTGCTGAATCCACTGAATGTTTTGAATCTGGGTTTCTGTGTGTGCAGTAGTGCAAGTGTGTGTATGTGTGTGTGTGTGTGTGTGTGTGTGTGTGTGTGTGTACGAGGGGATTTAGGAAGAGAGACGATAGGCCGGTGAACCTGACAAAAAGAGGGAATGTGAGGAGAGAGGAGGCCCCTCCAGCCATTTACATTTGAAATGGTATTACATAACTCGGGAATTTTGGCGCTTGAATCGATTGGACTTGGTAATGGAACACTTGCTGTACGTGTAACCGTGTCCCTTCATAAACCTGACCAGAGATCACCTGCAGAACAAAAAGAAGAGCTGTGTGTTATCACACTGACGAGTTAGTTGGACCACACTCACAGTAGAGGACGGCTACAATGTCTATCACAATCCCTTTATTTACACATAAAGAAAAATTCAGCAGAGTGAAATTCCACAATAAGTGAAAAATACTTCTACATAAGAAATGTTGCAATAATGTTATAATATTGCTTAAAAGATATACAAAATATGATCTGGATATATCAATATCAAGATGTAAAGTATCAACATTAGATCTGAATATTAGGTTTCTTATTAGGTTAAATCAGTAGCATTGTGACATTACTTAAAAATACCAAAAGAGCATGTGACTAGACACTCAATTGATTTTTCCTTTGCCATTTGCTTTGGTTTAACTAAATTATAAATGTTGTCCATGTTTATTGTGACCTATTTAGGTTTTACGGCTGCACATCTGAGCCAAGTTGTAGTAAAGCTGCCTAAAAAAAAATCACAAAAAAAGAAACAATATCAGTGCATTGTTGTATTGCAGAATGAGGAGCAGCTGACAGGGACAGGTTAATCACTACAGCGTCTTCTCCTTCTTCAAGGTCCGTGAATTCTTCAAAGGTAAAAACATTGACTATTCTAGAGGGACCGCTATTTTAACATTTTATTTTGGATGAACACATCAGTGTTCCATCAGTTCCATGTTGAAACCTCACTGGAATTACTCATATTTCAATACCAGCGTGTCAGTTTTCAGGATGAGTCAACGGCACTGCCTGGTGGACAAATAGTAGTATAACTTTCTTTTTAATGACCTTATGAATGCAGACCTTGTTGTATTATCTGTGTTGCAACTAGAGAAATGTCCCTTAAAATTAGTGGAGCATATCTGAATCGGTAATCTGGTCTACAAATAAACAAAACTCAAAACTTTATCACATCGACTAAAGTGAGTTAGCACTTAAGTTTAAGCAAATCGTGTGGACACAATATTAAGAACATGTGTCACATAATTCAATCCGATCACAATAGAGTATTTGTTTAATGCTCTATCATATTGAGCCTTTTAAACCCTCTAAATGCCTCTAAATTTTGTTGAAGACTTTTGAATTTGGACTGACTATAGACTGCATCGGACTGTACAGGTATTAGTGACATTTATGTACTCTTGATACTAGTAAACAGGAACTTCAGCTGAGTGGACATTCAGTCTCCAGAGGCTCCCGTGACTATCAGCAGTGTTGCAGTATTGCATTGCAGTATTAAACAACCCCACCCCGTTTGGATTTTTTCAGCCAAAGCCTATGTCATTCTCCAAGCATGTCGGGCCACTGCAAAGAGCCCGAAGCACTTCTAACATGGAGCCGAGGAGAGGGTCAGGCTCCAACAGAAGCATAATGGATTTCTTAATGACTGTGGCTGCATGGGCTTTTTATTTCTGTGAGGGCGGCAGCAGTTGTAGCATTTTTAAAAGCTGTTATTCCAAAACAACTCAGAAAGGTTATCTAAAGCTGAGTTTTAAATACATTTCTGGCTGAATGCACATATATTTTATGAAATGTAAACATTGTGCTAATTCATTCATAAATATAAACAAAAAAACATACAACTGCAACACACACACACACTGTAATGAATACAGTGTACAGTGACACCCCCCACCCCTCAGCAGTAAATTCCATGGTCGTGCGTGAGTGTTTTTTTTCAGTGACACCTCACTAGTGATGACATACCGGAGAGCAGGAGCCACGACCTCTAGCTTTGGGTAACACACATGAGCGTGCACGTCTCTCACACACATGCGCACACGTCACACGACACACACACACACACACACACACACACACACACACGATCCACTCAGGAAGGGACGGGAGCAGGTGGCGAGCCAGGGGTATGCTCTAGTTCTGGCAGGGTATTTATAACCTGCATGAGTAGGGGCTGTCACCTCTAAACAGCCATGAAAATGCTGAAAATAGGTGTGGGAATGAGTGTGTGTTTGTGTGTGTTTGTGTGTGTGTGTGTGTGTGTGTGTGTGTGAGAGAAAGAGATGGAGTGGGAGACAGAAGAAACAGACAGACACTACAAACAACATAGAGAACTCCTGGACTGTTTGCATGTATGACACAATTCATTCCTCTCCATTGCAGAGTCCACCCATTCAGTTGGGACTATGTTATCATAATTTGGCATGGTCAGACACACTCAGACACACACACGCACACTAAGAAATTCATACAGACACACACAATCAGGGCTTTAGGGGATTTGAAGCCACATGTGATCTGAGTAATGTTTTTGTTGCAGCAAGATCCACAAGTGCAGCACTGTGTGAAAATAAAGGGACTTTACTTGAAATTAATTTTCTTTCTGTTTAACCGTCTAGTCTGACATGCAGCATGCCAGAGTGATTTACTCTGACATGTGAGAACGCACACATTCTGGTGCATAGCCTCGGTGGGAAACCAACAGACACTTTTTTTTTATTTTAGTCTCTACAAAAGTCCTACAGAGGCTTCAAGTGGCTTGTTCCTAAATAGAGCCAGCAGCCAGGCAGACGGCGGGTCAGAACCTAACAGTAACCCATACCACTTCCTCCTGAACCTTGACCCCCCCCCGAGAGCCATGATTAACAGGGATCAAGTGGATCGTCCACCACTCTCTGTATCTATTTTCATCGTTCCTCGCCAATGATCCCATTGTAGTAGTAGTGTTGTATTCAGTCGTCACATACAATACAATGAATAAAGCCTATATACAATCTAGTATACAATATGATACCATTTAACGTAGTAGGAATGAAAAATTTGTGAGGCGATCAAAATCAAACTTTTGACGAATCTCATTGACATTATACTCGTGCATCCAATTTGTGCGTCTGATGCAGGGACCTGCAAAACACATGTTCATCCTGCGCCAGGCAAGCGTGTGCTGCACAAGATGCTTCTGCTCTATTTAATGCTGGCAAAAACACAGGAGGAATATTAAGAGAGAGAGAGAGAGAGAGAGAACTACTTTGGTGTCATCTAATTTGGAAACACAGTGGTAATTCTTTGGATTTCTTTGGCTGATGTCTGTCGACTAGTATGTGATGAATGTAGTGTATAACAATTAAAGAAAGTTCAGCTACTTCTTCTGAGTCAAATGATAAACACTAAGCAGTATCTATGGCTTTTTGAAACAGTATTGTACATCCCAACATACAGGACCACAACGTTTCACTTCTCTCGTGATCTTTTATCCTCAAACTGCAAAAATGCTTTTTCGATTTAGCTCCTAATGGACTCAACATACTGTATGACCATAAGCGAGGCATTTCTGCCATGCACAACCACATTGCTCAGAGTTCCCTAAAGAGCAGTTATTCACTTACCTCAGCAAGTTGAAGGATGTCAGGATGGACCTCAGGCTCTGCCTCTATGGGGCTTCCTCCTGTGTCGGTATCAGGTCCATGTGTCTTCATCCTGCCGGTGCTGTGAATGCACCCCATATTTTCCTCGTATCTTTATTTTCTTCAACTCTTATCCGCTTCTTCCACACAAGTGCTTTGCTCCAGAAGTTCCTCCTCCTCCTCCTCCTCCTCCTCCTCTTCTCAGCGCTTCATGTTTTGAAGGTCCTCCTTACGTTTCTGCGACAGCTAACGTCTTCCTCTCCAACATGTTCCTTCTTCCCCAGTGACTCCTCACACCTCTGCCCTTCTCTCTGACAGCCTGTCCTGCCTTGAAATCCACCCCAGATGACTTTTTTTTTCTCCTTTCCCCCCCTCTCCTCTTACAACCCCTCTTTCACCCCTCCAAAAAAGTGTCACCAAGCACAGACTCTCCACTCCTCCTCCCCCCCCCCCGACCCACCCACCTCTCCTCTTACACTTTTGCCTGTCCCTTGCTCCCTGGATATCCTCACTGTGCAAAGCATGCAAGCATACAGTCACCACCTCTTCCCTTCCCCCTTTCCACTTGCCAATACCTCCGTCTCTTCTCTACAGACCCTCAAATGTCTCATAGGCCACTCTCTCCCACTCCACACTTACAGACCCTCCACTTTTCCCCTCTCTCTCTCTCTCTCTCTCTCTCTCGCTCCATCAGGCTCCTCTTGCTGTCTCTCCATGGGGGAGAAGGGGGCAGCTGTTTTGACTTGTTGATGTCAGGCCCTTCCCCTTTCCTTTGGCTTCACTTCAGCCCCTGTAACCCTCCTCTTCCTCATGGGGGAGTGATTAGATAGAGCTTCTTTCACACACGTCATCCCTCTAGACTGTAACTTTGCACATGAGAACCTACCGTTTTGATCCCACGTCGTCAGCTCGTCGTGAGGAAGTGAAGACTTGCTTGTCCGCGTTCCTAGTAAACAGGATCTCTGCATCTCCCTTGGATGTGAAAATGCTAAGATGTAATGAACCCCAAGACCCTGTTTAATAGGACACATGACAGCAACATGAATGTCCTCTCTTTTCTCCAGTCTCTTGCTCTCCACTGAAATGAAAACAATGATAGGCTCTGTGCTTACATTTGAGATCTGCTACTCCAATAGTTAAATTCCTTCAGACTGCATCGCTCTCTCTCTCTCTCGCTCTGTGTAACACACATACACAACTGTATTTCTCTAAACTGGGTTCTCCAGACAAAATACTGCTTCAAGCTGGAGGTTTTAGGGTTGTGAAGGGAAAATCTACAAAACAATAAGCTCTTTCTAAATCCATGTTTTAGGCCTCTGGTTAGACCATGCAAAGCGGTCATTGATTTAAAGTGAGACCAATCTGTGACCGCAAGTTAAATTAGCCATCAAAACTCTCAACACGCATTAGTAAGTGCACAAGTAAAATGTTCAGTGACTTCACAGATGCCTCTGTATTACAGTCATGACAGACTATACGTTTAAAAAGAGAACACATTTCACTTGATACATCATCTGGGGACCTGACTGACGCAAACCCGAGTCATGTTGTGGCTTGAAGTGAAAGGAAGGACCCTCCTGTGTGGACCAGCTGCTGATCCACATGGCAACAGGGTTGGATTGTGGGGAGGGGGGGGGGGGCTAATGGCGCACAGACACACGTATATATACCTGAAATTTGCAGTTCTCTTTTTACAGACGCAAGCATGTAGAGAAGAATTCAGATCTGTATTAGTTAAAAGTAGAATTACTATGTACTACAGTATGTAAAAATAGCATGCATTAATGTGTGCAAAGGATAAATGGGTGGAGTATTTCATTAATCCTAGTGGGAAATGTTTGTTGCAGCAGCTTAGAGCAAAAATAAACAAAAGGTAATAGTGAGTATAGTAAAAACAATGAGCAACACTTTCATGTTGTTGCTGGTAAAAGTGAAGCTAATAACGTTATTACACAGTTAGGTGGTTTAAACTAAAAGCATGTCATGTTTATATGTAAAGTAAATAATAACTAAAACACCATATTTCCCACTGAAGTATAAAAAGCATAAAATAAAAAATATCAGCACAAATTACAAGTACTTAAGTGTACTTGATTACAGTACTTGATCAAGAGGAATCCTTTGCGGACTTCGTTGTCGTGCAGAACTACATGGAATGTACAAATAGCAGGGATGCATTTCATCTTTCTTCCTTATTCTTTACCCAGATGTTTTATCGCCTAGAATGGCACCTGAATTCAGGTACAAAACTTTATATCTCGTTTCCCTTTTCAGTGCCACCATTAACCGAGACATCGATAGGAATAAGCAAAAGCCTTTTTGTCTCTTTACAATTGTCCACAAAGTGAGAATATACTCTAAAATCGATGTACTCTGTGAACAAATACACGGCCGATTTGTTTGTAAGTGATAAAAGCCGACGACAACTCTGGTGTGCGATCACCGAGCTTCAGCACACACAAACGCCTTCATGAGTCAAATTGCTTTACATGATACATTTAACGCGTAAATCTCCATCGGCAGCTATTGATATTACACCAGTTTATTTGATATCGCTACCAGTCATCATTCCCAGTGCCAGGCACTGGTATGCTGAAGAGAACGGCTTGCTGCCGAGGGCTCTAGGAGTCCTGTCCTACAGCTCAGTGGGTGCCGTGTGTGTCTGTGTGGGATGTGAAGCTCAGCAGGATCCCAACCAGCTGCCACCAGGTGCCCAGACCTCAGCAGGGGGTCGGGACTGAAGAAATATTGTAAAATGGTCCGTCTCTCAGACCACACCAGGAGAACAGAAAGCAGAGACAAATACTTTGTTGTTGTTGCACATAACAATTACGCATTTGATGATGCAACTTACCATCATGTGACTGTCACGGTTTGATGGTTAATTTATAAACACGCGGTAACTAAAGTGTGTCGGGCCTAGCCATGTAAATGCGGACGAGCACATAAAAAAAAGAAATCAGCATTAAATATGTACGTTTTTTTGTAAACCCCTGAATTCCCCCCCAGTAATGCATACATAAGAAATGACCACATACTATTTGAACGCACATAATGACCCCAATTTATTGCAAATTGGAAGACATGTTCATGGAAATCCTCACATCCTAGGCAACTCCAGACTTTCCCCAAATATTTGTATTACTCACTTCTGAAAGAGTGAATGATTTAGACAGCTGTGGCGACTCTTTGAGACAGCTGGAAACAACCATTATGAGCCTTTAATGGTTTGATCGATGCAATGATTGAGGATAAAGGTAATGGCACATAGTTCAGTGAGAATAGTGTCGTGCATGTTTTTCTTAACATATTAGTCACTCCTGAAATACTTTAGTCCTTTACACAGTCCTCTCTTACTGTGAAGCAGTTCAAACAATGCTTTGCTACATGGTGCTGCACACATGACAAATGGTTTTATACTAGTAACCCGTCTCAACATTTATGATTCAGTATTGGAAGACGGGATATTCTTGAACAATTTTCATGAACAAATTTGATTCAGGTGACTGATTTAAAATAATTCTATAATTAATACTTTACTTGTGATTAAAAAGCCTTCTAATGAATAGTTACGCATTCGATCTAGGATTTATGCCAGCCAATGAATCAAAACTTGCTAAAAAGATATAGAAAAAAAAAAGGTTCCACTTCATAAACTACATCTTCTGTCATATCCAACCTCACCACATCTGTGATCCACAAATATACAAATTCATTTCTTCCCCACTTTTTCCATTTATTTATTACAATTAATTCAATGTTATCCATCACTTTTTCATGTGTCAGCTACTCCTTTTCCATTTAAAACAAGTCCAGTATGTGACTATTCTTAAGAAGCTGAATAGTCCTGAAGGTGGGGCAGGGGAGGGAGGATGGGTGGGTGTTTTGAAAGAAAAAGGACAGATTTGTAGGAGGAAAGGAAGGAGGGAGTGATGTCCTCCCAGGAGCCTCTTCCATGTGAGGAGTTTTTTCATAAGCTATGTGAGATTATTTTTTTCTGCGGTCGTCTTTTTCTCCTCTTCTTGCGCTTTTTCAGGCCTCATCTCGTTATTTTCTCTCTAGTCTACGTCCTCTGTGTCGTCTCCTTGGTCTCCGTCCATTAGCAAAGCGGCGTACTTACTGGCTGAGCTGAACTTCTGAAGGCAAAACAAAATGGAACCTGGATCAGTACAGTTAGCTTTGGATGCTAAACAAATAAGAGCGTATACAAGAGAAAAGATGTCAACTTTCTCAAGGAGGGTGGAACAACATTAGGGAAATTTATTTTATGACTGATGGGCACTGGAAAACAAAGGATGTTTTTAAAACCTGTAATGCACGGGGGAGCACTGGTAAAACAACTACAGGCTTTAGGGAAACCCTCAATGAAGTATAATTTAGATGAAGTCTGACTAATCCTTGGCAGTGAAGGACTTACAGGGGTTGGGGATTCTTCAAATTTCTTTGGCTCTGGGGGTGGTCTGGAGTCTCGGTCTCTTCTGTTATCCTTTCTACAATCAGAGCGAACACTGAGGTTAAAACCTATTGGTAGACCTTGGTGCTGGAAAGTTGACTTTTGCTGTGAATCCTCAAACACACACAGCAAACAGACAAACTAAAGGAGCAAAAACTATGCTCATTTTCATCATCTGAAAGCTGCTTGGCCCCCAGTTCACATTGTGCTCAGTTCTCATTTTCAGAAGAAAAGCCTCAAATAAAAAAAACTCAGAAATATCCCAAATTTCAGGTCCAATTTATGTTGTCCTGTTGATGTTTTAGCGCTATAATTTATAATTTCCTGTGCTACATTATGTGGATTTTTGGAGTAGAAAAGGTAAAGCATTAAATGTGCACAACAGAAATCCTGGAGTCCTTGAGTTCTTAATGTCCACAACACTAAGAACAATGAATGCATCATCAGTCGTGAAACTGAGCATAGGTCATTCTTTACAGATGCCCAGTAAATGTTCTCCCAGTCTTATTAAGAACTTCGGAGTGGCTAGCTTTGGATGGCTGACCTGTCTGCCTCCTTTCTTCGGTCTTTGTTGGGCCCCTCTCCTCGGCCCCGCCCTGCTCCAGACCCTGCAGGCCCCCCTCGTGCCCGTGGGGGCCCCCGGTCCCGACGCATACCGTCAGCCTTGTTCTCATCTTAAAGGAGAATCCAGACAGTTGAGTGAAGGGAGGTCGTCGGACTTTATACAGTAGACCACACTCACAACACACTGCAGCATCAAAAAAGCCACTGGGTTGGATTCAAAAAGTGTAAGTCACTGATGTAGGGCCAAATGAGAGGTGCACAACTGCTTGACTGCAAGCTGAGCTTGTACAGTGCAACTCATTTCATTTAAATTTGATAATGGCTTGAAAGCTGTGCCAAAGGTTTCCAAAACAATAATAAAAAAAACAAGTTCTATACTGATTATGATGATTGGATATATGATGATAATGATTGGAGTACTGCAAATAATGTCGGTATTCAGTGTTTTTACATTTGGCAAGATTGCTCGAGTCGGAACCCGATATATTTTCTTTCTCAAATCAGAATCGTGGGGCATGTGCATATTATTGTGCACCATACAATGTAGACTAATGTGAGACATAATTCAGTGCTCCCCAATGAATAAACTCTCAGCAAGAAGATACGTTCATGATCTACTCCAGTCTTGATAGAAAAACACTAGAACTCCCTGATATGACTTGTGTAATAACAAGGATTGGATTCCCTGTCTGAGTTAAGTTTGACCTTTTATGAACTGTACTGCATGATTTGAAAGGTCCCAGATCTCAGTTTTCATGCAAACCGTAGTTGCCTTTTCTTGACCACAGAAGAGTTTGAAACCATTTACATATCGGTATTAATGATCACAAAAAATAAATCTTCAAAGGTTTTCAAAAACTATTGGATGGACTGCTGAATAAGAGGTCAACACTTCCCCCTTGTCAAACATTTTAGTTCATGACAGGAGCTCTAAAAACATCTGAAACTAATGACTGAATTCCCATCAGTTATTTTCACGTTGAAGGAAGCTGAGCTTGATAAGAACCTTAAAATGGCCACCTTACAGAGGCTAAACGTTTTGATTACGATAACTTGACCTTTCCACTGGTCCCAAACTTTGCCTTTTTGCCTCACTAGTAGAGGGAATCTAACAACAGCAAGGTTGTCTCATTTTCATCAATCCACTATATCTGTTTTGTGTGTAATGACCTTTACAGTCCCACAAAGTTGCTAACTTGGCACTCGACATTCATGTCTTCATCCAAATCTCAAAGTCATTATCACATATGATTGCGGATGTATGCAAGTGGTTACAAAACTATCTTCCATCTTCAGTTTCTTTTGTTGAGTCCTTTTATAGTTGACATGCTTTGCTCAATTGTATTTATAGTCTAGACTGAAGTTTGGTTTGGGTAAAATCTCCCACTCATCAGTAGGCCTTACCTGTTCCAGATCCTCTTTCATCTGCAGAACTTGGGGAGCTGAAGAGAAAGTAAGAACAGTCAGGGAAAGGCACACCAAACACTAATTTTACTTTTCTACAAGCCTTTGATAGCTAATTCTGGGAGTGAAAGCTTTTGAAATGGCTGTTTCTGAGCAGTCTTCCTAATGTGCAGTACGTCTCATTTGAGTACTCACCTGAGCTTGGGAGGAGCTGAACCACTTGGGGAGACAGGAGAGACTGGAGGTCGTCCATCACCCTCGCTAGAGCCTGTGCTGGCTGCACTTCTCTTGGCCCAGACGTTCTCCTTTGGAGGAGGTGCAGGCATCACCTTCAGCGGCTCCTTGGAGCAGCTGACGGGGGGGGGCAGCGGTGAGGTCCCAGGGGAGGAGGGCTCACCTTCTCTCCCACTGAAAACCTCATTCTCTCCAGAGCGCTCACTATCTCGACACCGGGAGCCTGGTGGAGGAAAAGAGGAGCACGTTGTTTCTTACCATTTTACATCACAATATTATTTCATCTTTTTTATAAACTCTTTTACCACTTGATGAGAATTTGTGTTTGTCTTGGAGGTTTTGTTTAAAGAACACTGCGAGAACAGAAGATGGCAGCATTTTTTAGACACAATAAAAAGGTACTCAAAAAACAGACACAAAATAGGATACACGGCCACCGAGAAGCACAATACTGCCCCTTCAGGTTTATAAAGAGAAACCAGATTTCTGAAGGCAAGCTCCATTAGAATTAAACGCAGACGTATCTCACCTCTTCCAGAAGTACTTCCTTGCTGTGAAGACTCACTTCCTGTGCGAGAACGCTGAGTTTGAGGTTCTTCAGTGCGCCAGCTTGGGTCCCTGAAAACAAGTGACAGCTTTGAGAATAGGGCCAAACTCTGCGACACACCAATTTTAGTGTGCTGCTGCTCTTAGGATAACAAAAGCTGAAGTGGTTAAAAGGTTACTTGAGGGATTTCCTTCACATGACCCTTTTAAGTGGGACAATACACAAAAAATGTTTTCCCCCCACTTAATAGTACAATAGACTTGTTCACAAGTGTAAAAAAGGGATTTTTCTGTCCCCTTGACTTGCGTGCAATGTGTCTGCCCAATATCGGCAACAAAAAAATCTTCCTGAAATATATTTAATCATAACTAACAATCTCCTAGTAAACTTGAGTATTTGAAAACTATCCCAAATTGAGTCGTCGTCATCATCTCATCAAAAACAACGTGTCGACTATCCATGCCGACCTCTGACCTGTCTCGCATCTTTCTGTCGGGTCCCCGGCCTTTGTCGTCCTCCAGCTGCCTCTGCAGTCTCTCTTCCTCCTTCTTCAGCCTTTCCTCCATCTCCCGCTCCTTGGCTGCTGTGTCAACTGGCTTGGCCGCACCAAAGATGGATGAGGCCCTGCTGCTGGAGCTCGGAGGTGCAGCTGGGGAAGTACCACCACCGCCGCCGCCCCCACCGCCGCTACCTTCTCCCTCATTGGGCACGCTACGGGGCTTAAGGTTCAACTTCGGTCTATTCATAGAAGCTGCTGTGAGAACAGGGGAAAAAAAATAAATCATATTAATAAGGAGTTGTGTGGCTATAAATATATGAAGAACCTGCACGCTTTGACACCAACCAAAACAAACTTAAATCACAGATTCTGAGGGAAGTGTGAAAATAAACATAATTTGAAAAAAAAATGTTCTCTACATTATATTAATTGAATAAGTGCTTAATATAGAATCCTAAAATTACCGTCAAACATAACTGAAGCAAACAACAAACAAAAACCTTACTTGATATGAACAGTTCATAAATAATGTTGACAAACGGTACTATTTGTATATTGCGCTCTTACCATCAGACCTCTCCTCCCTTTTCGGGTACCGGTCATCAGGCTGATCCCCATAACGGTCACTGCCGCCTCGACTGCTGTCATAGCCAGTGCCAAAGGCACGACGACTTCCTCCGCCACTACTACTACCACCACGAGAGTCAAAACCTAGAAGGATGGCAGGAGAGAAAACGGAGTTTAGTTCATAAACAATTGCAGTTTTATCAAGGGCCGTGTTTTCACTCTTCTCAATGAGCCTTCTATGATGCGCCAGATCTGAACTCAGCTGTCTGCATTTGCGTCTCCACACTTGATACTTCAATGAGGCTTGCCTTATTGCTAAGTGATGTTTGACGGTTAAAAAGGAGCATCTGTAAAACGGTTTCATTTCTTAAGAACTCTTCAAAACTCCTGTTATTTTGTTATTTAAAAGCTTTTATGTTGAAGCAACAAAATCAGGAAACATTGGGTTTTCATTTGCAGTTACTTTGCTCTCACTGAGAAGAGGATCTCCGGTATGGGGGGGAGAAGATGATTCGAGACCCACGTTTTATAAATTGTCCAGACTGTGATCCACACCTCACTTAGATCCGAACTTTGAACCACATGGTGGCTGATTGGATCCCAATGGGAGCAATATCAGATCTCTGAGCGTACAGACTCGACAGTTAATGCATCCTAGCATGATTGGATGACAAAAGTTGCATTGAAAAGACAAGTGTAACAACAGCCATGGTTGCAGCAGAGCAATCGAGGAGTCGTTTTAGCAAACTGCTTCATTAGGATGGGCATGTTAAAAACTATTTCGTGGATTTTATGATCAGGAAGCCAAAGAGCTGCTTATACAGCCAAGTAGTACTGAATCCCAACACATGGTCCAAACAAGCACAAAAGACAAACCTCCTCTATCAAAGTCTCTACGGTCCCTGTCGTCATAGCGATCTCGGAAGCGGCCTCCATCATAGCGGTCATTGTCCCGCCGTGGCCCATCTTTGAAACGATCCGACTCAAAGCGGTCCCGTGATCCTGCAAGAATTGTGACAGAATAACGATGACATTTCACTTATGGAATTTGCTAATGAAATGCTGGTCTGACTGGGTTCTGACATGAAAAGGTCCTGGAAGAAGGAAATTATTATTTGCAAGTCCAACATTTTGCTAAAATATATAAAAAAAGAAAAAAAGGTATATAAAGCTGTTATCACAACCGTGAAGCAAAATCAGGGAATACATTTTTCAAAGAGAGTGAATTTGGACACTTTCAAATAGTCGATTGGTTTAACAAATTGTTTGACATGGGGTGTAACAATGTGCGTGTTCGGTACAGTACGTTCAGTTCAGTATGCGCCATCCTTTCGGTAACTGTATGCCGACAGTTTAACTGAAGTCTTGAATATCTGCGTTGACACCTCTAACATTTAATTTACGACGGCGTCACCAAAATGTGTCGATCAGCAGAACGGAAAAAACGAAACGGACTGGACGGCGAGTCCTCCTCTCCACATCGTTCAGACAGCCTCCCACTCCAGATTCAGACCGAGCCTAAGTAGCTAATGCAAATGCTTTGCCACGATCGATCGTAGAGAATCCAGATTTAAAGTATATGGTTAAAGTGCTCGCGTCCCTCTACAGTGTGAGTTTACATGTGCGTTTCAGTCAGTCCGTCGTGCTGTCCTGTATAAACGAGCAGAAGCTACAGCCCAGTTCAGGAAGGATCAACAGGTCACAGTCTTATGATGCATCATTGCAGAATCAGAAATACTTTACATTGAAGACATTTCTGTTCCGTCTTATTTTTATTTGTGTATTTATTATTGACAATATGCCAGTAGTGCATTAACTGTTAAAGTAAGAATTATGGACAATGAGCAACTGTTGATTGTTAATAATTTTCTAAATAAAAAAAAAAAAAAGTTTGTTTTCCCTATTATACCGAACCATGACCCAAAAATTGAGGTACATTCCGAATTGTGAATTTTGCGTACAGTTAAATCCGTAGTTTCAAATAATATCCTACTGGGACATAAGAAGTAGGTCCCTTCTATCCAAAAACACTAACACATTTATCCGGGGATCAGGTGTGTAGAAAGATGTCAAAGCAGACACAAAGACGATTCTGACTCACTCTCTCCAAAGGCCTCCTCTCTCTTGGGAGGTCCATCATCGGCATCTGAACTGGGACGAGCCCTCCAGTCAGAGTCCGTCTTGTCGGGCCCCAAGTCCGACATCCGTCCACCCCTGTCTCGGCCTCCCATAGATCCATTGTCTCTCTCTGAGTTGAGAAGAGGAGATGTTAAGTTTAATTATAGAATGAAGGTAGAAGGACATATTCCCAACCTAGTGACCAGAAGATATTGCAGCGGAAAAAGTTAGCAATGTACCTTTATCATTCGACTGGTCTGCAATATCTACACGGATCCTTCGGTTTCCCAGGTTCTGTTGGCATGAACAAGTAGGGGAGAAGTAGGTAGTCATTGTCCCGTGTACGGTTTCGTGAGAAGAAGAAACTGACTAGAATTCATTGTATAACTATAGATCTTTGTCACTCATGTTAGTCAAAATAAAAATACAACTAATATAAAACAAAGTTTTTGTTGCATCTTCTTACCTCCTCATTGAGACTCAGGGCCCTCAGGAGGGAGTCCACATCATCAAATTCAGCATAACCAAAGCCCTTCAGCCTCTCTGGGTTACTGGGCTCTCTAGGCAGACGCACGGCACTGATCTGGTAAAGATGGTGACAGAATAACACTTAAAAACAGAGAATGCACTGATCTGGGCCCAGCATTGTACAGTTTACCCATATAAGAACAGGAGACACCTAGAGTAGTGTGCAAATGAAAAATATGGAAGAAATTGGTAGACTTTGGAATGGAGGAAAAGGGAATGTCTGTCACCCATGTTTTCCATTACCCTAAAATAAAAAATGTACAGGTCAGAACTTCAGTGACAAATCAGCTAAGTTATCTCGATAATATCAGTTGACGCTGCTATGACTGAAAAAGCCAGAAGCAGGCATGAGGAGTTTATGGAAGTGATTTATTTATATATTTTGCCAAAAATGTATTCATGTGTTTCAGATATACAACGGTGCCCAATTAGTAGTTCATAGGGTTTTTAGTGGAGTTTTGTGGATAATGAAACACAAATGTCAGTTATGCTGCATCTGACCCATTGATAATTCCTGTACTGCAGCTTGTGCTAGTCTATAAAAGGTAGGGACAACGGACTGACTAAAATGCATATGGGATGGCACAAACATATGCATTAATTCTGCATTTTCTAAGATCGAGTGTGGTGGCACATACGCAGCAATAAACACTCTATAGAATTTGTTATTTTTCGGTATGGTCTGGATTTGCATTGAGAGGGTGCTGAAAACCTCCGGGTTCTCCGGCTTCCTCCCACAGTCCAAAGACACCCATCTTAGGTTAATTGGAGACTCTAAAAACTGCCCGTAGGCGTGAATGTGAGCGTGAATGGTTGTCTGTCTCTATCTGTGCCCTGCGATAAACTGGCGACCTTTCCAGGGTGAACTCTGCCTTCGCCCAATGTCAGCTGGGATCGGCTGCGGTGCCTCCGCGACCCTAAATAGGATAAGCGGTTTGGATAATGGAATGGAAGGGTGCTGAAAAGTTTTTTTCTGCTAATGTGAGACTATGGTGGGTGGATCTCAGACCTTTTAGGGGGATCTGTGGGCAGGCTCCCCGGAAGAAAATGTTGCATGTTTTATTAATTCATTAATTAAGAGGCTAGCTAGATCTAGGAACTTTGTGCTCTTGCAAACCATTTTGTGCTCTTGTTCTAGTAGTGGTGGAATGTACATGTAGGCTACTTAAGTACTGTACTTAATTACAATTTTGAGTTGCTTGTACTTTTTTCCATTTTATGTAATGTTTTACTTTTGGTCCACTACATCTTAGAGGGAAATATTGTACTTTTAACTTCACTACATTTATTTGACAATATTAGTTAGGCTAATTTAAAGATTCTGATTCTTAATATAAATCAACCAATAATTATGCATTATTAAGTTGTACGTAGCCTAATTAAAGTAGTTAAAATGAAATCCACCTTTAACGGCAGAAATATTAAAGTGATGAAAGTGAATGCATCAATAATTATCATTCAATGATATAGACTTTCAGCAAATATACTATTTTAAATGGACCATTCTGCATGATAAGTACTTTCACTTTAGGTACTTTAATTTGATTGATACTTTCGTACTTTCACTACATAATAAATGCAAGACTTTTGCTTGTAACCAAGAATTCTTACACTTTGCTCTTGTAAAAAATTTAACCTTAAAACACATTGGTTATATAAACATTAATGGTGATGACACAGCAAAAGAGTCACACTCACAAAGCATAACAAGCAAGACGGTGTTTCTGTTTCAAGACGTTTTCGGTTGGCTTAACGACATTGCTGCAGATCACGCACTGAGGATAGTCTGCCGGCCGCCACAATTTAGGTTATTAATAGGAAACACAGAGAGATAGATAGATAGATAGATAGATAGATAGATGGATGGATAGATGGATGGATGGATGGATATATATATATATATATATATATAATTAATATTGTTTATAGTACAATATCAGTGTGTGTTCTTTCCATATTCGCACACGGCAAAAATAGATTAGATGCAGAAACTATTGCTGAAGATCGCGAACCTGCCACTCAAACAAAAATTGCGCCGCTTCTATGTCCAGTGTGAACTGGGCTAACACCAATACAGTCAATAGTTAAAACGGGAGGAAAAGGAACAAAGGTAGACCTGTATGACAAATGGACTGGTCCTGCAGTGTATTAACAACAGCAGTCAAGAGGGCTGTGTATCATTGAGGACAAAAATGCTTCAGAGATAAATATTTAAATTACAGATGCAATTGAATGTGAACAAAACTAACGACTTGACAGGATGCTCAGGTAATCATTTAAGGCTCGTGTAAACAGCAACTATCATTTGAGTTTCACCTTTTGTTCCCTTACTAAACTAAATAGTTGTAGTAGCTGTAACCACTGTAAGTGCTACGTATTATATGCTCCACGTGTGTGTGTGTGTGTGTGTGTGTGTGTGTGTGTGTGCGTGCGTGTGTGTTACACTTACTGCCAAGCCACGGAAGAAGTCTTTGATAGATTCCTCACTGACATCATAGGGCAGGTTGCCCAGGAAGGCCGTGTACGGTGGGCTGCGGGGCAGTCGGGACCGGTCAACATTGGGTTCACGAGCCGAGCGAGGTGCTGTGGGCAGGATGGACCGGTCAATGGCTGGTGCCCGGAATGAATCCTCCTCCGTGTGCCACGAGGTCGAAACTGGAGGGGTGAGAAGAGAGAAAATTTCAAACAAATACTAACTTAAAATTTACTTTCAGTTCCTGACCAACAACAGATTATTTTCTTTTTGATACTTGATCATTTAATCCCTGGAGTTCTTCTAATCTGACAAGTATATGGCAACAAAGACTTCACAACAATTAAACTTGATGGAAAAATACATGCATAAAGCTTAGTTTATACTCGCTCTAATGAAGCCGGCGTGAGGTGCGTGCGCCAGAAAATGGCATTATCACGGTCGGCTTGTGGGGCGTGTAGGCTCTGCAAGTGGTCGCGGTGCTTGCTTGTGCACCTCTGAATCGTAACTTGGTGCGCGCGATCATGTGACTCAAATACGTCACTGATAAAAACACTTTTACATGTCAAGGGATTCTGCAAAGAAAGCCAATTCATTTTAAATGCTTTAGAAGCAGGTGGTCTTAAAATTCTTTGAGTAAATATTTTGCAGCCAAATCAAATTGTTTACTGGATATTCTACCTTTGTTTCCTTATAATGCACGTAATACAGGACTTCTTTCTTTACAGGGCTTGTACAAAGGCAATAAAGTAGTCCATAAATATGAGATATAGTTTACAAATAATTACAGCGCATAGAGTAAAAAAACTCTTAAATGCATTATGCAAAATAAATATGACAATGTTATACAACCCACAAAAGAAATATGAGCAAGTGCACAAGAAACTATATACAGAGAATAGTTCATAGCTAATAAATCGTAGAAAGATCAATTAATGTACTCAACCAACCTTATCGTGTTAAGTATTAATGATGAATTTAATATCTGTATAAGAGAGTTAGTGGATTCCTTTCAAAAAACTAGAAAAACAGTGAAGTGGTAAATTAATTGTCAGATCTCATTTCTAAATCTGAAAGGAAACTGTAAAGATTCAAGTCTAAAAAAAAGAAGCACTGCAGGCTGAACAGTTTCATAATAACCTGCTGAGTTATGTTATCATCTAGAAGTATTTTATTTCTTAAATAATTTAACAATATATTCATGTTATAGCGACCGTATATAATTCAAGAGCTTAGTAGACGTTAAGAAAACATTTGTAACACCCTCGCATCAGCAGACACTGCACAGAAAAACTAAACTATCTCTATACGATTCACCAACTTGCCTGAGCCTGACATGTTCTTACTGCTGTATAGTTTAATAAGACTTGGAAAGAAAATACCAATAATGATCTGCAACACCACATCATATTACATTCAGTGACTGCATTCTGATATTGATCTTTCTTTCGTTAGATGGAAAAACGCAAGACAGATCCCAGGTTTGCAAGATAAAATCTTCCTGTGTGCATTTCAGTGTGTGCTCACCATCTCCGTCTAGGTCATCAGTCTCATCGGCCCAGCTAGTGGACTTAGCTGGGTAGCTGGGGGGTGCGTTGCTGGATCCCTTGTCCTCTGCCAGGAAGTCAGTCAGAGTGAGGGTCTTTCCCTTCTTATTCTTCTTCTTAGCTGAAGGGGAGATGAACACAGAGTACATAGTCAGCCATAGAAGAAATATGCTTGCCCATAGGTTGGTTGTCTATACGGATATCTGTCTAGGAAGTCTTTATTATAGAATTTACAGAAATTTAATAAATTGTACCCATTTATTTGATACATTACAGATGGCTAAATGGTAAATGTATGATAATTACAGTCTCAAAACAGTGATGTCAGACTGTTTCACTGGCTTGTATTAGACATTATTTTAAACACCTCACTGAAATGCAAAGCTGTGAGATTATATCTTTTAAAACACCAACACATCGATCAGGGGTTGTGTGCATCTCTCTCCATTCATGTGGACAGCTGATAATGCGCCAATGTCTGACTTATTTTCCTATTGTAAAGTAAACACACAGGGAGTGGTCTGGCTGTCAACAGATCACAAAAGGTTTTTTATTGGTTCAGCCCCAAGAGTGCAACGCAAGGATCAATAATTGGGACATGTTCAACCCACTGGATTATATGTTTGAGGATACACCTTGGAGTGTTGCATAGTGTCTATTTGAATAGCAAACAGTTGCCGGTTGCACATGGGGGCATCACACAGCTCAACTCAGAGCAGGTCTGGCTTGTTATGGTCTGATGCAGAAAAATGGGAGCGAGAAAGCTGGCTGTGAGCTTTATTGTGAAAATCCGAGCTGTCAGGGCATTCTTTACACACATCGTGACAAAATCTGCTCACATACAGAGCAACACAGACGGTTAACCACTCTTTCCCAGGAGATAATGCTAAGTCATTGTTTACAATGTGCAGGCCCAACTGGCCTCGGCTGCTTATACCCACTAAAACTGAAAAGTAATACACTGACTGCTCAATAGCTTTTTTTAGCGCCCCTCGCTACTGTGACATTAGCCATCTAGGAGCTACGTAACGTTAACTTTTGGCAGCAAAGACTTCTGCAAACGGAACAATGGCGAAACAGTTAGGAGGGCGAACACACACTAAGTTGTTTGTTTGCAATCTACGCAGATCTCTTTTGTCTTTACGTCTATGCGGGCTTAGTCAGCAAAGGAGTGCTGACGAGGGAAGTAACCCTGTTTAGCAGGCTAGGTTTTAGGGCCTAGTTGCACGTCGCAGCGCCAGGATCCAAGTGCGCCATCGTCGGAGCGAGACTATGTTGGTCGGGTGGGGACTGCTCAAAGTTACAAAGCTGCCAGAGAAGTATTTAGGAGTCGACTCGAACAGGCCCAGCTGCCCCGTTTCATCAAACCGTGATACCAGGGAGCTAGGCTGCACACGTGGGGAGACTCCTCGGGCAGCACGGACTTCTCGGCCCAACTCCTCCTCCACGGAAACGCGCTTGCGCCCGATGCTTATCTGCTCTGAGCGCCACGGCGAGCCCCGCTACGGGCATACAATGTGCCAGCTCTGCACGCAGTTAGCAACGTCTCGCAACATGTCACACAATGTCCAATGCGTCTAAAACGGTGTGGACACAAAAGCGGACAACCCAAACATCGAAATAACTATTTTTCATAGGAAATAGCACACGTAATCTGTAACATTAGGTTAAGAATGTCAGTCGTTGCATCGTTCCTTCGCCTTCCGCCGGCAGCCAGGTCTTTACCGGGCCAAAAACAACCGACGGACCGATTTATACACGCGGGATAACGATGCAAATCAACGAGAGGAGTCTTTAACGATCCCGAAACCAAACATGTTCAATTGAATCGCGGTAAAACCTTCTAAAATTCCACCCAACCGACCCGGATCGTTCAACCTCATAAGCCTCACCTGACGCCGCCATGTTGGAGAACGAGTTCGTGGTAGTTCCCGGATGAAGGCGTCAGAGGTTTATTGTCGGGAGCGCGCATCGCCGTTCACGGGCCTGTCTCCGCCCTTGTTTGCCTACTAGGAGGGTGCTCGTTCATCTGCTCTGCTCAAAGGACTGACATTTTATTTTTATTTTCTGTCATATTCGTCACTAAGCTAATGGTAGCTGTAACTTTCACAGGTTTTCATTTATTTTTTCTTTCATAGCAGTCTTCAAATGCATGGATAAACGAACTCTATGCAGCTTTAATCCTCATTCTACTAAGAATAAGTCATTATGTTTTGTCATATCTTACAGGGAGCTTTAATATATCATTCAATTGTTTCATGAATTTGTTAATGTGTTTCTGATGACTTTAAATAATTGTTTTTGGTTATAATTGGAGCTTTTTAACTATTAATTTTAAATATGAATGTATTGGTTTCCGAACACCATAAAGCCCCGAATTGCAGAATATGCCGTTTTAATAGATGAAATAGGATAGATAAAATGTTTGCTGTGGGTCCTAATTTAAAGAATCACACACTATCATGTGCAGGGGCACTCTGTCAGTCATTTTGAAGTAGGCAGACACAGATGCAGTAGACACAGATTTCTTCATGTGCTCTGTCTATTCTTGTTTTACCCAATATTCAAAGTAACTAACTTTCCTAAAATAAAAATAATCTGTTATATTTCTATGGATGACATTAATTACATAACTAATAATGTTTTGAGAAAAAAAGTTACAGTAGTTTTTTCTTGGGGTCCCCAGGGACCCTTGTATGTTAAATATGTTGCCCATATGAAGGTTAAATGTTAATATTTATTAGAATTATTTTTATTGGCCAAATATGTGTACAGACACACAAGAAATGTGACTTTTTTTTATTATGCTCAGTAAGAAATATACCTAACAGTTAAGAACAAGGACCACCAGAGCTGAGCAAATACAGCTGAAGAATAAGAAAGACTATTAAGTACACAATGTGTAGATTAATATAAAAAGTACAAATGACCAACAACAAAAATAAGATAAAATGTCTACACACAAGTCAAGTGTTCTGTATGTTATAAACCATACAAATAGTGCAAAGAAATAACTACTGAATGTACATGTTAAAATATAGTATACATCATGCAGGATTTATATCAACATATCAACATGATGTACATGTTATGAAACTGTGCATTGCAAACTGTAAAAATGTAGTTTATAATGGTAGCAAGTGGATGTTAAGGTGTTCCCGGATTATTTACAGTGTATGACTGATGCTGACTGTTGATCTGAGTGATGCCCTGCGGTAAGAAACTGTTCTGTTCCAACCAGAGGGGAGAAGTTGGAACAGGTTGTGTCCAGGGTGTGAAGGGTCGAAAGTGATGATTTCTACCTGACATCAATGATTTCCTCTGCAGTTCTGTCACTTGTAGTCTGTTTCTCTCCTGTTTGTTGACGGATCCAAACCACACAGGGATGGATTTGTAGAGAACAGACTGGATTATTGCGGTGTAGAATGGGATCAGCAGATTCTGAGGCAGGTGGAACTTCCTGAGCTGGTGCAGAATCTACATTCTCTGCTGGGCCTTTTTCCCTCATGGTGAATATGTTGGACGAATGCATTAATTTGTGAGCAGCATTTTGTTGAAGCTGCTAAAGGTGATGCTAAGTCTACAATAAAAGAGCACTGTTGCATTGTTAATCTAGAACAATGCATTATGTCCACTGAATGCAATGGAGTAAACATATAGTTCTTCCTCTGAAATGTAAGTATAAAGTAGCATCACATGAAAATATTAAACTAAAGGACAAGTATCTGCAAAGTGTAGCGATAAGTTTGTGTGTTCTGCTTTTCTTTATTCAATAACTGGATAAGAACAGGATGTAAAAGGAATAAATCATTCAAATGTTAAGTTTAGGAGCGTATTAAGGGAGAGTTAACAAAGGTTTGCACATTTGGAATTACACTATTCATATTATAAACAAGTTGTAGACAAGAATAGTTGATTGAGACCAAACAGATCTAAACGACCAGTTAATATTGTGCATTTGTCATTCAACCAGAAACGTAGCTCTAATGGAAAAATAATATTGCCCTGTGTGTGCTGGATGTGTTTGCACATTAACACTAAACCAGATGTATCTCCTGGCTTTTTTCGAAGTTCCTCTGCCCTCCAGTGGCCAAACATCGATTAAGGCAGCTTTAAGCATCCTGACGGCATAGAGGACTCAGCAAACATTATTTTTTTGTATAAGCCAGCAATAAAATCATGTCATTTGTCAGCCATTTGTCTTTTGGGCTGTGGTTATTTTGTGAACAGAAATTTTATAATCATCTGTTAATATAGATCATATAATTTCCTTGGACTTTTTAAATCAACAATTGCTATATAGTGGAATTAATATGACAACAACTTATCACAAAACAGTACATACATGTTATTACACCATGTAAAAAATAGCAAATGCACAAGAGGCATGACTGTGGGTCAACAAGTGGTTTTATTCATTTTTATTTTGCTGTCAGGTAAGGTAATGGTTGCTTTTCAAATAGTCCTGCCTGTTTCACTGTGGTGTGGTCAAATGCCTTTATTCAGAACTTCTTGAATCATTTATGTTTTACACAGAATGTGGTCTTGGTTCAAAATTGGCTTTAGATAATTGGACCAGCATGTATTTTTTTTCCATAATGAATAGTTGTGGGTTTTTCTGCTTTCATTGCTGGGATGGTCCCAGATTCTTTGTTCCAAATTAGCTTGCGGCTGCCAGCTCATCCAGTGCATCCTGGAGTCTGTAGAAAACACAAAGGAAACATTTTAACATTTAAGATATTCATGTTGAACTAGTTATGGTAACTGAATGGAACTATTGCCTCGCTTCGTGATGTGGTTGTATTGTCCATGCAAACTATGATAATTGATTTTATTATTCACCTCCAACACCATCAACATCTTGCCTGGATCAGTTTTTTTCCTCCACCACCTAATTCTTACTTGAAGTCTCCACCATCCATTAGAGTCTTGTAAGTGCCAATCTCTGCCTCCAGTTTCATCTTCATGTTGAGCAGCGCCTCATACTCCTGGGTCTGATTCTGGATGTTTGCACGCAAGTTGGTCAGCTCCTCCTCCAGACGAATAATAATGCCGTTATACCGCTCCATTTCCATGTTGTTTCGCTGCTCTGTGTTGCGTAGTGTGTCCTCCAGGGAGGATTTCTGATAAAGGATTGAAAAGGAGGAATCAAAAATGTGCCAAAGATGTTTTTACACAAGCAAATCTAATATAGGAAAACATGAGAAAGTTCCAACCTTTGTGAAAAAGAGGGTGTTAAGTTATGGTCATGGTATTTTAAAGAAGAATATTGCAACAAGACTTTATAATGCTTACTAAGCTCTGCTGCGATGCAAGTTCAATTTCCAGGGTCTGTATCTGTCTGGTTGAGTCACTTCTCTCCATTTGGGCTCCCTGGAGGGCTTCTGTGTTCTGTGACACCACCACCTGCACATCCGCAATCTGACAGAGATGTGGGGAAAAGGTGTTAGCTAATAAACAAGATAGTTGTTTTAGAGTATTTATAAATGATTACCCTTTAAAACGCTGTATCACCTGATTTTCATGCCACCGTTTGAGATCATCTGCGTTCTTCACAGCAAGCTTCTCATAGTTGCCCCTCACGTCCGCCATGACCTGGGCCAGGTCCTGACCTTTGGGAGCGTCTATGTCCACTTGCACGCCTGACTGGGAGATCTGATTCCTCAGCTCCATCACCTCCTATAGGACCAACAGCAAGAGAGACTTGTGAGCCACTGCTCCAATAGTAAAGTGCGATGGTTGATCTGGATGTACCGTGAACTCACATTCTCATGGTTTTTCTTCAGGAAGGCGAGCTCCTCCCTGACAGCTTCAATCTCACTCTCGATGTTCATCCTGGTCATGTTGGTGTCATCTATGAGTCTCTTCAGCCCAGCGATGTCGGCCTCCACAGACTGGCGGATTGCCATCTCATTGTCGAACCTGTAGGAGTTCACACAAACAAATTCTGTCACAGATGTCAGCTGCTATATCAGCTGTTATTCACATCGTGGTATATTGTATGAAGTTACGAAACGGGTTGACTGTAGTTTCAAAGAAGTGTTTCAGACTCAAAGCTTCAGTTGCTGAAATCCTATTCTCAGATACTCTATATAATAGACCACATGCACTGTACAAACTCTGCACTGGTTTCCATTTGCTATGTCTATAACTTTTGACGCCAAAGCATTTCTGCCTTCGAGCAGGATGTATGAGCTTAACAAATAAAACAACATGAATAACCACATACTTTACTTTGAAGTCGTCAGCAGCAAGACGGGCATTGTCGATCTGGAGCACAAAACGAGCATTCTCCCCAATCTTATCGAAGATCTGGACAGGAAAAATGAAAAAAGTTTTTGTTTAAGTGTTTTTGCTTTTTTAGAAAGAGCCCAATTGTTTAACCAGAAGTCCCCTTCTTCAACGCACAAATCATGAGGTGCTTTGAGATGGCAATTTTTCGCACAGCTACGGCATTAAACATGTGATTTGAATCACTATTTCCCCTTATGAAACAATAAAAACCCCAGAGTCCAATTACACACAACATGATTGAATCCAACATTCAGTGAAAAGAGGAACCACAAACTCAAGGACAGGAAAAGAGGATGTTCCCGTGCCAGAACAGAATCTGGTTTGTTTTAGCATTGTTGGAAACATGTGTTTCCTGTCTGAATAACTCATACAGAGAGGATTTTCTTTCTCTCCAATTTTCACCCAGATGCACTGTCTCTGTCTGTCATTTTCTTTGTATGTATCACTGTCTGTTTATGTGTGCAGAGGTTGCAAAATTCTTTGTGCGTGAATGTTTCTGAGTTTATACTCTAAACTGCCTCAGAGGAAAAGGGGGAATACTTGTGCCTTTATGTGTGGAGAAAGACAAAGCGCCACCATCAATGTGTCATTTTGTGACATTGAAGATCATGAGTCTGTCGAAGAATGTGACATTTGACTCTGCAGACTGAAGCTGATTGTTATAAAAACAGGGCACTCACACGCATCTGGGTGCACACACACCCACGCTGGCAGTCCAAGAGCCTTTGTGCGTGTGTCATTACCACACATCTGTTTCACATTGAGGCCCTCCTACACCAGAGAATGCTTGTAGAATCACCATTTACAAGCAGAACCATTTGGAAATGCTTTTGTCTGCTGAAGGTTTGTTTGAGAGCTTTTCAGTCCTTCTCTCATGATGATGCCCTCGTGTTGGTGATTCATCAGAGGAAGTTCTGGACGGTTTGTGGCACGAACAAGTTTTATGGGGGAGGGTTAGAGCTCAGCAACCACACCCTTCATTCTCTTGCTAGAAATTTGATAACCGACAAAGGGAATGCTGCCGGTCTCAGCATAAATATTCTCAATCTTAATTTGTAACGTTAGGAATAAGATGAAGGGTAAATACACTGATAAAGGTTACTGACACAAGTAGGTTTGAATCATGCCATCACATGCACTCATTGAATCTTATAGTGGAGGCCACATGAAGCACTTCTTAAGCATTTAAACACTCATATCCCAGTCTCCTCTAGCATTGTCTGTCTCACCTAGCTGTATACAAGTCATCAACCAGCAACAACTGTTTTCTAGTTTTCAACATTTCATACTCAACCTCCTCTTGTTAATTCTAGAGGTCAGCATTCAGTGTCACGCTTACTTGTTGGCGTAGGTCGTCTATGATGGGTTGGTACTTGCTGTAGTCTCTCATGTTGGGCCCTCCCTTCTCCATAGCCTCCATGATCCTCATCTCCAGCTCCTTGTTGGCCTGTTCCAGGTTCCTCACCGTCTCCAGGTAGTTGGCCAGGCGGTCGTTCAGGTTCTGCATGGCTCCCCTCTCGTTGCCCATGATCCCAGCACCGGCACCACCACCACCACTCGAAAGGGATGCACTGCCACCTCCAAAACCTGAACCCATACCACCACCCACTCCACTGCTCAGCTTGTAGGCAGAGGAAGAAGAGAACATTGGGGCACCAGAATGCAGGGAAGACACGGAAACAGAGGAGATGCGGGAGCCCATTCCACCAGCACCGCCATAAATGCTGGCAGAACTGTACTTGGGTGAGGAGCGGCTCTGCATGTTGGATCTTTTGAAGCTCATTTTGGAGAAGTTTAGACACTGCAGAGAATGAAGTGAAAAAGGAGATGTAGAGACTCAATGCTGGCCGGCTTAGAAAGTGACGCTGGCAGTGGGAAGTTGTGAACTTATACTCCTGCTTTTCTCCCTCAATCACAGCTGGTCTCTCAGACCCTGCCCACTTTAACATCACCCTAGTCTTTCTTTCCTGCTCCCCCCTCCCCCTCCCTGTTCTGTGCTCTCATTCACCCACATGTTCCCTTTTTTTAACCAACAATTTATTTTCTGTCTCCATGGAAATGTTTGAGGCATTTTTCAAAACACACATTCACATTGAACATCCAGAGTAAATTTATTTGATTGAACTATAGAGATCACATAAACCACAGTTTACAACAAATGATAGAAAGCAGTAATAGATATTTTGTCCAGGGTAAAATGCATGCTCTAACTGGAATACAGTTAAAGCTAAAAGTTAAAGGGTAGAATATTCTTTCCAAAATGTAGTTTACTCTGAAAGCAGGCAACCAAATTCCTTTGGTTTTTCCCATAAAAGGCATAATGTCTAGTGTTTGTGGTTGGCCTCGCCCTCAAAATAAACATATTTTGACTTCCTTCTTATATAGACTAAACTAAAAGTGAGATACTGTGAAACAGCTGCAGTTCTGCTTCTTTTATCTTAAACAGAGGGGGAGGGGTGCATATTTCTTTGGTTTATACTCTCAAAATTAAGTAGTGGCATTGAAATGTTTCTCAGAGTAGTTGCGGTCAGAACATTCCTACTAATGAAAACTGAACTGATTTACTGATAAAAACAGTTGCTATCACAATCACATTTCAATACAAACAACAGGGTGAACAGTATTGTCAATGAATACGCCATGCAGTAAGAGGAAACCTAAGAACACCCAAGCTTCAAGTAAACCCAGAACACCCGAGAAGAGATGAGATGCCTAAAGCACAAAAGTAAGCCAATAGCACATTGTTCGGAATACAATCAAAAGGAAAGAAAAGCTGCCCTCAGTAGGCAATTATCTGCTCAAATCAGCTCTGTTGAGAATATTGAACAATTATCTCTGAAGCCTGGTGTGTCATGAGAACTACATTTGATATCTCAGTAACATATATCCTTTGTGAACCACAGGGTAAAAAAAAACACAGAATCACAAAACTGTGGTCAACGTTCATTCACGATTAATGTCCCTTTTACTCATCTGAAAATGATGTGTTTTTTTTGCATCAAAGTGACTAAATGCCATAGAGCTTACTGTCCCTGTGAACTACACAATTGGCATGAAACACAATAAAAAAAACAGGAAAGAAATTGGATACTTTTCTGAAAAACCTAGCTGCAATATGCATTGTTTGGGCGGGACCTTGGGAATGTTCATATGGGCTAAAGTTGTGGTCAGAGCGGATATCACACTGCGCCCCAGAGAACTGGAAAATAAAACATTGAATCACCCTGGAGGAAACTGGCAAAGGCTCAGACACCCTCCTGAGCTTCATACAACCTAATACTTTTCTTTCTCCTGATCTTACCTCACCTTCATGGTTGATCAAGTTTCAATGTTTCTCACACTTCACTTCAGCCCCTTGCTGTTCATTTATTTACTAATTTATTTTAGCAGTACTCAGTAAGAATGGGGAAAACAGTATGAAGAGAGTAGAAAAAGCAACAAAAAAGCAAAGGAAATACTGATGAGTCTGGACTGTGACGAGGACAGACAGATATAAAGAGGAACGATGAATTAAATCAGCATGACTCATACCTCATGACACTGTCTCCGCTGTCTTGTTTGTTTGAATGTGTGTTAGCAACATTTTGCCTCGCCCCCCTAAGGCACAAATAAAAACACAAAATTGGCAAACATAAACAAGAATATACCTTAACCAATAGTTGTATATAACATATCTAGTATATTGGATATTTGTAGCACATATACTGCTTACATATGAGTCCATATGAGGATTTTGTCCCATGAATGATAACTCCTGAGATTTCATTTTCCCACATGCAACAATCTGATCTGAATTGCACACCTCATTCCCAGATAAGACAGGAAAAAAGCAGAGGAAAAGAGGAGAAAATGGAGTGTGTGAGTCATCCTAACACGCAGCAGGAATCTGGAAACTACTACAGGAGTTTATGTGCTTCACGAATCTTGAACAAGTCTCCAATTATTACTGCTCTCAGCTGAACGCAGCCTTGAATGACCCTTTTCTTCCCTTCTTCTTTGGTTTCCTTCTGCCAAGCTGCAGTGCAGAATGAGAGCTCTCACATGCTTATATACAAAGTCCAAAATATGTATTTGCATAGATGCATATGCATGTTTATGCATATGTTTGTGTGCACGCTGATAGATGCATGAAGGAATGCGGACATGTACGTGAGTGTGATACACTCGTACACACTCCCTTTCTTACATCCTTCCCTTGTCTCTTGATCAATTCCTTATTGACTCACACAAGATGATCAAAAGACACCAAAAGAGAACATTTGTTCATAATTTTGATGGATATCTATATTCCAGTTTTATGGCCAGGATTGTCAACAAAGTGTAGGGGTCACACATCAGAGGTTAGCGAAATGTGTCGACTAAGAGACATTTTCTCTGCGGGATGTCATATCCATTTCTAGCGCATAGACATTTCACAGGAAGACATAAAAAGAGCAGTGATAGGACTGTTACAGCGGTGAGTCACTAATGCTTCCATTTCTCATATGGGCACAAATGAGTAGTTTCATTTAAGGAAAGAGACGATAGATTGTCGTTTATAAATTGTACATTTTGAGGTAGGCTACTTGTACTTTACCTGATTGTTTCCATTTATGCTCCTTTGCTTCTATTCCACTACATTTCAGAGGCAAATATTGCACTTTTTACTCCATGTTTATTTGATAACTGTAGTTACTTTTTATCTTCAGATTAATAATACAAAATACAATACAACAAATACATTGTGATGTATTATTGTATGATAAGATACGAATAGGAGAGAAAGTCTCAAAAAAAGTAGTTGAAATTAGCCCTATCAAAAACAATAATTATGATATAATGATATAACATCCATTATTCTGAAATGGACCATTCTTCATCATGAGTTCTTTTACTTTTCTGACTTTAAGTATATTTTGGTGCTAATACTTTTGTAGTAAAAGTAAAAGTTGTAACGCAGGACTTTTAAAAGAAACAGAGTAATTAGTGGTCAAGAGTTGTCAAGTTGTCAAGTCACTCTGAATCCCAACTATCAACCTCATGGTGGCGCTGGAGGAAAAATCAGGGAGTCACTAAAGTCAGTAAATTTCATCTATGGGGACTATGTTGCAAAAGTGGTGGACTGACAGACTAACGTTGCCATCTTCATAAGTTCTGCCTCTCAGCCACACCCGACTCTTGGATCAAGTTTCATGCAGCAGATCAGCACATGGTCAATGAGGAACAGTGATGTAACATGTGACCACATCTGGCCACACCTCCTGTACAATTCCTGGGTTTAAAATGCACAATTCCATCCTTCAGTCACCAGGGGGCATGAGTCCCACAGCAAACAAAACCAAGTGAGAGAAGAGCGAAGAAACTCATAGAACAGCATGTCCTGTTTCTCCCTGACTTGTTACTCTGAGTACATGTGTGCTCCCATTGTTCAACTCCATGCAACATGGCTTGGTGTAGATTTCCTTCATGTCTGCCCTGGAGGCTTTCTGTTATCTCAGGGCAAGGCAGGAAGTGAGTTTTATAACAGATTTTATTGACAGTTCCTCATTGCAAAGTCCAACTTTATGACCACGGCTGAAACTGACCAACTCTTAAAACACATTCAGACTTTTTTAGTACTTGTCTTTGCCTTTGTATTCAGTTCCTGCATAACCCTGCTCTACTTTTCCCTCAATTTCAGCCCTTAACTTGAGTCAAATTGTATTTATTGTTTATATTGTTCATTAAGCATACCTCAAGTTTATTACATTATACTGTAAAGATGCATGCGTGATGCTGTCACCTTCACTACAGCCTCCAGCCTGCTTAAGATTACTGTACACCATTCTCACGGAGCATCTCAGTCAATCTGTCGTTAGTGTGAAAGGTTTGTTTCTTAACCTTGCTAATTGTCTTCTCATACCCCCCACTTGCTCGTATTTTCCCCCCACCCCTCCTCTGTCTTGTAGCATGTACGTGTTTCTCTCAGCACATTCCTCACTTGGTGTGTCATATAGCAGCTTCGTACAAACCAAAACATCACTGGCCTCTTAAGAGACTCAAGGTCAGAGGGTTAGCTTCTTAAATTACCTCCTTACTATCGTCATGCAGAACAAATTATCTTATCTGGAGGGAGGATATTTAATTTAATCACGTTTATGTCAACAAAAGTGAAATAAATACAGCTCGTTGGTTTCTATGTCGGAGAGGCTGAGTTGATGAAACAACAAAAACTGGTTGACTTGTACATATATGGTTGCCTCCAAGTTTAGCACAGCAGCTCCATTGTGAAGAGTCACGTCACTGTTTGAGACTAGCCAAGCAAAACATGCACTTTTCTGATCGGTCCAAAGCCTGAAAGTCCCTCTCAGGTTGTTAAGATGTAATTTCCACCACATGTGTATCCTTTGCAGATTCATGACTGGTAAATAGGTGACGTCTTTTCATAACCATATAAAACCTTAAAAACAAAAGAGAAGAGTTGTGGTGAAAATGTTCATTGGGGGGGAAGGGGTTTATTCTGGTAAAAATTAGGCAACAGTCATCAAACTGCTCAGATCATGAGTCATAAATCTGCTGCATGACAAATGAATCATGATTTCCACAGAATTCCACAGATTCATGTTTTAAATGCAACCGTCATGAAATGATATTGCCTTAAGAAAAATGTGTTTTGATCTTTAATATGTGCAACCATGGAAACAGAGATACACAAAATGACTTATCTATCTATCTATCCATCCATCCATCCATCCATCTATCCATCCATCCAGTATTTTTATGGTTTTATGGGTTGGGGTAAGCCGCATAGCTCAGGTGGGGCTCAGAATAAAAGACAAAAGACAAACTCTGTTTACTCTTCACCTGGCTGATATGGAAGGAATGTTCACCAATAGTCCCTGTGTGAATATGTGTGTGTGTGTGTGTGTGTGCGCGTGTGTGTGCATTGCCTGTCGATCACAGCTGATAATGGAAACATCCAGCTGCACCTTAGTTGTGTAACGTGAAGACTTTAAATACAAGCTTTTTTACTTTGAAGTTTGAAATGGTACCTGTAAAAGTCTATAGTTAACCTTTTGCTATTTATGTTTTGTCAAAGAATTTGATGCAACAAGTCTGCTCAAAAACATTTTACACATATAGATAGTGGAATACATTCAGCGGGTAAATTGGGTTCTCCCACAATTATGAGATATACAGTCACGTAGCCCACAAAGCACATCACACTGGACACCAACAATTTACTTTGCAATATGTCACATCGATGAGAACTGCTGTAAAGTAGAAGAGGAGGTCATAAAATGATGTGCCTGTTCATTATACCCGAGGTTTGACTTTTTATTCTGGTGTTGCATGAGTGTGTGTGTGTGTGTGTGTGTGTGTGTGTGGTTGTGCACAGAAGATACAACAAAGATGTACAGTACAGTATAATTGCATGAATGCTAAATAGGTTGCGAGTGTTGGTTACTATGATATAAAGCACTGTAATGTTTTCAGTTTGGAAATAAAAAGGTCCTCCTGTGTTTCTGCAGTAGTTTTATAGAAACTGGCACAGTGACTATTATGTAATTATTGTGCTCTCTCCAACACACTCTAAATGAGATTTTCTTCCCTGGCATTGTTTCATCCTCCACTCCCCTGCCGAGGACACCAGCCAATCGCACCTCAGCTGGGTTCCTCCCCTGCTCTGATAAATAGCACTGGGGATCAGGGAGGGTGTATCTGCCAGGCTCTCCTTCCCTCTGCAGAGTCTTTCCTCTCACACCACCTCATCGCTTCAGACTCCCTCTGTGACCATGTCTCTCAGAACTGCGAAGACCACCGCCTTCTCCACTGTGTCCTCCTCCAGGGGCCCATCCCAGGGTTTCAGCAGCCGCTCCTTCTCTGGCTACGGGGGCCAGGGTGGTGGCAGGCAGAGCTACGCTGCCCGCAGCTCCTATGGGGGATTGGGCAGCAGTGGTGCTGCTGTGAGCGCTGGGGGGTTTAAAGTGGCTGGTGGGTATATTGCCGGGGGGTCTGTACAAAGAGGATGTGGAGGAGAGTTTGGCTATATCGGCTTCGGTGGAGGTATGGGAGGTGGCATGGCCAATGAAGTGGCGGCCCCCATCACTGCGGTGACTGTGAACAAGAGCCTACTGGCCCCCCTGAACCTGGAGATCGACCCCAACATCCAGGTGGTCCGCACCCAGGAGAAGGAGCAGATCAAGAGCCTCAACAACCGCTTTGCTTCCTTCATTGACAAGGTCAGTCAACTCAGGACTGAGATGAGATATTAAAGATAAACACCATTGTCTGAGCAGGACTTTGTGTCTTTTATGACATACAAACTACATTTGGAAAATTGCAACAAACAGCACATACAATATGTCGCTTTGTAGATTTTTGACTGTTTGGATAAAGCTATTAAATTCCACACAGAGTAGAAAAAATAATTCAGGAACTTCTAAGGAAATGAGTGTATTAAAAACAAAAATAGCTCAAGGGCTGATTTCACAATAGAGATCATCCTGTGAAAACTGTATAGCAATAAAACGTCTGCTAAAAGCCATGCACGGTAATACTGTGGAGGATACAGGCTGTTTTGAGTAACGGCATAGGTTCTTCACATGTTTTCACTCTCAGGTGAGAACATAGAGTTCTAATAAGAGGATCAACCTGGATACAGAGTACATTGGGCTGGGATGAAGTGCAGAACAATTTTAGGTTGAAGGGGTGCATTCCAATATTCCAATAACCTGCAAAAAGAGATTTTTTTGGTTCTGAAAGTAGTGCTAAGTGTGCTCTTGCATTATTGTTTTGAAAAATTGTGTCATCATATGTGTTGTGTTATTTTTAAATAAAACTTACAAAATAATCACAGCCTGTACAAACACTTAAAGAAAAAAAGAGTGGGCGTGGTCGAGAGAGAAGCTTACTGAGTGGCGTAGATCACTAAAGCAAAAGATTTCAACTGAACACTATCAGTTATTTGAATAATGCTTTATGAGGCTGCATAAATCATAAATGTGTCATATGTCATAAATCACCCACTATCAAAAATATTACTGAACCTGTTATTTTATCAGACAGATGCGTGCACTCTCAACCACCTGACATTGATCAGATTCTTTAGTAATCGCCCAATGTGACATTCTTGTTTAAGGAGGCTCCCCCAGGCAATGTAGGATAGAAGTTAAGCTGTAAATCAATCACGCTGAGACTAATTCTTCAGATCGTAAAACAAAGCTTGCGTACCATCGTGATATGGCTCTCTCATCATGTTTGCCGAATGGTAGCGGGACCCCACCCTGCGCTAGATGCTCAATAGAAGAGTTGTAAGTGGGAAACTGGAACACAGTGCCTCTTTGTGTCGAAAAGTGGCACTATGGGTGAGAAATTAATGAGTAATTGATGTGACATTTAGAGTGTGTTGGAGGTGGGAGAAGCTCAATTAGTCTTTTTTTTTTTCAGTCAAACTTCATGAGGTCCTTTGTCCATCAGCAAGCAACAAAGTGAACCCATTCAGATTGTTTAAGTAATGGCCACCTTCTCTTTCCATGCATTCTTTCTCTGTCCACACGCGCGCATGCAAACACACACATTAATACATTACAAAGTTATGTATTTTTTTTTGCCATGAGAAAACAAGTAGTGCATTATCATGGCCTCATTCTTTAACCATCAAGACTGTCATTTCTGAATATTTACCTCCTCTTTAATGATTATTAATTTTTGTCTGTCTGCAGGTACGCTTCCTAGAACAGCAGAACAAAATGTTGGAGACCAAATGGAAACTTGTGCAGGAACAGACCACGTCTCGCTCAAACGTCGATGCCATGTTCGAAGCCTACATTGCCAACTTGCGTAAGCAGCTAGACAACTTAGATCATGAAAAAGTCAAACTTGAGTCCGACCTGCATCACATGATGGGCCTGGTTGAGGACTTCAAAAACAAGTGAGTGGGGTAGAGGATTTCAAACCTTCAGTGTGGCTATAATCAATATTGTTAACAATGGATTAAATGATGACTTGTACATTAAAGTAGCTGCTTGTCGTAACACAACCCAGACTCTGTGCTTCCCCTCAAAAACCTATGAAAACTCACTGTATGTAAACTTCTCAACATTAAACGACAAAACAAAATTAGCCACTAGCTGGTGAACGTGGAGCATATAGCAGAGATATTTCCCTCAGCAGTGACCAGAGCTAAAAGGAGATGCTAACATTGAACTGATTCACCAGGTGATCAGACTCATATAATTATAATGTTGCTCTTAATATCCTGAGTGTTTGAGTGTCTGAGTTTACAGCTTGTTTAAGCTACCCCCAAGTGTCAACTACTGTTATTGCAGGTTTTTTAGTAAATGCAAATTTTGATTAAACGTTTTTTCACCTTGTGCTATACATAGATATTTTACATGTGGATCAGATGATGAGACTGAAAAGATTAGAATACAATTCTGTCAATAATCATAATTCTTTCTGATTTAAAGGCTTATCTTACAGTAAAATCATCTCTTTTTTTCCAGGTACGAGGATGAGATCAACAAGCGCAATGAGTGTGAGAACAGCTTTGTCCTCATGAAGAAGGTCAGTTTAGGTCTAACATATTCTTGATCTTGAATCTGTAATAAGCCTTTAAACAGAACAAGCCCACACATTTGTACCTCAGGGCCGGGGCTGCATGCAACAAGAAATATTCTCAGTGTTGTCGTTTCCTGTGCAGGACACTGATGCAGCCTATATGATCAAAGTAGAGCTGGAAGCCAAGCTGGATGGGCTCTCAGATGAGATTGAGTTCCTGAGGCAGCTCTATGATACAGTAATGACCTTATTTCACTTTTCAGTGGCACAAAGATTAATAATTGATTTAGCCATATGTCACCTTAAAACAAAAAGCATTTTCATGTTGTTCCATGTCCATTTATTCCTCTGCTCGTGTTTTTGTATTATCCTATGTAGGAAATACATGAGCTGCAGAGCCAGATCAAGGACACATCTGTTGTGGTGGAGATGGACAACAGTCGTAACCTTGACATGGACGCCATCGTTGCAGAAGTGCGTGCCCAGTATGAAGACATTGCCAACCGTAGCAGAGCCGAGGCTGAGTCATGGTACCAGACTAAGGTGAGACCACTATTCATGTCAAATCAAAACGTTCCTAAGAACGTGGCTAAAATCAAACGTGAACAACTAAACCATACCGGGATTATCATGGTGCACTTTGGTGTGTCCGTCTGACTTGTCCCTGTTTGTACTAGTATGCAGAGATGCAGCAGTCAGTAGGTAAACATGGCGATGACCTGAAGTCAAGCAAAGCTGAGATCGCTGACATAAACCGCAGGATAATGAGGCTGCAGTCTGAAATTGAAATGGTGAAATCACAGGTGAGAGCTACAAATTTCAGTTTTGTAAATGTATACACACTTTACCGTTATAGGATTTAGTCTTTAATGTCTTTGATTTCAGAATCAGTATATTTCAATATTCAGCAGTAATTCAGGGAACTGTGTTAGTAGCACCTGGTCTTATTATGATTATGGGATGTTTGTACCACACTTCCCTCTTTGCCTTTTCTCCTCTACTCTTAGCGAAACAATTTGGAAGCTCAAATCGCAGAGGCCGAGGAGCGTGGTGAGCTGGCAGTGAAGGACGCTAGACTTCGCATCAGAGACCTGGAGGAAGCGCTCCAGAGAGCCAAGCAGGACATGGCCCTTCAAGTCCGCCAGTACCAGGAACTCATGAACTTGAAGCTGGCTCTAGACATTGAGATTGCCACCTACAGGAAGCTGCTGGAAGGAGAGGAGTACAGGTGAGATGTTGCTGTGAAAGCACCACCTTGTGTAGTTGATGAGAAATATATTTTTGCATGAACATCATTGCGTATATCTCATGCTATTCTGCTTGCTCCCTTCTTTCTCTGTTTTTCCTCTACAGGTTAGCCACTGGAATCAAGACCAATATATCCAAGCAGACTTGTAAGTTCATGTTTTACCATGGTACAAACATTTAAAGTGGTTTCCGCCATGTTACAGTACAAACACTTGAAAAACTATATGATCTCTGGTCACACACCCTTCATAAAATTGTTCATGTGACAAACCCAACCTTGGCATGACTGCAGTGATGCTATCATCGGGGATGTGTTGGACATCTTACTAAGATTTCCACAACTTTCAAACACACATCACTTCATTACACCTGCAAATCGGCTCTCAGTGTCTGCACTTGTGTTAAATGTTTGGCAAACCATGATGGGATGTGTAAAAAGTAAAAAGATCTGCATTCACTCTCATATAACAAGTTAATAAAGCCTTAAAGCACATGAAAAGTCTCAATTGGCTTTTTTCAGCCCACATCAGCTCCTGAGATCTCCAAGAAGCACTCCCACCAAGCCTGTGCAGACACAAACATATATTCAGATCATAATAGACATGTGTTCATCCAAATATCTCCTCTTTTACCTCCCTTTCCCCCCACTACTGTATGTCTGTGTTAATGATTGCCTTTTACTTCTGAATGTGTAGCTGTGAACTACAATGCCTACGGCCTGGAGAGCTCTCGAACACCTTCCTACGTCAGCTGCTCCTTCGGTGGAGTCAGGGCTAGCAGCGGTTCTGTCGATGCCCTCAAAGGAGCAACAGTGAAGAGCTCCACCGTCACCAAGACAGAAACCGTGGTGGTCAAGACTGAGGAGAAGAAGGAGGAGGAGGAGGAGAAGCAGGTAGCAACCGAGGAGCCAGCGGCCATGGAGAAGAAGGAGGAGCAGGAGCAGAAGCAGGAGCAGGAGCAGGAGCAGGAGCAGAAGCAGGAGCAGGAGCAGGAGCAAGAGCAGGATCAGAAGCAGGAGCAGGCAGAAGCTGAAGCTGAAGCTGAAGCTGAAGCTGTGGCTGAAGCTGTGGCTGAGGAGTGATGTGTTTATTCCTGTTTTGTCAGATTTATGATTGACTGGTCTTGGAAGTTAAGAAAAAGCACACAGACTATTCAGTTATCTACTGATGTGCCTTCACCAAATAATGTTTCTTCTGTAAGCAACTTTAGTTCAGATATCCTGTTGAAGAGGTGACGATGGGAGTCTTTGTTCAGGTTTCTGTAAACTCTTTACTGTCAACTGTACCTCTGTCACTGCCCTGGTTCAGAGATCACTGCACCACACTTGTTTAGCCAGCAAGTGGCACTATTGTATGTGTTTTCCTCTGCTGCTCTATCTTGTCGGTTGAGTGAGTCAGAGCACTGCTGTCACATCAATACTGCTCATAGAAGTAATTTTGGGAAATAAACTATCGCCGTGCTGAACTCGTTATGCTAAACCTGCTGTACTTAAACACTTCAAAATTTGTCACCAAAGTCTTCATGACTTCAGCTTAGTAAAAAACCTTTTTTGGTGCATGTGCTACTGTTGGCAACACCTGGAGTCCTGTTTGCTCGACAATAAATGTTCTTCAAACTGTATTTTACATGGTGTTCTCGTGTGTTTTATTGGATAGTAAAGTTCCATGTAAGTTTCATGTAGTTGCACTTTAGTTAAAAACTCTTTCAATATTTTTTTTTAAAACATGACAAACCTCACAAAATGAGGACAATATTAACAAAAATATTAACAGAAACATTTAAAGACACAATGAAGTGTGTTGGCAAAAACATTTAAAATTGTACATTGTAAATTATGGTATGTCAATACACACAAAACACACACAAAACACACACACACACACACACACACACACACACACACACACACACACACACACACACACACACACACAGAAAACGTTTAAAACACACAAAAATGATCTTTAAGGGCATGCATTCCTATAAATTATCAGAAAATGTCATGGACCAAACACCTTTAAGCCCTTTCTGTAAAAAAGTATGAATCTTAGGTTCAAACAAAGCACAAGCTAAACAAACCAACATGCAGTCTAATTCAAATATGCCAAGAGTTGTATCAAGGAATACAACATAGCATTTCATGCAAAATTTGAGAGTGTGTGTGTACTAAAGTAACGTGATTTATCTGAGGTAAAAGTTATTTTTCTCACTAAGCAAACGATTACTTAAGAGGTCTTTGCAGCCCTGGAAGAACAGGTTTGAACATGAATTGTGGGTGGTGGTGCCGCACCCAAGGCTACACAACCTCCAATGAAGTTTAAGACAGAACAATGCACAAATCCTACAGTAGCACCCACCATTCATCGCTCCTCACAGAACTATGGCTGCTGACATATACTGGGGCAGATTGGAGATTTTTCAGGTTTGAAGGTTTGATTAATTTACTGCATGAGCATGATATCACAGAGGGCAGTCTCTAAACACAAATATGTTCACAGCAATAGATAAGAGCAGACCTAAAACGAACCCCACCTGTAGGATCATCGTGCTTCAAATAACCTGCTCAAAACCCTATGGTGGTTCATACAGACTCTGCTTTTACTGAAGGAAATAGAGCATTTATTGGCATCAAAGCTAAAAGAAGGACTTATACAATATTATTTACAAGCTAAAAGCAACATCACAGTGTAACCCCCCACTTTTTTAATCATTCTTTCTCACCTCAGGCAGTCAGGTTGCTGAACAGTTGGCGCACCCATACGCACCGCAAATGTAATGTCTCACTCTATCACTGAATACTATATATTGTGTGTAATGTTTCTTTGTTGCTGTTGTCTGGGCATGTGTGCCCGTTGTGTACTGCAGAGAGTGCCACTTCCATTGTATTTGAATACACATGACATGAACTTGAACTTCAAGTTGTTTGATTAACTTTATAGAAATGAGCTAAAAAATGAGCTGACGTTGTTAAATTTTGTTTTAGATTAAATATTCTGATTGCATGATTCAGATGTAGCCTACCATTATTTGAATCGAGTAATCAGCAAAATACACTAGATTAACACTAGTGGGCAACACTCGATTAACAGCAAATATCTGCTATAATATCTGAATCATGCAATCCAAATGTTAAAACGGATAAACTTTGCTTCATGAGCCACAAACCCTGGCAACAAATACCGGGCGTGTTTCTATGTTTCTGAGTTTCCCATTGATTTGGCCAATTGTTGGTTGAATTCATTCAGTCACACAGTTGTCCTTGTGGACACACCTGATGGAGAGCTGCACTCTACTAAGTGCACCTCTGAGCTTTTTTTTTTTTTATGTTTTTTTGTTAGCATTGTTTTGGTTTTCTTACTTTGCAAAGCTTTATTTCTAAATGGTACAAATATTGTCAGATAGATTTGTTCTTCATTTGCTTGTGTTTTCTTAAGTTGCAGTGCTCTGAGCTTTGCTTAGTCAGCTTTTTAGCTCAGTTAAGAACGAATGGGGAAAACGTAAATTAACTTGTAACTCAAGTAACTACAGCTATCAGATACAATAAATGTAGTGGAGCAAAGAGTACAAGTACAAACTCCAAATCAAGTAATTAAAAGTAAAGGGCAGTACCTCAATATTCTACAAGTAAAAGCAAATATTTCCTGTAAGCCATTGTTCAGATTGCAGTTCTGACTAATTTTGTGTAATGAAGTCAACTTCAACTACTCCTCATGGTCAGCTGATGAACAGTACAGATCATTTCATGAAAATAATATTTTGTTCAAAGGTTATAAAATGCATGGTTGCAATCAGTGTCCACGGAATCTTTTTACAGTTGATGATGGTACAAATAAAAATGTATATCTAAGTTGAATTTAAAAATGCATAGTTTGGCATGAGGTGAATGCAGTTAAATGAACACAGTTCACTCAAGTGCATCTTTTAACTTTGTCTTATCTGTTAGTGATTGTCTTGAGCCTTTATGTGCCGTTTGGGAGCCAATCTGACTGTTTACTCTTACAGAGGAATCTGCTCTGACAGCTTCTGCTACACAGACCTATCTATGCTGTTGCGGTTCTGCATGAAGGTCTGCTGGTTACAGAAACAAACCAGTTGCTGGATCCAGAATCTTATTTTATTCATTAAACACATTTCAACGTTTATTCATTCAAGTTGTTGTTCAAGCTGCCCCAAGGAGGCATGGTGCTACTCTACCACTACTCTACAGATGACACACAGTGATCACACCGCCGTTCGCTCTCTGCAGTCCTGCTGAACTAATGTACACTGTTCTTGTTGGAGCAGGCAGAATTGTCAACACTGCAGGCCACTGTGTCGACCTAAACCTGTCAAAAGCCCACCTTGGTGTTTGCTGTTGCGCCCTTTCCAAATCTACAGTTATGAATAAAAGGTTTGTCAAAGTGGCAAGAACAGAACAAAAAAACAAGCTCTAACAAATAAACACCAAAACAGCATACAGTAGAATTACCAGATAAATGAGTGCGAGGTATGGGGTGAGGATGAAATGACAATAATGAAACAAGAACATTGAAAGAACCTTAGCTGCATTACTGTGACTGATTGATAAGCATTCCTCAACTGGAATGAATGTGTTATCACAGGTTCCATTTTTACTTTTGTGGTATGTAATCTCAACAATACACCCCTGTGCAGTATGTTAGAGTCCAGAGTACACACGAACACAACTCAATGAGAAAATAAAATCAAGGTTTTTTTTTTTTTTTTGCAGACAGATTAAAAGTTAAACATTTTGTCCTTTAAAGAGGTTATCTTTATTGAAACAGTTTTTTGTTCATCTGCAAACTGTACTAATTGTGGTCTTTTATTTATAATGTTATATTTTCTATTCTTTATGGAGCTTTATTTTAATAGTGCTTACTATTTTCATTCATGTTTTAGTAGCTTACATCTGTATTTAAGGACTGGCCAACATCACACAAACATACAGAATAACTACAGAAAAAAACAGGTGACTTGTCAGTGAGGCAGGTAGTAAGCTCATAAAAAAACAACTTTTGTCTCAATGAGACAAATTATCTCTTCTGATTCACCTGTAATAAAATCCAATAAAGAAACATGATGACTAACTTGTTGAAAAAAACACATTAGTGTTTGATGTCTCTCCAGGGTTTTATGATTTAGTAATGTAAACTGTCAGATTTTATCGTCTCAATACACTAAAACTACACCACGGGCAATATAACATCATCTTGACAATTTGTCTCATGCAGGATTTGTCTATACAGGACTTGAAGTCAAAAGTACAAGACTGACAAGTGTTTCAAACCATGAAAAAAAAGAAAAGAAAGATGTTCTAAGCTCGAGTAACAGGTCTGAATTCTTTTGCAGGCTTGGGGCGGAGGCTGCTGACTGATAGAGAAGCATTTAGCGTTCTGGATGCCTGGTTGAGGTGTGCCCCCTTTCTTGTGTCATAACCAAAGTATGTAACAACAAAATTGCCTTTGCTTTCGGAAAAAGTCAGATCTTTTAGGTTAGACAATTGCATTTTAGATGTAATAAAATGAAGTAAAAGATACGCTGGACAACAATCTGGTTCCACCAGTGAAATAACAACAGGCATATAGCATTGATTGGATCAAATCAAACTCACAATATTGTAGCAGTAGTTAAAGTTGTTCTAAAATAATGTAAACGATGTCTTAAATATCAGAAGCTTAATATGACACTTCAGTAGAAAACCACTACAACCCCAATAGTTAACATAAAGTAAAATGATCACTTCTTTGACAGTATCAACAAAAAACTTATGTATAGACTTTGCAAAAATAGAATTCATGGCAGTGTTGTTGCTGTACAGGTGTACCTAATAAAATGGCAATTGAGTGTACATCCAAAGCTATCATTAAATTCAACATGTTGCATAATATCATCACAGGCTGAGAGAAAGTATCTGGTGTGCCAATAAAGATCCCTGATTATTTATTTTCACATCCACATCTCCCTTCACAAAAAGGCTCACTGAAGCCATATATTCAGCTCATTTTGACTGACTGTAACACAGGTTTGCAGTTATACTGATTATTTTGGCCATGGCAGATAAATAATGGTTAGCAAAAGTTATTTGAACAAATGAAGGTAAACAGGACAAACGTTTGCAGTATGTTATATCCCACCATACTTCTCAAGAATTCCAAACAACTTTAGTTTCGGCCCGTCAATCTTCCACTAAAACTGATTGACAGGTCGTTCAGGCCCTGCAGGGATATGGAGAAAAAATAGTATTGTTGGTGACATTACTGCATAAGTCAGGGGAACCTGACAGCTGGACCAACCAATCTGGTTCCAACTATGTATCTAAGTCAGACATGGGCATTGTACACATCCGGCCCGCGGGCTGTCGCCGTCCGGCCCGCGGGAGGTCAGTGGGAAATTAGGAATAAAACGTAAATAAGTGTACATGATGCACATTATACAGCTGCATTGCTTTCATTTTGAAGGCGACTGCTGCTGTTTTTTTTTCTCAATTTCCGTACGTTGGTACGTTGGTGAGTGTGTGCGATCAGCAGCGTCACTGCGATGTGTTGGTGAACTGAGTTTACAGGAGATGCGAGTTACCTGTCAGCCTTTAAAAAATTATCAAAAGATTGATACAGGGAGTGTAGAGTTTTTTTTTTTACAAAACATGGACTTCTAAGTATTTATTTACTTAAGTCGAAGGTAAAGCCGTGTGCTTAGTTTGTGGAGAACAGGTCGCAGTGTTTAAGGATTACAATGTGAATCGCCGTTACGAGACAAAACACGCACAGCAACACAACAATGCTCATTTTTGGTTCATAAGATGTTGTTTCTCTTTGGATCTACCTCCATATGTAAACAAACATTCTCCGTGATAAAGTTTAACAAATACAGATCCTCTCTCACTGACGATCAGCTGTCAGCTGTCCTTCTCATATCCACCTCAGACATTCAGCCTGACTTCAGAGCTTCGTTCAAGCCCAACACAGACAAGAAACACTGAACAGGAAAACAGAAAATGTAAATTTGATTGCAGAAACTTGATCCCAGTCAGTGTTTTATTATTTTTGGATATTTAATATGTATATTTGTTTGGATCATTATTCCTGCTTCAGAGCTTATTTTAACTCCTTTATACACTGTTTTTCAGTTTGGGAAGTTAGGATGGGTTTGGAAAAAAAAATCTTTAAAATGTTAATGTGCAAAGTAACTTGTAACTAAAGATGTCAGATAAATGTAGTGGAGTAAAAAGTACAATATTTCCCTCTGAGATGTAGTGGAGTGGAAGTACAAAGTTGAATAAAATGGAAATACTCAAGTAAAGTACTTTGGATTTGTACTTAAGTAATAAGTAATAAGTAATTATACTTGGTTACATTCCACCACTGATCATGACATTCACTCTTACCTTACTCTCACCGCATATCAAAACCATACAATTTACTGCTTTTTATAAAGAGGTGGAATAATATTGAACAGGATTGAGTTCAGTCTATTGGTCTGGCCCTCAACAACAGTCCTTGTTTCTCATATGGCCCCTTGGGAAAAATAATTGCCCACCCCTGATCTAATTTATGATTTGACAGAACAAAGCTGCCCTGACTCGAGGGTGTGCAGCTCTAAATGATCGATGGTATCCGACCTCAGGAGAAGTTTCCGGAGTTACTTAATTAAATCTCAACTCAACAGTGTGCCAATCACAAATTGTTAGATCAACAGTAATTTTACTCAACAGATACGATAAAAAAACACTGGCAAAGTTGTATAAGCCTTTTTGTTTCGTCTAAATGAGTCATTATAAAAGAGAATAATAATAATTATTGTTAGATCACAGAAACACTCAACAAAAGCTTTGTGTTAAAATCCCGAAAAGTGGCATTAATACAATGAGGTGTGAACTAGCGGTCATGGGTGTTGTAGGCTGAACTTGTCATAAAAGGTGTGTTTGTGTCATTTTGGGATCTGTCATCAAAACACTCAGAGTGAGATATTTGAGGTGTGGGTCTGTCCTGCAGACTTAAACACCATTGTCAAAATGATGGATATGCTTGCGGGTGTGCACAAACATTCTCGTTGCCTATGTCTCTCAAGAATTATTGTCCCTGTAGAGAATGCACAGATTTGTCAAACTGAATTTTCCTGGTTCTGCATAAACATTTGAACACATTTGAACACTAGTTCTTGCAAGATTTTCAATTTAATGATTTACTTTTTGGACTGAAATCCAAGTATAATTTATATGTTTACAAATATAGAGAGGAATTATATTATTTGCACAAGCACCAAATACTTGCTGAAATATTATAAATTAAAATAATGTTGCATGTGGATGAAGATATTGTAGTTTGTACTTAGGGTCTTGATATGTTGACCATCCATCCGAAACATTTTCAGGGGAAACTTGCTAAACTTGTTAATATACACTTTTTAATGAAAAAGAGCGTACAAATGTCTCTTCTAACCCCTGTACACTTTAACTGTCACAAAGTGGGCTACACAGCATGACAAAAGAGGGAGATGAACCCAACCAAGCCAATTAACCAGTTATTTATAAATATATAAAACAACATGTATTGTAGCGTGAGTGCATGAGTGGAAAAATATGTAAGTGCAATTCTGTTTGGTGCAGTGATACAAACCAAAGTCAACCAATAACTAAATGGGTGTCTTAGGGGGGAGAGAGAACCAACAACTGAGCTCCATAAGGGTTTTTAAAAGATCACTGGCACACAGGACGCAGGTGTTTGTTGATGAGCTCAGGTGTTGCCATTTTACTGATGACCCTCTGCCACGCCCCTCTCCAGTCCACACATACCAAGTACAGTAAAAGGCCGACAGGGCAGAGAGGGTCCTCACACTTCTTCTCTCCAACACCTGTGTGGTTTCAATTTTAGAAGTCAAACTTTGCTCCTTCATATACTCTTTGACTTTGTGTTCATCAAGTGTTACTGGATTGAAATTTGAGTACTGATATGTTTGCCAGCAGCAAAGCTCTAGCTTCCTCTTGGCAGAGTTTGGTTTTTGAGTACAAGTTAATCATTTCCTACAAAATAAGTGGCGTCCTGGAGGTTAAAAGGGTGTGGTGGTTTGATGACACATTCTTACTTTTCTTTCACCTGTTCGAACTTGCAAGTATGCAGGTATGTGCCAAGCAGTCTGCAGAGGACAAAAATGATACACACACACACACACGCACACACGCACACACTACAATAATGGGAGGAGTTAGAGAGGTAATGAGAATGTAATGACAAGAACGTGGTTGCTGGGCACTGCAGGAACAATAACAAAGGTGATTACACATCTTTGATAGTGAATTGTAGGAAGAGCATGTATTGTGATAACAAGAAACAGATTCATCAGGTTTTTCTCTATATACTCTGTTGTTTTAGGATATTCAGATAGTTTACCATTTAATCAGCTTGACCCCAAAAATGCCTGCTTGAATGCAAACAACAAACTATATTACAACTCTCAGTACAGTTACAATTAGACAACATGTTTCAGTGAAAGCTATGAAGTGCAAATGCTTACAAACTGCCTCCATGGCATTGTGATTCTGACATAAGCCATCACGTTGTCATGTCTATAACTCTCTGAGTTCTTATGAATGGGAGGTTGAGTTGCAAACAGGTTTCACACCCTATAGGGGCCTTCAACCCATGACTGTGTTGACTGAGCATACTGAGTAGTCACACCCTTTCATGACTTCATCTTAAAGCAGATCATATAGGATTTGGTGTATGTAAACACTATATAGCAGTAAAAGTCCACTAATTTTCATTTAAACTGGTGATGTGTGTGTGGACCGAGGCAGGTGGATGACCTCTGCAGTATGCTGTATTGAGTCAGTTTAAGGCCAGTTAGTGCTGCTGTACCTCTGACTGATTAGGTTGGTGGTGTGTGGGTATGCATTTACTGCAGACCTGCTTAGACAAGTTGTCTGTGTGTTATAATGACTGCCCAGGTCCACAGTCAAACTCAAAGCAATTAGACCAAAAACAGCCCAGCGATAATACAATCAGCTACTTCCTATGGTCATGATGGGGTCATGTAGTTTGAGGTACTGGTGTGACAGTAAAATACCATCAAGGAAGGCCAGCTGGACATATATTAAGTTTATTAAAATATTATCGGATGGCAAAACACTCCAAAACTATTAATAATGGAGTATAAAATAACTGGAGTTTAAAAACTATGGAAAGTTTCAGTAGAAGTAAATAGTGAATGGACTTGCATTTATGTAGAGCCTTTATAGCAGGGTCTAAACTCAGGCTCTGAAAAGTGAAGCCAATGCAGAAGTGCCTCAAACTTGCTATGTTTCCAATGGCCACACCTCAGCTTGCATAGAAGTCTATGGGATAATACTTCTCACTTGATTCAGGGCCTGAGTAAATAATTTAGACAAGAGTTTATGGTCTTAATGCTAGTTTAAAGTCTTCTTCAATATGTATGTTCATTTAGTAAATTATGGTCCCATTTAGAGTAAGATAGGCTATAAAGCTGGGTTGAGGCTGATGGGAGTGTCATTAGTTTTGTGGGTATTTGGTCATAAAGTATTGTGCAAATTGAAACTTTGACCAGATGATTGTGCTAGAAAAAAAATATGAGGAAATGACCAGAGTGATTGTATCCACTGGGCACCTTGAGTATCTGTACAATAATCATGGCAATCTATTCAACAATTTATTAGATTTCAGTTTAGACAAAAGTTAGCATAACTCAAATCTGACAAACAAATAAATCTGCTAGTTTTATCAACGTGAATAATCAATAAGAATCACTTTGATTTTAGCCAATCCGAGAAACGGACTGAATATTTCTTTGTCAGGATAGAAAAAATTGGCCATGATCAATAGCACAGCTGTTTCTAAAATAAAAACATGAAACCACAAAAAACGTCAATGAGAAATACTGTATACTGTCATACTGTGTATGACTTAATGTCAAAGGCCCACACACACAAGCAAGAGTATGACTCTGTTGCTAGGTTTTTATCTGGCTAGACAATTTGCATGATCTTCCCTGTCTGACGGAAAATGAGTCATGCTGTTTGTGCCAGAGTTCCCATGCCTGACATCTTCCCGGAATTACAGTGAGGCGGTGTGTGTGGTCTATAAGCAAGGTGTTAAAGTCCAGAATTGTAAAGTAATATCTCTCATGGCGATTTTCAAGCAAACAGTGCGGATGTGTTTGGAAATGTGTTATCATGCCAAAAAACTGTTGACTTTACAACCTTGTGTACAATCTGTAAATACTGGCAACTCTGCAGTGCAGCTGAGCTTGTTAGTAAGAAATTCTCTGAGAGACTTTCATGACTCGTTGTCACCTTTTATTGTACAAATGAATTGCAGGTTAACTACATTCTCCTCACTTGGCCTCCGCAAAATATTTCCATGCATGACTTCCAGCCGCTGTGTTGTAAGGGTGTGTACCTTTTTGGTGGTTAAACTGTGAGACTCAGATTAAAATCCAATCCAACAACACTCCCTCATAATGAACACACCCACAAGCTTAAGAGGATGCCAAAACAAGCACTGAGGGGTGTGGTTGTATGTCCAAAGGCTTCAGATTTTCTCTTTTGTGTTTGTTGACTATTACTATTATGGTCAATGAATAGTTTGATTATACTCATTCATATCTTATAGAAATGTAGCCTTCTGAACCTCCTGAACTTTGCTGTCTTTGATGTTACAGGGAAAATACAAACAAATATGGCAGCACACGGCATGGCTAAAGTGTGCTATTATGTGTATGCTTAACATACACTGGATCGAAAGAAGTTGGAGGTAGACATGAAGTAACTTGAATCTCCTCCAGATCTGGGTCTGCAAATGATGCCTTCCATCTGCAAACAATATTGTACATATGTGTGTATATACGACTATTATACCACAGTCATGCAGCAAAAGGTTCCTCTCACTGACAAAGCACCACAGATACCAGTCTAACCAGTCAATCGGAGCTTGTGTTTGAATGAATTCTTAACATCCCATTATTAATTAAGGGATGTAATGTTTTCATGATTAAAGTTTAGGAAGTAGCTGATTATACATAACTATGAAACGTGTATTCATGCATATATGCTTACTATACTAATATACATGCTTCTATACTTTCATTTATATATAGGTAAGGCTTTTACAAAATAAGCCTTGAGAGGAAAATTATGTTTTTCCACCCAATGTTTCAAGCCCAAATGTAAGTGTTGCTATGAGCTAAATAGTTATGAAAATAAGAATAAAAAAGCATGAAACTTTCACTAAGATTGATCAACTCTTTGACAGGTTTCAAGTATGTCTCAACTTTTTCAGAAGCGAGAGTCATGAGTCACTGTTCCATGATGTTTGCAAAGATTCATTACTTTCAGACTTTCACAACCTGTGACTTATTTAGACAAGACTGTGCTCCACCCATAGACGATGCACATCACATATGAAGGTGACTAGGTCAACAACCTAAGAGGATTTGCAAAACCTATGTTCTCAAGAAATTTTAAAATTATGCACTTACAGTTTGTGGTACTGCACTTGGGATAAGAAATGTCTAGCACCAGAGGTAGTGGTATATTAATTAGCAATGGAAATAGCTTTGGACAATAACCAAAGGCCACTCATGTGTTACCAGACTGCTGCAAAACAACACAGAGTATGTTTTATGTTAAGTGTGTTCACTACAAAACAACTGAATTTCAACAAACAAGAAAGAAAAGTAAATTCCCCCGAGACATGGGAGCCTGGAGCTGGTCAACAGGTTTCAGCATCCAGAGGTAAAGCTGTTAAAACAGCAGAGGAAAGTTAAGATGACAGCGCCTAAAGCCAGAGAAAGGAAGCCTTTTAACACTTGAATTGTGTAATTCATTGTCAGTCAGTGGCCTTTGGGTGTTAAGACATTTGCACCATAAAACAACATTAACTGCATTTACTAGATTCTTTCAAAAACTATAGAGGAGCCTTTGTTTCATGTTTCATGACAAATGCTGAATAATTTGACACTGAGTCTGTCAATAAAGAGCAATAAATGAATGAATATTAAGGAGAATATGAGGGCAGTAACTATATTTGTGTGGATTAATTTTAGTGTTGAAAAAAAATCCATCAGCTACATTGCTTTCCTAAAAACTAGTATGTTTAAAGTCATGTTTTAAGAGTAACAAAAGAGTCTTTGTTTTTCCATCATACATATTTAACTTTATTAATATTAACCCTATTAAATGCATTTTGCTGTTAAAAGCAGTATACTAGTCTCCTGCAACACAAATGTAAATTAGCATTATGCCACATGAATATGACATGGAGGTGCTAGCTACACCTCTTTGACCTTTGATCTGACCTGAATTTTAAAATTAACTCCTCATACTGAACTTAATCCTTCAATTTGTTTCCGTACCGTAACACTATGAGGGAAAGAATGCCAGGTGTTGTTTTAAATGTCAGACCACATAAAATACATAAATGACAAAATGCAGACATTTCTGATTCATTCACAGACTGAGCATTGCTTTTATTCACACTGCAAACTCTGCCTTCCTGCATCACTAAATCAGTCTGTATTATTTCAGTTTTTTGCATTGTTACTCATTCACATAGTTGGTATAAAGAAGCATGGCCTGCAAACTACACCTCAGACATTGTGGGCCCACACCCAGTTTACATATACTGCTGAGGTACAAAAGGAAAATCTAAGTAGGTTACACCAAGTGATCTGGTATGAGGAAACCAGGAGTGTGGTCGTAAAAAGCCAAGATAGTGACACTTCCGTAGGGCTTAAAGACTAATATCAATAACATAAATCAACTGAAAAGGTCGATAGAAATGATCGGTAAAGTAAATGAAGATTTACATTTAAAAAAATGGAGATAGCGAAGTAAAAAAAAGTAAAGGTTTTTACATGGTAGACAAATATTTTAAGAGAATTCCCATTCCCATGAGAAATAATACAAACACATAGACGCAGCATTGTTTCAGACTGCATGAACTAATTACCCAGACCCTACCCCTCCTACTCACACACATGGCCCCATTTCAATTTGTTACTCAAGGTTCATTAACGTATTCAAAAGCATGCACACCATCATCTCGCACATCTGGACACATGATCTTTTGACTTGATGATTTAGGTTTTGCATGTTGCGTTGCTTCAGGTAATCCAGACTTGACCAGGCTTGAGTTTTTGATTTATGACAGCCATGACCGAAGACTTTTCAGACAAGCGCAGACAAAGCTCATAACGATTGTGATCTGTGTCAACCTTTTCTTCAGGTTACATCAACAACAAGATTTTCTTGCTCCAGTGAAAATTCTCAAGAATGTCGGGGCCACTTTACTAGTATTCTAGTCTGGCAGATTATGAGAAAGCAGTGTGAGATACTGTACAGGTATCTGCATGTAAGTGCGTGGGTGGTTATTGATAAGCAAAAGGTCACACAATTCTCAGATTCTCATTAAGTTTTGTGCATCTCTTCAAAGTTAGTAAGTGGCAAAAGTAGCACATATGTTTTTCCCTAAATAGCTGTTGGACAGCAGATATTTGAGCTTTAGAGTAAAGTTCCACACCGTGGTAGAAATTAAAGGCATGTGCATGTGAAAAGTTGGGGAAGAATGAAAAAGAATGCAGGCCTCACCTACACCAAAGCTGCAGAGGAAAGAAACAAATGAGGTAGTGTTTGAGTATGGAATAACTTGGTGTGGTGAAATGCATCAAATGAGAAAACAAGCCCTCAACTGATGCATGTGCAGGATTGTTTTCACCAGAAAAAGGACGCTCCATAACAATTCACGATCTACTGTCAGCCTGAAGCATGTTTTTTGTGTCGCAACTTTCTGACAGCAATAAAGTTTTTTTTTAGCTCTGTTAAAATAAGAATCTAATGAGACATAACTTTGCCTAAGGCATTTGGTTGGATACTTCTTAATACTACTTTATTCTTGTAATTTAGTTCTTTGTTTGTATTATTATTATTATTATTATTATTATTATTATTCATGCTTGGCTGTTACATGTTTACTACAATACTACTACTGCAAAGTGCAAAATTTGGACATTAATTTTGTTGGCTTGACCGGTGAGCAACCCAGTTGAGCAGATTATTAGAATTAGTCATGCATTAAGATGTAAGCAGCATTTTAATGTTACAGTTGGTTATGGTGTAGCCAACTTTAACTACTTTAAATATTATTAGGTAGTATATATATATCATTATTTTTCAGACTTTGAATTTTTTATTTTGTGAGTTATTTAGTAGGGTAATAGAACAACACAATCAAAACAGTGCAACAGAACAGGGTAGTCTCAATGTGTCATGTCCTCACCTCTATCCAGTGATGTAAGAAATAAATAGACGTCACTCAGCAACTGCAGGGAAATATAGTTGCTTAACATAAGAAAAGAAGGGGACCGACATTTCCAAAAACATTTTCTTAGACTTTTTAAGAGAGTGTCTAAATGTTGCCAACCTTACACAATTTAAAACAGCTTCAATCCAAAGAGAAAGGGAGGGGGGTGTTAATGTGTGTGAGGAAATTCCAAATTATGCTATAAATGAGTCTGGTCAGATCTGTGTGCTGCCTATTTCTGAGAATGTGTTAAAGATGTCTTTCCAGAAACCAGCAAGAGATAGGCAACTACAAAGCACATGTAGATGATATGCAGGAGACATGTTACAGTTCAACATCCTAGTAAATTTGATTGCCTTGGTCCAATGAGCCTCATGAATGAGTTTATATTGGATGAGACCATGCCAAGCGTAGAAAGAAGAAGTTTGTACCCTTTTGAGCGCCCCTTCATAAATTTTATCAGATATTTCCTCATCCAGTTTCTCATCCCATGAGAATTAAATTTTGCTGATTGAGATGGCCTGTAAAGAACATATTTATCTATAGATTATTGTCAAGGTACCTTTCAGACTAGGAAGTTGGGTATGAAAAGTGAGGGTGGTGAATAGGGGGCGGAGAATAGGGGGCCCAATAATATAACTTGAAATCTGGTAGAGCTAGACCTCTGTCTGGTTTGGGTCTCTACAAAAATACTTTTGCATCATAGAACGCCTTTTGATCCATTGTAAAAGGTAAAATTAGGCCGTTAACATAATAAAAAAATGTATGACACTTTAAGAGATTTAAGAAACGTGTTCAATTTGAAACGTGAACATTTTGTACATTTTTGCGACTAAAAAGAGGTGAAGAAAAGACCACCATTCTAATTCTTCTTGAGTGTGAGTTAAAAGAGAAGCCAAGTTGACCTGAAAAAGGTTTTCAAACTTGTTCATTTTGTGGCCACTAGATAAATAGAATTTCTGTGAGAAATTTTAAATGACAAGTTATGCAAGTAGGAACTTTTAGTTAAGATTCAGTTGATACCCTGATAGGTGACCGGATGCAGTGAAAGTGGAAAGGACAGCAGGAGCAGAAACAGAAAGGTCAGATGTGTAAAACAATAGGTCATCTGCATATAAAGACAATTTGTGTTCATATCTGTATCTGACCATGTCTTTGAAGATGGGGTTGGAGTTGTAAGTGGTTCTATGGTAAAGTGCAGCCCTAGAGTGTTAACCGTTGCAGAGGGAAGTATCTTGAGTGTTATTGGTCCTGACAGAGGCTTGAGGTGATGAGTACAAAAGTGTTATCCAAGTAATGAAAATGGAGCCAAAACCAAATTTTGTTTAGAGAATAACAAAGGTACTTCCACTCAACCTAGTAAAATCCTTTCTCTGCAAACAGGGATATGAGGGCCTCAGAGGTGTTGGTGACAGAGGGATTATGTATAATGTTAAAGTATTGGCAGAGATTGAATAATGAGTGTCTATTCTTCATGAATCCTGTTTGATCAGGAGAAATAATTGATGGAAGGACTATTTCCAGACGTGTTGCCAGAAGTTTGGCTAGAATTTTAAAGTAATTAAGCATTTAATAGGCTAATTGGAGGGTATGATGCACAGTCGAGAGGGTCTTTGTTTAAGAATAAGAATGAGACAAATAGTTCCTTGAGTGAGACTCAGTAGAAAAGAACCATTTACAAATACATTGTGGTACATTTCTGATAGAACAGGGGCTATTTTCTGGAAAAATATTTTATAAAACTTTGTCACTAGTCATAGGGAGACGTGTCCCACATCAATGACCCCCAACAGCACCCCTCCAAGATAATTAAGTATGTTTTCTTTAGTGTATAATCACCTGAAACTAAGAAGTGTTGTGTTGTCATTACCTTAGAATTAACCATTTATATCTACACATGGAGCGGGTCCTCTTCACGGAGCCGACCGCCATGTTCCTATGGTTGACCAGAACAGACAAACAAAACACTGGTTCTAGATTGGTCCATTTGAATTTTTTCACATCGGCCACCATAATTCTTCTTCACGCTTGGCAAGCGGGAAAAGGCTGCTTCTAGATGGCAGCAGATCCTACACAATGGCCATTTGATGAATAATATAGTTAGACTTATCGGTCTGTCTAGCTCTGATGAAGAACACTGATAAGTAACTGATAAATACAGCTGCTGTCAAATAAATGTAGTTGAAATAGAAAAATACTTCCCCCTGAAATAAAGTGTAGGAAGAGTACAATGGAAATATTAGTTGAGTAAAAGTACTTGGTAACTTTTCCCCACTGGTGATATATTTGGTGAATTTATATATTTTTAGGGGGACTCAATCAGTATGGTAGACAACAGAAACAAATAATGAGGAGGTGGTCTATGAACCTGTGTGTCGTGGGTTAAATTTTCAACATCTTGACTGAATTTTCAGCTGAGGCAAAGTAGCATAGCTAACCACTGTAGTCAGCATGTGACGGCCGACATTTGGTACAAACTGAAACGTGTGAACTAAAACTGTTAAATTTTTTACTGCTGTGAAATGTTTTGTATCGCTTTCAATAAATGGAAATAACAAACAAATGGAAATTAAATCTCATTCCTTTCAATTTGAATGCTACTTCAGTACTCCTTTGAGTTCACTGAATAAGACGTGTTTGGTTATTGAAAGTTACTAATGCTGGCTTATGTTATTTTACCTTTTTGCCCATTAGTCATCCAACCCCTCCCTACTAGCCTTCAATATTAATTTCACTGCCCTGTGACCACTAAGCAGGCTACTGGGGTTATACACTTGAAAAGGCTCCTTTTTCCTTAAACAATCAGACTTTCACTACACTTATTTACCTCTCACTCTCTTCCCCTTCAGCCGGTCCAACTGCAGGGTGTGTCACGTCTTATCTTTTGACAACCCCTCCCTACCTGTTTTACAGGCCACTCCTGTCAGTCAGCGCTAGTGGCATGCAACCTGAGGTGGAATGGAGGCTGGACAGCAACATGAGAATCCAGGTTGAAATGACAGAAGAGGATCCTCCCCCTAGTTCCACACAGACATAAAAGCCGACAGCTTCTACAGTCAGACACTCAGACGGACTTGGCTCTCCTTTTGAATACTGCTCATCTGTTCTCCTCTTGTCAGATAGTTGATAACCTTTACCACTGCAAACATCATGAGGAAGGCATACTCAGTCACAAGCTCTGGCAGCAGCAGCCAAAGGAGGTCCTTTGCACCAAATAGCAGCTACTCTGTACAAAGATCCAGTTATGGTGGTGGTGGTGGTGGTGGTAGTGGTGCTGGATTTGGTGCTGGATTTGGTGGTGGATTTAGTAGTGGATTGAGTAGTTATGGTTCTGGTTCTGGTATGTCTTCAATGGCTGGAGGAAGTTATATCAGTTCTAGCCAAGCAGGCTTCTATGCTGCACCGATCACCGCTGTCCAAGTCAACCAGAGCCTGCTGGCCCCTCTGAACCTGGCTATTGACCCATCCATCCAGGTGGTCCGCACCCAGGAGAAAGAACAGATCAAGACCCTCAACAACCGCTTTGCCTCCTTCATCGACAAGGTTGGTTCCTGTGCCTTCCGTGTGACTGTCTGATGTACAATTTAATCTAGGCCTCATTATCTCAGTGCTGACGACCTGTATGCCCTCCCTGGGCTACACTTACTGCTGGCAGCTGTCAAAATGTAACTTTAGTATACAGTACTGTTTGGTTAAAGACAATCGGCCCACTAGCTGTGAATCTTATCTGTGTGATGTTGAATCCATGAATGAGTTACAGTTTATGGGATTAGAATGTTTACAATCATCTCAAAATCTATCACCGATTGTGACCCCACTGGCAACCCCATCCAAAATCTACTTCAGGTAACAGTTAGCCTACAGCCCTTTTTTGAGCCCGTGGCAGCCTTTCTGCCCACTATCTAAACATGGGTGGGGATTATATTGCAGTGACATAACTGGGAGACCGGTAGAAAGAATAGGGATCTATCTATGCTTTGCCCACAGAGTCCAAAGTCTTTCCTTTGCACAGTGCACCTATCACCTGGTTGTTATGGGCAACAAGAATGCTAAGTGCAGAGCAATAAATCCACATTCACTTGTCTTTTACGCAACAATCACACAACTGTGTTAATGTTTGCGTGCAAGCTATATAGAGAGAGGTGCTTTATGAAGAGTATGCCTCTCTGAACACTATACATTGGCACTTTGACAAAAACTCACATAACAAAGCACTCATCCCATAACACTGCACGGCTTTGTCTTCTTTATCTGCCACGCCTAGTTTCTATTTTTTGGCAAGAGTGACTGTGTGGCCTCTAATGCCAAACAGACCATGCAGGAGGATTCATGGGCGAAGAAGAGTTAAAATAGGTGAAATACACAGCATCTAGACAGAACATACTATATTTTAGTTTGAAGAAGGAAAATTTGCCTTTTTACACATTAATTATTATTATTAGTATTAATATAGCTTGAACAAGCAGGCAAATAAATGCTATCATGAGTTCCAGTTGTTGTGAATTGGGTATGGCAACTCAGATATGTAGCTATCAACAGAGTCATATAGATAAAGGTGAGACCACAATTACACAACTTTTGTGACCCAACTGCTTTGATTAAGAATCTTACAAATCGATATAAAGCTAAAACAATTCAACCATTTTTTTCAAACATCTGAAAATCTTCCTTGTTTTTGTATGTCCACAGGTTCGTTTCCTGGAGCAGCAGAACAAGATGCTAGAGACCAAATGGAGCCTCCTGCAGGACCAAACCACAACCCGCTCCAACATCGACAGCATGTTCGAAGCCTACATTGCCAACCTGCGCAGACAGCTCGACGGGCTGGGCAATGAGAAGGTCAAGCTGGAGGGAGAGCTGAGGAACATGCAAGGCCTGGTTGAGGACTTCAAGACGAAGTGAGTGCTTGCATGACATGGTCACTAGTTATAATATATACCTTGATATAGTGAGCAGATGTCCAAAAGGGAGCAGAGGTACTACAACTTTGGCTTTTGTCTCAAAAGGTACGAAGATGAAATCAACAAACGTGCAGCTGCAGAGAACGAGTTTGTGCTCCTGAAGAAGGTGCAAAAACATCAAAATGGCCATTAAATGCTTTTCTGTAATCCTGGGGTTTAAGACAATGTGGCCAGTTGTAACACCTGTTTCTGTATGATTTTCTTTCCAGGATGTTGATGCTGCTTACATGAACAAGGTGGAGCTGGAGGCCAAAGCTGATGCTCTTCAGGATGAGATCAACTTCCTCAGGGCCATCTATGAGGCTGTATGTATCTATAATGTCTAATAATTCATAATACTACAATCACCATTTGAGTTAAGGCCAATCCTCATGTAAATCAGCTATAAAGGACAAAGAGTTAACTGATGTGCAACAACCATTGGTTCTGTAGGAGCTTCGTGAACTGCAGGGCCAGATCAAGGACACCTCCGTCATCGTGGAGATGGACAACAGCCGTAGCCTTGACATGGACTCTATTGTGGCTGAAGTGCGTGCTCAGTATGAGGACATTGCCAACCGCAGCAAGGCTGAAGCAGAGACCTGGTATAAACAGAAGGTGAGTGAAATAAAAAATTCAGGTTTATCCTTTCTTTTAATGTATTTTTATTACACTTTCAGCACCTCTTCCAACTGTGTGGATCATACTCTTGATACAACTTATATTTCATAATAGTATGAGGAGATGCAGAGCTCTGCCGGACAGTATGGTGAAGACCTGCGCACAACCAAGTCTGAGATTTCTGAGCTGAACCGCATGATCGCCCGTCTTCAGAATGAGATTGAGTCTGTCAAGGGACAGGTATATTTCAAGATCTTCACATGGATGATGCACTGTTATTTACACACTTCATTGTTTAAGAGGATTTGCAGTTATTAATTCATGAACATAATTTTCCACAGAGGGCCAGCCTTGAGGCCCAGATCGCAGAGGCTGAGGAGCGTGGTGAGCTGGCAGTGAAGGATGCCAAGCTCCGCATCAGGGACCTGGAGGATGCTCTGCAGAGAGCCAAGCAGGACATGGCCCGCCAGGTGCGCGAGTACCAGGAGCTGATGAACGTCAAGCTGGCCCTGGACATCGAAATTGCCACCTACAGGAAACTGCTGGAAGGAGAGGAGAGCAGGTGGGATAAACTTGAATATTGAATATATTTCAATGGCTCCAGCATTAGCTTCAACTCTGAATTAAGCACTAACCCGCCACTATTCCACCATTAGACTGTCCAGCGGAGGTTCAAGCGCAACCATCCATGTACAGCAGACCTCTGGAGGTGGTGGTAAGTTTCAGATTTTATACATCATCATCATCATAAGTGATACCTGAGCCAACAGACCTCACTGACAGATGGATACATAATAACACATACATATTTTTTTGGGTTCAGGATTCTCCAGCTCCAGTTCCGGCGGTGGATTTGGCTACGGTGGCAGCGGCAGCGGCTACAGTGGCAGCAGCAGCGGCTACGGTGGCAGCGGCATGTCTGGTGGTTATGGTGGTACTATTACCAAGTCCACAGTCTCGTCAACCAGTTCCAGGAGAGCCTATTAAAAAGGAGAGCCATCCCTCTTTGCCTTCAGAAACCCCTTGAGTTTGATCTAAATCTGTACCTGCTCATGGTGCTATGCAATATTGTTAAGCATGATCCGCAATACAGCTTAATAAATTATGTTACACTGCTACCAGTTGTGTTTCAAAGATCACTGCTGGCTTTTCTTACTCTCTTCTGTTTAACATCATTCAACAAGAGTTTCTGAAGGTAAACAGGGCCTGAGACAAACAAGAGACAGGTCAGTTATTTCTGCACTGACATGTAACAAATAATAAAAAATAAAAAAAACACAAAGGCTTTGATGGAGTGTTAAAACTAACCAAGGGAAATTTGAAAATCTATAATTAGATGTAGTGCACTGATGAATGTCTCTGAAATAAAATCCTGTAGTGACATGTTCAGGATGACAGATTTCGGTTGAAGTCGTCATTCCTACTTTTGAGTGCTGATATAGGTAAGGAGAGCAAGATACTGACCAGATCCGATCAACAGAGAAATACAAAAAAAAAAATGTAATCTGTGTAACTTTACATGTTTACAGTTTCACTTTGAACTGATTGGCTACTAGCTTGTTCTTCTTACTGTTCTGTCAAATGGTTCCATGTTTAGTTTTGCATTTCCCTTCCTTCAAGATAAAACTATGTTGAAACCAGATTTATTTTATATCAGCCTTCCTACCAACATGACTGATGAATGTTGCAGCAGATTACATCAAATGAATCCAAAATAAAATAAATCTGAGAATTTAAATGATTGCTTCTCACTCTCATTATTGTTGTGATGAATGAAAGAGAAAGTTTAGGATTTTTTTACTTCCAATAATACGTTGTAATGTAATTCCAATCCCAGATTTCTCGTGAGGGCAGTCCCAGTTTTCTACTACTCACTTCCTGCTTGGTCTAGCTGTCCGCCTGATATGCATGTACAGTATGTCAACTCTACAACAAACATGAGGAGCACAAGAGTAGTTAGCATGATAGCAGGGAAATGCTGATTGCCGCTTTCTCAGTCGGCTGAAAATGTGTACCATATGGTGATATGAAAGAGTCAAAATTGGTGTGGAAATCTTCAGAAGCGGGTCGCTGTTGGGGAGGTGGGGTATGACTGGATCTCTAATCACATGTCCGACATGCAGAGTGACTGGGAAGAGGGAGGGACATTCTTAATTATGACTGTAACAAACTCAGAGCAACTTCCTGAGTCAGTCAGAAACTCATCTGACTATCAAACATGAATATCAACTTATTTTAGCCTCAAGATAATTCGTAGCCCTACCTGCTTCACATTCAGAGACAAGCCAAGTGTATGTGTTCTGTTGTTGCAAGCAGCCAGGATACTGTCCACACACAGGTGGACAAACACAGGCAGGAGGACACACAGAATAAGCACTATTCCACCATGCTCCGCTCACAATATAGAGAAAGACACCTAATTAACAGTGAACTAATAGCACCTGTATACACATAATCAGGTAAGAGATAATGTTTATAAAAAGCACAGTGTATGCTTTCGTGCTTAGACCTGTATCACATGTGTCTACCTGGTCAAATGAATGTACTTTGTTGGTTGAACTTAATTATTTTCTGCTTACACAATGGTGTATTTTTTTATTTGCCCAGCGCACTCAAAGTTTGTATTAGCAGTTTAACAAACAATCCTTCCTTTCTCTTCACCTAAGGCTACAAGTGCTGGCAGTGATCATACATTTAATTGTTGAATTTGGTCCCAGACAAATTAAAGTTGAGTCATAATATTGTTGCGAGGCACATACCAAAGTCTGAAGTTGTAACCATTCATGTTTCCACAAAACCAGTTACATCACCATGAGAGCAATTATGGGTGATGCATTTTTTCTCTCGGAGAAAGAAGATTAGTGAAGCTATAGCGTAAGTTCAGTCAGGAAGACTATACTTTTGCATGCTTAGGCTTGTAGTTTATTTCTCATACATCTGCCATTCACTCCTCACGCATACTCACTCATAATTTTCATGCTGTCATTGTTTGGGGCTGTCAATCATGATATCAGCTGTTCTCATCATCACAATTACAATGTTAGTCTATCATCATCCTGCTGCTATCTCTTTTAAATATGATTGTCTTCGCCGATTCATCAGCTTCATCAACTCATCATTCTATCAACCAAGGCATGTCAACCTGTCGTTGTCCTGGGTTGTGCACCAGCATTATTGTCAGTACTGATGCTTGTAACAATCTGGTCAACAAGGACGCCCTTGTTATAGAATAAGATGCAGTAATTAATATTTATCTGGAAAAGAGGACAGTATCATCTGTAACCTTGTGCTTGACAGCACAACGGGAGGAGCAGAACAAGAGGATATATGAGGTGCTGTGTCGGCCATAATTCCTAATTACTTCGCACATATACAATGCCTCCCACATTCACAACTGAACTTCATACCCACACCCACAGAGCTCATACATACTGTGTATGTGCTGACACAAGCACAAAAAAAACTCTCACACATATACACACCCATGCTTGCACTTTCACCAGCAAACCTTTTACACACACCTAAAAATCTCCTAATACTGTGGATATGCTCACACACGTAGAAGAAATCCTATGAGACACATTCAAAGTACTCGTGCTTTTTCTATTGAACTCACACATGTGAAACCTTTTGTTTATATGCTCGCACATACACACCATTTGCATTTTCTATACTGGATCTCTCATTCTCACACAGACACACACAAACACACAGAGATATCAACTGAAAAATGTTCTGTGTGGGCCCCACTGTATGTGTGTACTATTCAGTAGTGTGTGTGAGATCCTTTCAGTAGTGCGTGTGGGAGGTTAATTTTCTGCTGTGAAACAGCATTTCAATTGACCATGAAGAATGGAATCTCAAGCTCTGATTGGCTCTCCCCAGATGATCACACTATCCTGTTACCTGTCACTGTTTTTGTCAATTACCAGGTATTTTAATCCATTTATCTTTTTTTGTGCCACCAGTGCCAATTGGAGGCACACCCTTACTTGCAATCTATTGCAGAGTGAGCAGTGGTGGTGTTGGTGGCAAGTCAGGGCCCTTTCCTCAGGAATGAAGTCCGTCAGTGTGGTCTTAATGCAATGTCACTCTTCTTACTTGTGCTATGTTGTGTAGCACAATGCAGGCACAGATTATGTGCTTGCTGCAGCTCCACACGGAGATGGTTCGAGCTGGCAAATCTATGCTTCAGTACACTAACGAGGCACTTAATTGTTCTGCTCTCTGTGCCATGGACATTTTTGTACCCTGCTGTGAGTCACTTGGTACGTTAGCAAAAGGGTTCATCAGTCAGGGTAGAAGAAGGTAACCACTATCACAATGAATCATCTGGAGCAGTCTGTTAAAACTCATGGTAGAGATTGCTTTTATTCAAAATATGGGCATCACATTCAACAGTCATGGCATTGCTCCTGAGAGTGGCATATTCTAGATGTTGACTTGGAGGGCTGGTCAGGGTGGCAGCGGTGAAACTCCCTGATGAGAGGGGCATCCAGAATGTGACGAGCGGGAACCCAGGATCTTTCCTCTGGTCCGTAGCCCTCCCAATCGACCAGGTATTGTAGGCCTCTCCCACGACGGCGGGAACGAAGCAGGCGGCGAACCGTGTAGGTAAGGCCTCTATTGATGAAACTCGGTGGCGGCGGCAGAGGCTGTACAGCAGGAACCACTGGACTCTCCCGAACCGGCTTCGCCCTGGAGACGTGGAATGACGGGTGGACCCGCATGGTCCGGGGCAGCATGAGCCTCACCGCTGCAGGATTGCTGACCTTCAGGATCTTGAACGGTTCAATGAACCTGGGTGCCAACTTCTTAGACTCTACCCGCAAGGGTAGGTCCCGTGTCGATAGCCACACCTTCTGGCCAACCTGGTGGATGGGGGCTTTGGAACTGCGCCGGTTGGCCGCTGCGGAGTACCGGTTGGCCGAGCGGAGGAGCGCCACTCTGGCTTCGGCCCAGGTACGGCGGCAGCGGCGGACGAAAGCCTGGGCTGAGGGGCAGGAAACCTCCTTCTCCAGGGTCAAAAACAGTGGAGGTTGAAACCCGTAGGCACACTGGAACGGGGACATTCCAGTGGCAGAGCTGGTCAGGGTGTTATGGGCATACTCCACCCACAGGAGCTGCCGGGACCAGGACGATGGATGCTTGGAGACCAAACACCGTAGAGCCGTCTCCATCTCCTGGTTCTTGCGCTCAGTCTGGCCATTAGACTGTGGGTGGAATAAAGATGACAGGCTGGCTGTGGCCCCGATGAGTGTGCAGAACTCTCTCCAGGACACTGACGTAAACTGAGGTCCCCGGTCAGAGACCACATCCGTGGGGAGACCATGAAGCCGGAAGACATGCAGCAGAACCAGCTCAGCAGTCTCCTTGGCCGAGGGGAGCTTGCGCATGGGCACAAAGTGGGCCATCTTGCTGAACCGATCTACCACTGTCATGATGGTGGTATGCTTGTTGGACAGTGGGAGACCGGTAACAAAGTCCAAGGAGATGTGAGACCAGGGCCGATGGGGCACAGACAGAGGTTGCAGGAAACCAGCGGGAGCCTGGTGGGATGGCTTGTGCTGGTTGCAGATAGGACAGGCATTGACGAACTCCCGGGCGTCTTTCTCCAGAGTAGCTCATTAGAACCTCTGCTGCAAAGCAACCCTCGTACGCTGGCTCCCGGGTGGCAAGTGAGTCTGGAGCTATGGGCCCACTGGAGGACATCGGACCTCAGGTTCTGAGGGACAAACAGGCGATCAGGAGGACAGGAGCTAGGACTGGGCTGGTCCTCCAGGGCGGCCTTGACTCTCTCCTCTACCTCCCAGGTGATCGAGGCAACCAAGACGGGGGCAGAAAGGATATTGTCATTGCAAGAGGTGGAATCCCCCTTATCCACAAACTGGCGGGACAGGGCGTCAAGCTTGACGTTGTGGGTACCGGGCCGGTAACAGAGGGAAAAGTTGAATCGGGTAAAAAACAGAGACCATCTGGCTTGCCGAGAGTTCAGTCTCTTGGCGGACTGAATGTACTCGAGGTTTTTGTGATCAGTCCAAACCAAAAAGGGCAGACTGGTCCCCTCAAGCCAGTGGCGCCACTCTTCAAGGGCCAGCTTAACAGCAAGAAGCTCTCGGTTACCAATGTCATAGTTTCTTTCAGCAGGTGAGAGCCGACTAGAAAAGAAGGCACAGGGGTGGAGTTTCTGGTCACTGGCCGCCCGCTAGGATAGGATGGCCCCCACCCCAACATCGGAGGCATCCACAACAAACTGTCTCTCTGGGTCAGGGACTTGGAGGATAGGGGCAGAAGTAAACCGGGCCTCGAGGTTCTGGAAGGCCTCCTCAGCCGAGGGTGACCACTGGAACAGCACCTTGGATGAGGTGAGGGCCATGAGTCGGGCCACTATGGTGCTATAGCCGCAGATGAACCTCCAGTAGAAGTTTGCGAACCCCAGGAATCGCAGCTGTTTACGTGAGTCAGAGATGGGCCAGGACGTAACAGCTGACACCTTGGCAGGATCCATCTGCACGATCCCCTGTCCCACGATGTATCCCAGGAAGGAAACAGATGAGGCGTGGAATTTACACTTCTCTGCCTTAACGAATAGAGAATTCCTCAGGAGGCGTTGAAGGACTGCTTGGACATGGTGAATGTGCTACTCTCGGGACCTGGAGAAAATCAGAATGTCGTCTAAGTAGACGAACACCTGCTTGTTTAACATGTCTCTCAGCACATCATTCATCAGGGCCTGGAAGGCGACTGGGGCATTGGTGAGACCGAAGGGCATAACCAGGTATTCATAATGTCCAGTGGGGGTGTTGAAAGCTGTCTTCCACTCATCACCCTCTCGGATCCGGACCAAGTGATAGGCGTTACGCAGGTCTAGCTTGGTGAAGATGGTAGCCCCCCGCAGCAACTCAAAGGCAGAAGAGATGAGTGGGAGTGGGTAGCGGTTCTTAATGGTAATGTCGTTGAGGCCCCTGTAGTCAATGCAAGGCCTTAGTGACTTGTCCTTCTTCCCCACAAAGAAGAACCCCGCACCTGCAGGTGAAGAAGAGGGACGGATGATCCCAGCAGCTAGAGAGGAATTTATGTACGCCTCCATGGCCTCTCTTTCAGGTGCAGATAAGGAATACCTACATTTGAGTGCTGATATAGGTAAGGGGAGCAAGATACTGACCAGATCCGATCAACAGAGAAATACAAAAAAAAATGTAATCTGTGTGACTTTATATGTTTACAGTTTCACTTTGAACTGATTGGCTACTAGCTTGTTCTTCTGACTGTTCTGTCAAATGGTTCCATGTTTAGTTTTGTAATTCCCTTCCTTCAAGATAAAACTATGTTAAAACCAGATTTATTTTGTAAAAGCGTTCCTGCCATCACAACTGTTGAATGTTGCAGCAAATGACATCAAATGAATCCGCAAAAAATAAATCTGAGAACTAAAATGATCACTCTCATTATTTTTGGGATTAATGAAAGAAAAAGCTTAAGAGGTTTTTACTTACAATAAAAATGTCTATTGTAATTTCCACTTTGATATTTCACATGAGGGCAGTGCTGTGCCACTTTTCTGCTACTCGCTTCTTGTTTGGAATAGCTGTTCAACACATATGCATGTACAAATCCCTGTTATTTTAAGTGTTTAGGTCATTTTAAATCTTCAATTTTGCTTCAAACTATTGGCTACTTATCCCTTTCTCTTGCTCTCTGTCTCTATACACATCTTTCTCTTAAAGATGAATTGTAACAGCTGCTTCTCTCATATTTCTTCAGGAAGGTGCCATAATATCTTTCCCCAGGGAGTCTCATTTGATCACTTTCAAGCTTTACCACTGAGTTATTTATAGGTATTCATTTTGTGTATCGGGATAGTAGTATTGCAAGTTATGCTCAGCAGGTCTTATACATATAATCAAATCTTGCAACAACTGCATTGAAAACATGGACTATATAAATCACTGATTCAGTCAGTATTAAGATCATATGTTGATGCAATTTAAAACTAGGTTCTAATATATTTGAATGCACAAATTTGTACAGCGTAGAATAAAAAGGTTACTCTATAGTTTATTACATTTTGAAAAGTACGATGTTGAAAAAAAGTTTCAATTTCAATGTTGATTTTGTTTCAGAATCATTACATTAATTCATGAAAAGTAACAACGTTCTGATATCAACATTGATTTGACAGTAATTCAACGAATCCACAAAGTTAATTGACCTGTGAATTAACTTTGACCTGCATGGGTGAGCTCTATATTGTCATTTCTATCGTTAAATCATGATTTGTGGAGATTATGGCCTGCATAGAGCCAAGAAGGACATGTACAATGAATACCAGGAGCTAATGAATGTCAAGCTGGCTGACATTGAAACCGCCACTCACAGGAAACTGATGAAAGGAGGGTAGAGTAGGTGCGATAAACTTTAATACTTAATGTCGTTTCATAGCAGCAGCATTTGTTTAATCTCTGAATTAAGCATTAACTCTTCATAATTCCACCATGAGTTTGGCCAGCAGAGGAGCAAGCAGCTAAATTTACTATGAATCACGTGACTACAGAGTGACTAACTCATGTGACAAATGTCAACATTGACTTAAAGATTCACACGGAGGACGAAGAGCTGTCTCCTGGGTATAAGTCCTGTTTTTGTTTGCCAGTAAGACACATAGTTATGCTCTAAATCAGGTAAGTGTCTCAAAATAGCACCATATATGCTTTTGTTCTTTGATCTGTATCACATGTGTCTTCCGGGACAAAATAATATTTTTTATTGAACTTTAAAAACATTATTTTCTGCACACATAATGGCATATTTTTGTATTTGTCCTGCACACTCAAAATTTGTATTGGCAGGTTAACAAACAAGATCCATTCTTCATCATCACCTAAGGCTACGAGTGTGTGCAGTGATAATTTTTTTAATTGTTGAATTTGGTCCCAAAGGAATTTAAGTTGAGTCATAATATTGTTACAAGGCACATATCAAATTGTAGTTTGTATTAACCATTCATGGTTCCACAAAACCAGTTACATCACCATGAGAGCAATTACGGGTGATGCATCTTTTCTCCCTGGGAAAGGAAATTACCCCCGTAATTACAAATCCAACATCAATCCTCGCTGACAAACCAGCAGTTTTAAACTCCAACGTATTATCGCGAGTACAAGGCATGTCGACTTGTTGTAGTTGTCCTGGGTTGTGCACCAGCATCACTGTCAATATTGATGCTTGTAACAATATGGTCAACAAAGACGCCCTTGATACAGAATAAGAGGCTGTAATTAATATGTATCTGTAACTGAGCACAGTTACATCTGTAACATTGTGTTCAGCAGCCCATAGCATTGACATACCACAGATAAGCTGATGGTATGCTTTATAGACCGGTTGTCCTTGAAAAGGATCACTGATCTTATTATTCAACATTTTAACCATTTTCTGTGTCTATAGCACCAGACAATATATCTCAGAAAACAGGTAATGTGCCCTTTTAGAAAAGAGTAACAGTCTAAAAAGGAGAGCATTCAAGTGCAGCTTCAGCTTGAATAGTCAGACAAGTTGATAAACTGGTTTATTCAGTTTCGTCTTTGGTGACTATCTTTTTTCCAGGTGATGAAGAATATTCAGATTCCTCTCAAACAAAGTCACAAGAGAGACTGGCAGTCAATTGTACATTTGATGCTTGGCCCCCTAAAAGTCATTACTCCAAGATAGTGAAGCCGGACATAAACCTATAGTCTGTGATTAACAGGATAATCTGAAAGACAGATTGGGAAAGAAAGGAAATTATCTGAATAAGTATCAACAATGCAATAATTGCAAAAACAAATTGCCTTTTGAGACCCCTCATACAAATTGTTTTTGATGATATGTATAAAGTGTCAAGCATACAACAAATAAGCAATCAAAGCAGACAAATAAACATACATTTTAATACTTAATACTTAAAATAAATAATGATTGAGTTTCTTATTGTGCTAACACTACCTACGTGGTTTCTGTTGAAAGCACTTGTGTTTAACTTTATTGCTACTCATGTGGTCTTAAAAAACATGGAAGCAATCCAGGCACTCTAAACTCTTAGAACAAGTAACAATATTAAAAAGCCATTATTGTAGTGGTTAAATAATGAAAAAAGCCAACATGTTTCAATCAGTTCGTGCAATCATAATTACATTAAACACTTAACAATCACAAAATAATTCATAATCATATAATAACTTGATTTTGGTGATATAACTTTGAAAAATAAATATACACTAAGTATCGGAACAAGACGTGTAAATACACAATTTATTAATTTAATTTAATGTACATACAATGTAGTTTATCATGTTAATTAAGTTAAGCGTAAAGACTAACTTATTTGTCTACTTTTATTTTTTTAATCAGGTTTTCAAAAACACACCTGTGAGCACATGATCTCAGACACAGCAGAGCAAAGTTCATGAGGAGGCTAATCCTTCCATAGTAAATTACCTTTGTTTTTTTTTCCATACTGATGCGTGAAGAAGCACAATAATGAGCTATTGATTGAAGGGGGGCTCTTCCACGGGACTGGAAGAAGTCCTCAGGAATGATTGAAAAGATTGACCTTACCCTTAGCCAGAGCCCAGCACCACAATCAATAAACATTACACCTTCAACAAACCCCGACACCTCAATCAATGCTACTGAATATTAGCAGCGACGATTGGGAACATTGATGAGCAGCACGTTGCATGTGGAGTTCGTAAGGGTCGAATCACTTAGTGTCTTGACCTTGTCATGTAGTAATGAGGTAGGTGTGTGTGTGTGTGTGTGTGTGTGTGTGTGTGTGTGTGTGTGTGTGTGTGTGTTTGTGTGTTTGTGTGTGTGTGTGTGTGCGTGCGTGCGTGCGTGCGTGTGTGTTAGCATAATGCCCAGGAATAAAGACAATTACTGAGCATCATGTTGTACTACATGACAATTTTCATAACTCCTAATGTGATGATCATTCTGGCAATTTTAATTTTTTTTCCTCCTGCAAATGTTTTTACTGAATGTCAATTCCTATGGAAATGTTCACGAGATGTTTATATGCTTTCAAGTTAGTAAACATAAAAAATGTTCGTGTCATAAAAGAACACTCCACCATAAGCAAACTTTTGGCAGAGAAAACAAATGTTTGCTTTTGTGCTTTCCACAAGAGATTTCTGCAGCCATTGCAAAGAGGAAGACATTATTCAAATGTGCAACAAAATTAAATAATTACGTTAAAAAAATAATGTAATTGTAGTTCATGACTATTTCACAACCTGCCTTGATACTGTGCTGAAATGTGATGTAAATACAACAACTGTGACCTTAAACCTGCAATAACGTTTTTTGGCCACTTGAAAGCAACAGTTGTTGTGGTGCACTTGTTAGCAAACTGTTGCTTATTTAGCTTCGCCTCCAGCAGACAAATTAAATTATTATTCCTTCGGTGTCCTTTGTTATACCACCTGGTTAGTCCAATATTTACTCTCTTTTAGCTCTGTCTTTAGTCTCTACTAAACCCTGAGAGAAATATCTGGCTCTTTACCTGCTGAATCTCAGCAAATATTTCCTTGACCTGCGTAAAAGCCAGAAAGTCCAATCAACGTTGAGTCACATCATGACTTTATTTCAATCATTTGCCAACATGACAACATTATCAATAGTGATTTCAAGGAAAACTTGTTCTAAAAACAGATAAGATAACAATGATAGAGTTTAGAGTTTGAAAGGTCGTGTTTGAACATGAATTGTGTTATTATTCTAAACACAATATAATGTCATGCATATGGACAATACATGGGCTAAAATATATGTTTTGTTTAAGCATTTCCATTTGCTAGTTATTTTTTCTTGCGCACCAACACTAATCACTTTGGCCTCCAACGGATGCGCAACAGCTGATTTCAGTTCCAGGTCAAGTTCAACAAGGAGGGCATGTGAGTTGCAGGTGAGTTTCAATAATAATTTTTTTTAGAATGTATATATAAATGTAAAGGCATTGGGCATCATTCACTAATATGTGCATAGAAATCTTTCTTTGCGTGTGCCCACTTCTCAATCAGCGTATTGCCACGTACCCATTTTTCCAAATGGGGAAATATGTTTGCCTTGAGGTTTATCATGGAGAAAGCAGTAAAGTTGGAAACAGGTGGAGGAGGAGGATGAAGACCAACTGATCTGTCAGCTTATGAAAGACATGTTAAAAAAATGAGGGTGAAAGTGATGACATCCTGCAAGGACTGTCACTGTATTAGGGCTGTAACGAATAGTTCGAAGCTTCATTCATAAAGTTGACGTTCAAATTTTAAATCAACCTTTGAATGCTACGCAGGTTTCTTTTCTTCTATTCATTGTGTGAAAAACCTGTATTTCTGCACAGTTGCAGATAAAGATCAGGCTACACTAATATTATTAGTATTAGTAGAATTGGATTCCAGTGGTGGCTGCATCAGATTATTGACCTGTGTGATCGAAACATTTCCAATAACTCAAGTTCAAAAGTTAAAATTCATTGAAAAAAAGATAGATTCACTATGTTTTTATCTAACCAAATATTCTGCTTCAATCCATATTTCTTGGTCTTTAGCCTTTCAAAAACAAAAACCCTTTTTAAAGCAGAGAGTCTTCATCACTTTTCACATTGTGCAAAATAAACAGCAAATAATAATAATAATAATTGTCACATTGTTGTTTGACAATTTATAAGAAACATACTGATTATCGGCTTTAAATGAAAATATTTTAAAATAAGTTCAACCAAATCACATCAACTTTTTATTTTAATTGTCATCTGGAGGTTTAATTCTCAGAAAGATGGATTAAAACAAAGAGGGCACTTTTAATTTCCTGCAAACTCCTGCACGCCCACACAGGTGTTTTCACTTAATGTGCCTGATTATCCCTCTTCACTGCTTCATTATCATCTCTCTCACTCTCTTCTTAGTTGTGTTGCAGCTGGGATGGAACTTTTTGTAATGCTCAGTCACATCATAAAGTGGCACAAATTAATTAACTTGCAATAGTAGAATGTTTCTTTTTAAATAAATTGTGTTATAATCTCGCTCTTAAATTAGTATCATTCTTATTGGTACATAGAGTTTGGTGAGGTAATCCTCAGCGCAGCTTCACCCAACTTATACCTGAGCAGCGCTCTAATCAACCCCAATATGTGAAATTACCTGTGTAGGTGTGCAGAGTGATGTAGAGGGTGGCTCACGAACATGAGTTCATCTTCTGGCCTGGTCTGCGTTTACATGACGTGTGTGTTTATTCACGCTTTTTGTGCCCTTAGCTGAACATCCATGGGATATTAAAACATACAGTAGATACAAACAGAGTTTTGTTTTGTGTGTCTACGCAGTATCAGGATTACTGTGGCCATAATGATCTTCACTATACAAATAATGATACCCATGTAAATCTAAATTTGCTTGTTTGTGGTAGGTTGTTTTTCAGTCTTGACATTTGATAAATGCTAAATTATTGAATCAATGATCTTTTTGTCAACATGCTGAGTAGTCTTTGCTGTAAAGGTCGCTGAAGGTTATTTATTGGTCCCATCAGTATTACATAAAACAAAATCTAAATCTGAGATTGCACAGCCAGCCAAATGGGAAAAAGGTTTCCTAAAATGTTAAAAAATGTATAGGTTAATTAAAGGAACAAACAAAAAACCTAAAAGAAATAATTCAGTTTCATAGCTACAAATTGGATCAACTATACAGTAGTTCATATAACAAAGGCCACGATGAGAAATATGTGATTTCAAATGAAATTGCTTTTGCGCTGCATTTATAAATCTTGAACCTCAGGTGTGTTATTTCATCTATTGGTACTGCAAAATGAAGAACGTGTGTAATGTCACAGTTTATTTAACCCACACAGTGGACTGCAGCTGAGTGATAGGCTGCCTTGTGTTAGCGCTGCTGCTTCGTGCCCTCCAGCAGATGTGTTGTAGTTCTTGTCCAGTGTTCAGACACACCAGCTCTTAAACAGGGGGAGATTTATAGTGATGTCAGCCGTGCTCTTGCAGCTCTGGCCTCAGTCGAAAGAAAATTTTGTAGGAAATCCTTTTTCTAAATGCAATATCTGATCTTCTGTAGGAGACTTTTTCACAAAGGTCCAAGTTCATTGGAATCATATTTTCCTTTATTATTTTAAATGATGCAAACAGTATTAACAAATTGTATTTTAGTAATAATTTTTTTGTAAACATCTTAAAGTGCCAACAAAAGCACTCCTTGTCTTTTGAAGTCTGTTTTGTTGCATGCAGAGTGATATTTCCTTTGCCACATTGTTGATGTTCAACACAGAGTATGGATTAAACTAACTCCCTGTGTTTGCTTATGTGTCCTACAGTAATATGTCTCTGCTCCGCGGGCGTTGGCTCTGTCCTCAGTGACAAGGTGTGTGTTTGAGTGATGGTGCACCGAGGCAGGACAGACAGACGTGAGGAGACAGATTGCCTCTGCCAGGGCTCCGACACCAACCTATTCAGCCGTTGGGAAATGATAGATGCCCTGGCTAATTTTAAACTCTGTGAACTAAATTCCTGTTACCAGAGGCAGTGATGGGTAACTGGGGCACAGCTGGAGGGTTTAGATAAGACCTCCCCTCACCTGTGTCTCCACTCCTACCATGCCCTTTAACTTGCTCAGGCTGCTAAATGTTTAATAATGACAGGGTGCTAATGATTGATGGGACTGAGTGAAGAGTTATTGGGAGTATAGGTGCTTGTTACATTTGGGTGGTTGTACAGATGTCAGAGAGGTGGGCCAGGTCAGATGTCATGTCCAACAGCTAGATAGAACAAGGACTATTAACTAAAAGCTGCACTAAGCAACTTCACAAACAGTTGGAAAAACTTTGCTTCAATATTCAGAAATATTTTATGGTGGCATCACAAAATTGTTTAGCTGTCTATCTGTGATGCTTTATACTGAAGGATCCCAAATTAATAAAAGAGGCCAATAATTATTACCACTGCTGTATCAATTGCTACTTTTTAGCCAGGCTAGCGACACAGATCTAGAGATGGCAATGTCAGTCGGTCGGTCCATAGGCTCACTTGGTGATCTCCTGACCTTTTATCTATCCACCACAAGACTGGCATTTGTGGCCTTGAGTAGCACTTTTTGTCAACTATTTGATGGATTGCCATGAAATGTGTTGGAGGCATGTTCCCTTTAGGATAAATAGTAATCACTTTCACTTAATTCTTACTGCGCAGCCATCATCATCGGCCTCGCCAAGTCATTTTGTCAGGCGAGTGTAGCCCTGATTATGATTTTAAATGAAAGCCACTGTGAAGAGTGACCAAAAATGTGACATGTGTAAATCTGCGATAGTTTATGTAACATAAATCACAAATTGACAAAAAACACTGTTTTGTTTTTTAAGCTAATTTGTAAAAGGTATAGCCAAACACAACAAAGTACGATGGTGAGCGTGGTAAACATTATACCTGATATATATGAATATTGACATAAAACTGTGCAGCTTTAAAGTTTGTGAAAGTGATTCTTGACCATTATGTTGTGTCTGAGTCCTAGTGGTGCCACAGTCTTGCATTTACCCTTTAGTCAGTGCACTATTCAACGAGACCCTACAGAGTAATACCTCAGCACACTGCTCTGCAACTGGACCTACGACCAAGACAAATTCATTTAACTGGATCACACTGAAACAAAGATGTTTAGGAGGGATAAAGCTGCCTTATTGCTGCCAGCCAAATGCATTTTAGAGTGCTGATGCTATATTTGGCTCAAGCTTGCACCCTTACACCTAATCTTTTCACTAATGAAGCTGCAGAGTATCATGTACACAGCAGACAACTTTATTCTGGTATAAAACAATTCATTTAGTTTTTAGTTTTAATAATTGTAACGTTAACCAGTTTGACGCTTTAAGCTCCGTCTTCTGTAATGAACTTAAGTAGGGGTTTTGATGGAGGCATACATCTGTGATTATTTAATTCAGTCACCAGGTTCATTATCTTTTAGCATGTACCCTCCAAAGCATCTCAGCAACATCAGTAAAGCTTTCATTAAAGATGTAACAATTGGATACAAATGTAAATATTTATGAATCTAAATTGCATCATGTTTAGTGGGCAAAGCACATCAATAATTTAAAATCAGTTGGCTGTACACTATTATTTAAGAGCCGATAAAGTTTGAGCCTTTAAATAGTGTATATTGTCATCAGGATTAGTTTTGACTACCATCAAGTTCTTCCCTGATACAAATTTGCATTAAAAAAGTTTTTAAATGCAGTGTGTATTGATATGTTATGCCTTGGGACCCTGTGAAAAGTGGCTATCTGGGCTCATTATCAAACAAATCAATGGTCTTGCTGATGTTGATTGGTGTCTTTGACTTTGCAATCTATTGCATGAAAACCTTTATCGACACCTGGAGCAACAGTGGTAGCAGACCATGCATGAGAATCTGAGAGAGCAGGAAACAATAGTAAAGGACATTCTACATTTTTTACTTTTAATGAGTTCTTACTTTAGTTTTGTCTTTTTTTTTGCTTCTTTTTTTCGGTGACAGTTACAGAACTTAGAGACTTGAAACATAGTATCAAATCCATTCTTGTTGTATTCTGTAAAACACATAAAAATATATTTTAAGTGTAAATGTACATGTGTGACAGCTCATGCAGCTTTTTTTTGTTGTTGTGGCACGTGTGTCCCTCTGCAATATTAAGGCATTATGTTGCTGTATTATGTATTAAAATAAAAAGTGTATCTTATCTGAAGCAGCAAACAGCTTGAGAATAAACATGACCGTACTCTTAGATTTGATTCTGCATTGTTTTAAATCTATGAAAAGGGCAACTACCGAGTGATTTTCCTTTCCAACCAATCTATGCAGGCTCATTTCAATGATTATTTAAAATCCAACAGTAGCTGGAAAACAAGTAATCCAGACACAATTTGCAGTTGTATTGTCTTGATACTGAATTCCACAGCCTTTGCCTAAATTAAAAAATGAATTCTCCTTCCAGGTATAATGAACCAAGAACTGTACCGAACAATAAAACATGAAGAATCTGCTCACAGCACTTGCAAGCTGTATTGGTGGAAAACGTTTCACAATCAAGCCCCAAGTGAGTCCAGTCTGTCGCGATGATGGAGGATTTCTTCTGGCATGAGGTGATAAAAATAGTCCCACTGTTCATTAAGGCAACCCGGTGATCGCGCCCTGTCCGGTTCTTCCCTGTGTCTGATCATCCCACCACATCCTACTCTGCTTGCCTGCTCGCCAACAGCTGACGGGGTGTTTAAGGAGACAAATGAACGCTGACCTTATCAGGTAATAGATATCCCATAGCGGAAGAATGGGTAATTGTTCTGGGTTTTCATTTTGCCCTCTTTCCTGTCGAGCAGTATTATGGGGACAGAGGGGGGAAATCTCCCCTGGTCATCACTTCATACTTCAATACCACTGACAAACAGGGAGGGAATATCACCAGGCTTCTCCTATTTAAAGGAGAAGATTTTGCCCATAGATATTATGTATGGCATCATCAAAGAGGCCAGGTGAAATGACATATTCACAAATTATAGAATGTTCAGACAGAGAGTTTTACATGAAAGACTTGAGAGAGACTTTCCTTCGCAGAAGAACCATAGCATCAGTTGTTCTTTCACATGGTAGACCCCTTTTTGGAGCCCCCTCCTTCATTTCATTAATGCCATGGCATTGATGTAGCAAAAATTGCTATCTCAAAAAGCAAAAAAGTTGAACATAGTGCAGCTTTTGACAATACAATGTCAATTGTAAAGGAAGGAGAGAAATGAAAGATGAAATAAATGTTGCTGCCATAACTTTCCAATGTTTGGTAAATGCTGCCTTGTAATTCTTAAACTATTTATTACCATTGTATATGTTTTTTTTGGTCCAAAACACTTAAAATGGATTAATTTATAACTCAAACTGGACATTGGGGATTATTTCACTGGTTTCTAAGACAACACAACCCTGCCAATGTAGACCTTTGTGTTGTTTTAATTCAGGATTGCACACCATATAATGCAGACCAGCACACTGTACAGGCAGATCAAACTGCCATATCTGGCAAGTTACCCTTACTATTTGTACAATTAAATATTACTGTTATGTAATGCGAGGAATAAAATGTAATCTTGAAATGATTGCAACATTTTATCTTAAGCATTTTTTTCCAAATTGGATCTGACCACCGTTACTGACCAACAGAAACATCATACCTCAACAGCTTTGAATGTGAGCTCTTGAGATCATTGGAACATATCTATTAGTTGTGCATTATGTACACACTGTTACACCTCCGAACGGCTTGCTTGGTACAGCTCACTCTCTGTCACTCCAATATTTACTGTTCCACCACCAAACAGCTGCTGGGTACATCTGGCTCAACGTTGATGTCTGTGTGAGCTTTGGCATTAGCATTGCCAAGGGATGCAACTATGTCATGGCAGGTGTATTGCTCAGGTTGATTATTCACCTGGGAAAATTGTTGGCATTGTATGTTTCTGAAAATGTGTTGAATGTGGACATTTATTTTTTGTTTTTTTAATGTGGACATTTTTGCATTCAGGCTTTACGAGTGTGAAGTTGTTTGGATGAGCGTTTCTTGAGATAGCTGAAAGCAGCAATACTGGAAGCCCAGACACGTTTTGACTTGGCACTGCACTATTTAGCCTAATTAGCCTAATTCATAACAGGCCCTACGCCAGGCTCACAAGGCCATGATCAGCAAAGAAAATGAATAATAAAAAATGCCCTCTCTATATTTGTAAGTATGTATGTAATGTATTTTTGAATGTATAGGTGGCTGGTGAATAATAGAGTTCCTGTGATAAGACATATCTCCTTTTGGCATCAGTCATCTCCAGACTTATATCCATCCATCCATCTTTATCCAAACCGCTTATCCTATTTTAGGGTCGTGGGGCGCTGGAGCCGATCCCAGCTGACATTGGGCGAAGGCAGGGTTCACCCTGGACAGGTCACCAGTTCATCGCAGGACACATATAGAGACAGACAACCATTCCTGCTCACATTCACACCTACAGACAATTTAGAGTCCAATTAACCTGAGCTACATGTCTTTGGGAGGAAGCCCACGCTGCCATGGGGAGATGTCCACACAGACAGACCACCCAGACTTGGAACTGAACCCTGGTCCCTCTTGCTGTGAGGTGACAGTGCTAGCCACTACACCACCGTGCAGCCCCAGACTTATAGGTCTGAATTAAATGCCAGAAAAAGAAGTTTGAAATACTTGTGCAAATATATGTCTTAAAAACACATAATATTTGAAAATGTAATATTCTTATTGATCCATATCAACAATATGTATTTCACTTGGTAGCAAAACACACTTACCCTCCAAAACCCCAGCAAAATTACAGATTCTGCCACAAGTGTTGCACTGTTTTGAAAACTATTCCAAAAGTGGATGGCATTCAGATACAGAACATGTACTATAATTTTTACAGCTACCTAAAAAAGCTATCAAAAATATTGTACTGTTTGAGATTGATACGGCACACTTTTCATTAAAAAACCTAGATGCAAGACTAATAGGATGTGAACTTCTATCAGATCAGCCTGGCTCATAACCTTGGGTCAAACCAAAAAGCTTTACAGGAAACACTGTCACTATGCTCTCACAGCAGCTTTTAAGATTTACTTCCCTGCTGTCTATAAAGAACATGCTGGTTTTAACAATCTAAATTGAAAACTGCTGGAGGGGAAAATGATAGTGTGTCACAGGCAGGGAGGTTCAAGCAGCGGATGGGGACCATAAAGAGGCAGCGACAGGCCGATGTTGTTGGGAAAAATGATTACCTCTGTGAGAAGGAAACAGGGAGGGAAGGGGAGGGGAGATTAAAACATTGCGTTGAACTTGGCTATTCATGCTGATTCACTATTTAAGATAAAGTATAGGCACAGTTTCAAAGTCTTAAATTAAGTCCATCAACTTTCATGCAAATATTCACAACACTGTGGGGCAATTTGACTAAAAAGCAGCACATCATATAGGCTAGGAGGATCACAAGTATTCACAGGTGATCTACAAAGTCAATAAAATTACCGCGGCCATCTAGTGGACAGGTGTGGTATAACCAAGCAGAGAGATTTATGTAACAATTCCATACTACATACGGTATATATCTGTTCTAGTAACTGTATCTTCTATACAACTACCACTAATAATTAAATATACAAATAGAACAAAAATGTTCCTCCAAACATCCAACAAATATAATTGGTTTTAATGGATTGGAGCTGGTGAAACACCACAGCTTTTTTATTTTTTCTGCATACATACTGTGTTAGCGCTTAAAATTATGGAATTGGGGCACAATAGTTTACAATTCACTAAATGTCTCCCCATTTCCTTTGCTGGCCTCCTTTCATCACATCTTACTTCCTACGATTTAAGACACAAGGAAGAGATAGAAGAAAGTCGGCATCAAACAAACACATATTTAGTAAAATGAGATGTCTTTTACTCTCATCATCTGTGGCGACGTCAGTTACTGATGGTGATGGCTACACAGCTGCCTTATTCATCACTGGGCTTTTACGTACTGCTCTGTACGTACAGATAATTTGGTCCAAAGAATAAGGCACCAATGTTACGATTTAATCTTATTCAAGCTGTCTGTGAAACTGACCCTTATAACAAGCCCATAGCGTAGGCAGTTAAAAGCTCATTTACTAGCGGCTCATCTATTAGGGAGAATGTGCAATAAAAGAAAACATGACAGATTCAAAGGTCATTTAGATGTCAACACACTGTTCTGTTTCACAATCTGCTGAGATCCACTGAGCTGCAGTGAGCTGCTGTGTATATTATGAGGGGACTGCTTTATGATCAGCTACAAATATAGAAAATCATTTATTCTCCTCCAACCACAGAACATCAGTCATACAGACAGTCCCAGTCCAACGGGAGTTCACCAGCCTCTGGCCAACTTTCACGGAGGTCTCTCAGTACATGAAAGGTGTTCAAGTAATTACACTTTCTCTGTGAGTGGGTGTGTGTGTGAGTACACTTGACTTTAGCCACGAGTTGTGTTAGAAAATCGAAAACAGAAATTGATGTGCAGCAACAAAATGAACTTCAGCTGAAAGGTAGCAGCTGGGTGTACTGTAGAGTACCCAATGCATTACCGGCAGGGAGAAAGTACCTCTCCGCTTCTTCACATTTGTTTTGATCAAATCTTCCCTGTGATGCTGCTCTGTATGTGAACACTTTCCTCTTGAGTTTAAATCATCATTATTCTATCTTTCAGTTTGAACAATACTGACGAAGAACAAAAACAATGAATTCATCTTTGTACTATTGCACACTTTGTTTCCCAAAAGGTATTAAAACACATAAAAGTTTCTCTGCAGAGATAAAACATACAGTCACAGATATGTTTCAGAATAAACACTTCCCTGAATCTAATTGTATGACTATATCAAGCTTTGGGTGCAAACGACAATGTTTATAAGCAGGATACATTCATTGACTTTGACAAAAACTAAACAAAGAGACCCCCATTCTGGCCCACTTATATTAGCTTCCTGTACGCTTCAATTCAGTTTAACATCCTCCTGATCACATTCAAAGCCCTCCATTGCATAGTGCTCTTATATTTCTGAACTTATAACCCAATACTCTGCACCGAGATTACTCAGATCTTCAAACCAACACACATGCTGACATGTAATGACAAATCAACCATAAAGGATTTGATTAAAGGTTTGTTACATTTCAATAGATCAATTTACTCCTCATCTCACTTTCTTGTCAGACTGATGAAGGGCATGTCTATTTCATGGGTCAATTCATTTTAATTGGCCCTCGTGCCAATATCTCAAGTGGGAGAATTTGCATCTGACAGGTCGGAGCAATCCTAATTGAACTGTAAGCTCACTCACATCCCCTCAGGCCAAACCAAAGTCATGTTTTTAAATAGACTCAGATCAGGTTTTAGATGGCTCAAAATTAGGAATATCAGTGGCATCATATTACTCATTAAGTGGATGCCTGCCCAAGGTATAGTTTGAACCCTAATAAACTTCCTTTTGTTCCAAATCACAGTGCCCCGTCCTGATTATGCCAGCAAGCCAGGGTAAAGGTAATTTGGCCCAGACTGATTTAGATTAGTGCTGTGCTCTCTGCACAACAGCTGCATGCAGCGGACCACTGCTTTACTGGTTCCACTCTCTGCCACTTTGCATCTCAATGACAGCCAGAAACCTCCCTCAATATCATACGCTCGTTACATCTCATGGGGACTCACCTCAGCGGCTTATTAATAGGCGTAACACACAGCCCCCAAAGCATACTGTATGTCTTATGAATACACTTTAACTGAAAAAGACTACATTTTATTTGCTGGAGGATTGGTGTCCATACTGACGAGGTCCGTTCTTAAATACAAATGTAAACTTCATTAGTGTAATCATGAGCTTACTGGAGCCTTTCTACCGAAGAAATAATTTGATCAGAATAAACTAACTAGAAAACTAGCCATCTGTGTAGCTTGTTGAAACTAGTTGGTATTACACATTCAAAGTGATTCTCCATATCACCTAACCAGTATCTCTCAGGAAACTGGGCAGCAGTGGTGGAATGTAACTAACTTGTACTTTACTCAAGTATTTCCATTTTATCCTACTTTATGCTCCTTCTCCACCAATATACAAGAACCAAATATTGTCCTTTGTACTCCACACCATTAATTTGATAACTTTTGTTGCTAGTTACTTTGCAGATTTAGGTTACTAATATTTAAAAAAATCAACTAATAAATAATGATCTGTTATTTCAGCTGCAGTATATAGAGTAATTTGAATAGCCCCATCGTTACCAGCTGCGACATTAAAGTGATGTATGCATGAATGCAATAATAACTATAATTCAGTGATTTACTTTTGGTATATTAAGTATACTTTGGTGCAAATACTTAAGTGAGATTTAATTTAGAGAATTTTACTGAAGTAAATTATCTGAATATTTCTTGAACTACTGCCACTCAGAAGAAACCCACACAGCCGTGGATTCAAACCCACTAACCACTGAGCTACAGTGCCACATATTGAAAGATGACTTTTGTATTTGTTACACATATGATTTTTAAAGTAACTAAATCGAACAAATTTCATTCACCAAGGCTGCCAACATCAGATATGAAAAATATGAAAACTCAGACATTTGGGGTTCCAATTTAGTCATCATCACAGCATCATTTCTTTATCTTCACTCAGTAAGGTAATTATATGGTAATTATTAATACATAAAATTATTTTTAAATCAACTCAAGCGCAATGTGTAATCATCTCTCTCAGATCCAACACTCCAGTGAAAGCTATCCAGTGTATAACTTCATTTTCTTGGTTTCCCCACTTCCTTCAAGCATGAAGGATAGCTGATTTAAATTCCTCCTGACTGTACAATCCCATGATCCCATGATCCCCTTTACCAGTGGTAATAGCCATTTCTCTAGGCAGCCCAGCCTCCATTAGTGACACTGATTAACCCCACGGTGTCTGGCTGTTCACCGCTTGATGGGGCTGGACAGGTGATGGTTTGAGTTGAGGAGAGAGGTAGCCTGAGTAGAATTGTTAAAATGTATGTTAAAATGAGTTTTATCACATCTTATTGAGGCTACTTCATTTGCTGATTGAAATGGAGATGTACAAGAATGTAGCTGAATGAGATCTGGTATTGGATTTTCACAGAGGAGTTGACCTGCCTGCCAATTAGGTGTAATTTGAATGATGCACCTTGAAATTGTTCCCTCTTCAGCTGAAAGCAGGCACAAGATCATTTGAAAACACAGAGTAAATTCCTTACGCTCCGGGGAAAGAGAAATGGTTGCTTTGATGGCTTGTTGATATTATATAATAAGAATTACATCTACAATTAAAAAATGAACCATTCTCGATCACATGCAATCATCAGGTTGTGGCCTAAATTTGTTTTGCTTATTAACAACAGAACAAATTAGATTAAGAGTCTAAAGCAACACTACTTATGTTATTTTCATTTTTAGAGCGACAAAAGCAACAAAACGGCTTGTACATTGTCGCCGTATCATTGTTGAACTTCTTAACGCTCGCTGATGTAAATATATCTTTTCATGGGAACTAGCTAATAGCATTTGTTATGATACGTTCACACCAAAAGCGTTGCGAATATTTGCAACGCTTTTTCGCGTAAGTTTACTCGCCGGACTATTTGTGGTTATTTCGCGTCATTCGCTTTTTCGCGCTAGACGCGCTGCCGGAGAGGGGGCGTGGCTTATCTCTGTGGAAGTAGTTCATTTTCGCCATCTACCGTGGAAGAAATAACCACTATTTCTGCTTTGTACATGTTGTGGATGTCCCACAAACCATGATAACAATCTAGCATGATAACAATCTAGCATGCTAACGAAAGCTAAAAAGCACCGAACACAAAGTACAGGTGAGGCTGATGGGAATGTCAAATTGAAATTGCCATTTAAGATTAAAAGTCAGCAGATCACCAAAGTTATTGAAATTCAAACTCAATGGAACTTGAGCAACAATCTAGATGTGCACAGCAACTGGTCCTTTAAATCTATTTATGTAATTGCTACAATAAAGTCAGTGTTACATTATACATCAATTGCATATTAATCTACAGCAAAGACCTTAAAGAGCAATCAAACATCAATTATCGCGGCAAATTGCTTTAAGACATCTCTGTTTTGCATGTTTAAATGAAATGCCATTACTAACAAGTATATTTGCAGCTTCCTGAACCATGTAGAGGAGAAGTGGATTAGAAAAAGGTATATAATTAGAAATAAGGTATTATACAGCAGTACTACCAGCTTTTGCTGATGGATCAAAAGTTTTAAATACATGAAATTATTGTGATCTTAACCGCATTTCAACATGTGGAAGAGATCCAGATAAGGGTAATACTTAGCACATAGAGATGGGGAACAAACCAGGAAGTGAGCAATCCAGCCGAGGAGAATATTGGCGATATTCACAGGGGGATAATTGATCAATTTCTACTTCAAATTTGAGCAATATGACGGATCTAAAACAGCAGGTAGGTGAGACTGAATTGTAAGAATAAAAGCAAATGACTCAAACAATAGTGGAAGTACACACATATGAAATTATATATTCTTGTCCAAAGTGAACCTTTGAATGCAAAAATAAATCCTGTTTTAATATGTAGGTTGTAGCACAACTGAAGGCATCACCACCCAGTGTATCACCAAGGTTTTATGAAAAGTTTCCCTTTCCCTTATCATTTTTGTTGCTGTATCACATTTAATACCATAATGTTTTGTTTTTATTATTATTATTTAAGTTAAAAGGTGACATTCACATCCTTTAAAATATTGATTGAGGGTTTTGGTTTAATACATTTTTCAACAGTTTTGAGACATTGCTTTATAATTGACATGATAAACAACTTTATGCAAGCCATATAAAGAGATAAAGATAAAGAGGTTTTTATTGTCATTGTAGTGATACAACAAAATTCCGTCTGGTAGCCCTCAGCCAGGCAGCAGCAGCAGCGAACAGCAACGATAACAAACAATATACAAAATTAAGATACAAAATACAATTTATGTGTCTAGTATTAATACATTCATTTTATATAGCACCTTTAAAGCTAAAGGAAATCTTGATTATGGTTCCTCCCCGTTTTCCCTCTTCAATTTCATAAAGGTATGTCATTTTATATTCAAGGTTTGCGTTATTCAAAAAGGGTTGCAGAAGTTATGCTCATTTGGGTTTGCCTTAACACATTAGGCCCTCTCCTGCAGTATTCTGAGGTGCACTAACAGGAATTACATGGTGGAGAATTGAGAGGTGGAAAGTGTTAGCCCTCCTTAATGCCCCAGAGAGCTGGCCTGACTTCTTTTATCTCAAATAAGCAGATCAGAGGACTGCTGGTGGATTGCTGACTGTGTGTGAGAGATGTTCAGCTCTGTTGGGTGTACGCTCATGTTGTGGATTTGCACTTGCATCCAAATAGGCCTGTTTTTTTGTGAGCTTGAATCTTTCAAGACTCAAACATTTCAGTTTAAACAAACTGTGAATGAGTGAATACTTTAAGGGCATTTTCAAAGGTACACCTGATAACTGATGAGTACCGTGCGAGAGTATGTTTCCATTGTCATCTACTCAACACTTGTTTATCTTGTAGCTACAGTGTAGAAAAGCCAATCAATCACAAGATTCGAAGCCCATTCATTGGAGTCGACCTTTGCATTCCCCGACCTTTGCATTCCCCTACTATTCATATTTTGAATATGACGTCAAGAACGCCCCTTTCACCTGCCTTCCTATTTCATCACCCAAGGTCGTGCATTTCAGAGGATTGAGATCAGCTCGTGCAGATTTCTGAGAAGACGGGCAGCTTTGAGAAATGTCTTTGCAACTTTCTGGATATTAAGCATCAAACACTTCCTTTCCTGCATTCTGGTGAATTTGCATGCATCAATTTATAGTAAAAGTGTCTTTATTTATGTAAACAGGAGATGATCATTCAAAATGTGATAATAACATAACTTAATTAATTAACCCCTAAATTTTCAAAGCTCATGTGTTTCAGAAAGATTTTTACTCAACTTTCTGCATATTCAAAACATATCCCACAGGTATTCTCTGAGTTGTAATATTTTGAGAAAAAAGTAATGCTGTGCATTACGTTATTGCTATGCACTCTGCTGATGGTAGTATCCCCTTCAGACAGTTATGTGTGCTGCAGTTTAGGATATAGAGGAGAGCTACGGGTTCAGACAAAATCAGATGAGTCGCAAAGTGCTGTGATATGCAGTTGTTCACAGCACTCTGCCTCTCTCTCTCTCTCTCTCACTCACTCACTCACTCACACACTCTCTCTCTCTCTCTCTCTCTCTCTCTCTCTCTCGCTCTCTCTCTCTCTCTTTCTCTGTGACTTTTAGGTCAAGTGTACTCGGATCTGGGCCCGGGTCCCTGATAAGAAAGCCTCCTAAAAGCAGTAAGTAAACTGATATATTTTAATGGAGCATCCAGAATTCAATTTGTGGATGATATACAAAAGACTGACTTTTTTAGCACATGATGAGACTAATCCAAATTCTTCTAGTGTCAACCTTGAAGTGCATCTGCTTTGCCAAAAAGGAAAAATAACCCCCGCTAATTGCTGATTATCACTACTTCCACGAGTTATACAATTTTTACTTCTTGTAGATTTACGTGGAAAACAAATTATCGCACCCATCACCTGTGCCGATTCCATTATTATGTGTCACACAACAGTCTCCTTTTGTCAGACTTAATTGTACATATATTTCCATTATATTTCACAACACTAGTTACGGTTTTGGTGATTGGCACGCTCTCTGCAGCATCAGCAGCAGTATTTATTGGGTTAAACACTGCAGCATAAAGCTCAGAGGAGGATGAATAATGATATACCAAGAAAAAAAATAGATAGAAATTCAGCTGAGGCTGATTACAATTCAGATAGCAACTCTAGATTATTGAGAGACATAGAAACAAACAAAGGCATTTTTCGAATGAGAATTATTAAGAAACAATGTGTGTTAATAATTCTCCTTAGAAAAAGAGAATTATTAACATATATTGTTTCTTGTCAAAATACATTTTTGATTAACAAACAAAAGGTTGGTGGGATGAAAGTCCAACATTGCTCAAATTTCAGTCCTTGCAAGGCTTCATCATTTGTTGACAGTCACACTCTGGCATCAGCAGCTGCTACAATGACTACAGTTCAACCAGTGATTGAAGTCTTTATGTGAGAGAATTCACAAGAGCCCCGGCCACAGAATTAGCTGTTTGGTATGCAGACAGACACACTGTATTCCAATTGAGGCATCATACCGTGATCCTCAGCCCCTAATCCGTGTTGTTCATGGTCACGACTGTGCAGGAATGTGATCCTCATAGCGAACGAGTGATTAGTGTTTTTTTTTTTTTTAAAATACATCAGAATTGTATTCTGTGTCACTGGCAGACAAATTCTCCATTTTAATTATACTCCGACTCATTCCTTTTCTCCCACTTGTCAAATTCTGGTACGTTATCGCTACGTTGTCACTGCTACTATTGTAGTGATTATGTGTCCATTTCATTCACAGCTTATCTATACATTTATTTTATGCTAAATCCCTTTTGCAGGCTATTGTTCCTCTGATGGCAGCATGGAAAAACTGCAAATCCATTTTGTAAAGGGATCACAAACAGATGTTATGTGTCTTCACAGGAGACCATGTGTATCTCTCTGTAAACCGTGTGTGTATTGTCTGGAATAAAAAAGTTATCTATATTAGCTTTTGGAGTTGTCAAAATGGGATCAACCCAACTACAATACATTATAAATTACAAATGAGCTTTTGCCATTTCAAGGGATAAACTAAATGACTACACTGCACTTTGGACAGACATGGACAGTTTCTGTTTTAAATTATGATGCAGCTATGTGGACGAGGAATACAGCTGATAAAGTGTCAGTGACAAGTGTTATATACAGAAAGGGTTGACTCATTAACTCAGTTGAGGTGAGAGATAATACCAGGAAGTTATGACTTTCTCTATCATGACTGGACTGTTGATAATCACTCCATTTTTACTATGTACATAATGAAAGTTTGATTTCAAAAGTTAGAAAATATCCTTGGGAGGCTGAGGCCAGAGAGGCACAGCAGTCTTGTTATACTGAAAAGAAATGCAGAGCCTTTCCACTTTTATGAGCACGTCTGTGAAGTGTCACAGTGGCTGAAGGCTGGTGAAGCTCGACCCAGCCCGACCTCGCTGCGGCGGCGTCCTCGGGGATTTATGAAATGTTATACTCTGTTCACAGGCCCAGGGCGGATCTGTGCTTTGCCTCATAGACTATGTATTGTGTTATGATTCTTTGTGCTCACACAACAATAGATCGAATACAGGAAGATCTTGGGGTTATTTAAAGGAACCGTGCGGTTTAGTTACACATGTACTTTTCTTGCGATGGGAAGTCAAAACAATGAGAAAGGATTCTTTAGTTGTGAGAAACTCCTCCATTTTCTTCATTCATCTCTGTGGAAGAAAAGTGTCTATATTCATACCGACTTTTCTTCTCAGTATGCACAATTTTGTCACTTTTGTGAATACACTAGATACTCCATACCTGCTTAGATTTTGAGCAATATTTGGGCTGTCAGTGAAAGTTTAGTAGATGTCAAACCATAGTCCAAGTATGTCCTAGACGGTTATTGAATGACTAGATATACATCTAATAAAGCTAAATAATAGCTATAAGATTTAATTTTAACTCAAATTTAACTGGGTTTTGTAACAAATGCCGGCTACGGAAGGAATTTAATTTAAAAAATAATTCTCAAAATAGGCTTCAAAGTTCTCCAAATAATATTTTTAGATTTAAAGTCTACTAGTTCTTACACGTTCTAATCCAACATCTATAACTAGAATCTACAAATATGTTCAATACATGTCTAATTTCTTCATAATACATAGGCGTGGTCAAATTCTTCCAATGTATACATAAGGGGGTTCCCAGTATATTCTCCATCATGTGAGGGAATCCTTAGTTGAAAAAAGATTGAGAACATCTGAGCTAATACATTTGGAAGTGTTTATTCATTAAATTTGCTAACACCAAACTCATTCATAATAAATGCCTAAATGACCAGAACTTTATGAGGCTCTCAGTGACCTGGTTGTACCTCTCAGGTTTTATGTCATCTTGGTCTGCTTCTATAGGTATAACGGTGTATGAATTGTAAGCTAATTAATATTCTCACATTTTATCCAACATTTTATAACTTGATGTGATTTAATAAAGTATGTACTTGATATTTATGTAACATCTGCATTACATCTGGATAGTAGATGAGTTTTCCCTTTGTCCATTGTCCTTCTCTCAGCATCTCACCATATATCAGTAACTCTGCAGCTTATACACCGTTCAAAAGAACACTTTCCTCAGTTGGGGGTACATCCTTCAATGAGCCCCACAGTTTGATCAATTCCCTCACTATTCTGTGTGTTTGTCAATGTTTGCGCTCCACTATTTGTTACTACTGTCTCTGAATCTACTCTCTTCTTTCAACCTTTCTCTCCCCTCTCCAGCACCTCATCAATCTCTATTCTGCAGCATCTCTAAATCTGCCACAGCGCTTTCCTTAATTCCTTTGGTTCATCTCCTCACTTTCACTTCAGTTCTCTGGTGTTCCCTTAATGTTTTATTACAACTTTCAACAGACCGACCTTTCCCAAAGCCGATTTGTCCCTTCTTTCCTAACATCAGTTGTTCATATAATGGCCCATGGCCATGTTTGTGTGGTGCTGTATTTGCATGTATGTGATGCTACATTGACAGCCTTTTATGCCTGTGACCCCTTAATACAAAGCATTTTGTAATGGTTACCCCTTGATTTGTTTTGTTTCATTTGAATAACTAGGCATGTGGAGCTAAAACTACACAGTGTAAAGACATTTGTTTCCTCGCACAACCTCTTCAATTCATTGTACAACCTTTTGAACCCACAGGTTAGGAACCAATAATGTAGATTATTTAGGATTTACTACAAAGTAAATACCAATATAGAAAAAAAGTAACACTTTGGTTTAGGGGTCTGTAAATTCTCAATAATTTCTTAGGAAGTTTCATTAAAAGAAGCATATCTGTCCATACTTTTTGGCCTATGAAGGATCAATGTTCAATTGGCACACTTCAAATGACAACATTTCTAATTAATTTCCATTACAAGCCACAGGCAATATACAGCAGGTATAATGTTCAATTTGCAATACCTTCGTGGGTTTAACTGTAGTATTTATTGTCAAGATGTTTCTAGAAATCTAAACAAATTAAACTTTGTCTCTACTTTCTCTATATCTAGTACCGGTCTAGATAGTTCTTTCTGGGAGACTATTGACTTTTTAAGGCTTTAACAGAAAAAACAATAATGTTTTAACTGTAGGGAATACAGAAATTAAATATTGAATTTAACCAGAAAGACCTAAATCTAAATAGCATATTTTTCTGCCAGGTCAACAGTTGAAAGATTTGCATATTTGCAATGGCTACAGCATTCACACTACTTAATCATCAAACCTAAAAAGAATAGTTAAAACCTTAAAAAGTAATTTGGCCATTTATCCATTGACCTTTGTATCTTTCTTGTTGAACTTGACAGAGCCATAATTCTATGGTTAGCTTAAACAGAGGTCTTCTCGGGGTCAGGGAGGAGGAGGGTTTTCCCTGCCCCTGCTGTGCAATGGATTAGTAGCGGTGGCAGGTCATTACATACCTGGAAGCTGAGGCTAATCAGAATGTCAGCAGAGCAGCAGGACCTCTGAAATGATCGCCTCTTTTTTTACCTTTCAATGCTCAGCTGTACTAATGGTGTTGTCACAGCACTGGCATTTTTATGGCCACCTATAGCACATTTCCAACACAAACACTGCGAGAATGTATCCATAATTCAGGGGTTGTAAGATTCTTGCATAAAAAGGTGCATGAGGACAGGAAAAACAGGAGCAAATGTTTTAAGAAAAAGGACCAGAAAACTGGGAGGTATATTGCTGAGCCACGTAGCATATCATATCCAAAATGCTTGTAAAGCTGTTACCTCAAATGTCTAGATACATATGCACATACAGAACCCTATTTACATGGCATCATCATAATGAGAACATTTTGTTGTATAATACATGCAAATGATTCTATCGGTATTTCTTATTAAACTGCTTTTATACTGTATTATAAAGGTGTAGATCTATAGCTTTTCAGTGCTAACTATGCATGTGTCAATCCCCAAATTCATATGTACTTTACACATTCTAATTTTCAGTTTTTTATGTCTAAGATTCATGATCCTCAGTGGTATCTTGATATATGTAATAACTACTTGGTACTTGGAACATGACAGTATCATTTATCACAAGGACAGTTTTCAAACAAATCTCTCTAATTCAAACGTTTATCTTGAGCTTTTACATGATGCTGGCTTAAAAAAGTCAAAGTGATTAATTGATGCAGTTCAATACGACTGCGTTTATATGCCATTTTCTATTGAGACTTGGTTCCCATTCTTGAGTATTAGACATTAAGACATCATTATATATGTTGAGCTCCAAGCATATGTTAGACATTCGCAAACAAATCAGATGAATTAAATCTGGTAATAAATTACTAAACAGCCTCAGTCTGCTGAATGAAACCGGAAAAACATAAACAACTTTCAATTTATTGAATTTGTGTATAACTCTATGTGTATATTTTCAATTGATCCACAGCCTACCTTTCACTGTTGATACTAATCTTGACTGGATTACACAGCAGTGGAAATAGCTCGAAAGGGAAGCAAAGAAAAGCACAGGATTTTCATCAGAATCATGATGGCGGATGATGAGTAAGTCCAGGTCAGAAAATGGTGAGAGCTACTTCCAGCCTAATACATTCCTCTGGGCAAAGTTTACTTACTAAGACATCTATATAAATAGCTCTCTTAATGCATATAACACCATACATTAATTATCATTTGGGGTCACTGCATGGGTACAAATACTGTATCTCTGCAAATGAAAACAAAGACAGATTATACATCACAAAAGAATGTCAGAAAAACATAGAATATCAATTTTGCTTTACCAAGAGTATTATAAAATGTAAAATTCCAGGTTCATCAGACAGAACAAAAATGGTTAGTGTTGTCCAAGCAGCTCAGACACTGATGTTTCTGAAGAAAATACACATGCAACAACTCTCAGTCTTGGAACAAAACAGCTTGGCTGTCAGCAACCTCCGTTCCTGTTATGCATTTTTATCATCACTATAAAGTTGGAACCGTACCGATCACTTCTTAGCCCTGCTGTTAAGCTGATTTTTTTTTACTGCTTGGCACTTTACTCCAGAGCCCTTGTTGTTCATAAGACACATGAATTGGCCGAAGGGGTGGTTTGAAGCACGTGCCAGTTTATTTGGTGAGCTTGGCACCGCTGCACATAAAAGTGTAATAAAAACCCATCTGTTAGAAGACTGACGCTGAGCCAGTCCACTGGAACTGAAACTTGTCCTCTGCATGTAAGTGTGTAAGTGTGTGAGTGTGTGTGTGTGTGTGTGTGTGTGTGTGTGTGTGTGTGTGTGTGTGTGTGTGTTTGTGTGTGTGTGTGTGGGGGAGGGGGGTATTCCTACTTGAGGATTTAAGTCCTCTTCTCTTTCTCTGGCTCTGATTCAATGTTATTTTGGATGTAAAATCTGAGGTATATTGTTTCAGTTGATACAGATTCATCACATATGCATTACACCAATGCTGCTGCCAAAAATGTGTAAGTCTCTGAACACACTGACATTATTGACATTGTCCTCACATGCTGTCAATCTTGTGTACCCAATGCATTTCAGCAACTGTGAACGCTCAGTGTTGAATCACTCATTTCCTTTTGAAGGCAACGGCAATGTATAATAGTGTTGTCATGACAACAGGGTATAGTGATGGAATTAAGTAGCTGCAACACACAAGCACATGCAAAATTTATTGACTCTGCATAATGCACCCTGAATCATGCACACTTTCTTTGGGAATGCGGATGAACACGGGATGAATCTCATCAGAGAACAGACATACTGCAGGAATCTGGAAATCCCATCACCTTACAAATTAAGTCATGCATTTTTAGCTGGCTCTAGCTTTCTTCATGTGCTTCTTATTACACACTATAGGCAAGTAGGGATCTTGAATTTGGAGATTTTATACCTTCACTCATCTTAATATTGTGTGATGGCAACAAAAGGTGTTGCCGCAGCTGGACTGATTTGTCTCAGTATTCTGACTATGAAGCCTGTTGGGGAAACATGTAAGGAGGGAGATTGAATGGATGATCTGCAGGAGCATACATTCACATGATTTAAACCTTTTCAAATTGAGATTGGGAGGGAGTTGTGAGAAACTCATACACAGCAAATGCATGGTGATAGGAAAGCAGGTTTACATGTCGAGGGGGTAAAATATTATCAAAATTCTCACATTTCACAGTACTGCTGCAGAAGGGTTTGTTTTACAGTGGGAAAAGAGTCCCCTGGTGAAACTTTCAAGTACAAGCGTAGATTGAGAAATGTATTGTTTCAATTTCCTTGAAATACAAATTGACATAATAAGTATCACTGACAACAGAGCTCCCAGAGTTGTTTCAAATAGGGACTCATTTCTTCAAATATGTACATAGACTGACAACTCTATAACTAGAAGCCCACTGCAGCAAAAAACAAATAATCTCTCATAAGAAATATCTGCCTTCTAAACAACTTCTTTTATTAGGTTTTCTCCAAAGACAGACCTAAAGAACTTGCTGTGGTATTTCTTGTGGCCGACTATTTCATCAGCTATTTTCCTCACTTATTTTACGGTTACAAGAGGCTGCTGCCTCTCAAGGCCATAATGAAAATACAGGCAAAAACATGCAAACTACACGATAACTTATCTACCACAGCATTGCAGTATTGTTGTTATATTGTCCGTTATGTGTTATTAATAATGGTTATTTATAAAGTAATTGTGTGAAATTTTGGGAAATGTGCTCGAGTTAGATGAGCAGTTTGATACCACAAAGTCTGTAAAGAAAGCCAAAAAAATTGTCTGTCACATAACCTCCACAACTCATTGTTTTTACACTTTGGTTTAAACAGATTAAACAACCAAAATGTAACCTAACTTAAGTAGGCCAGTTTAGTTACATTTAGACTGAGCCAGGCTGGCTTCCTTCAGTTTCCACTCTTTATGCTAAGCTAAGCTAACTGGTTTCTGCCTTTAGCTTCATGTTTAGCGTACAGATGTGTGAGTGGTCTCAATCTTTTGATCAAACTCCTGGAACCTTTTCCTGTAACATCAACATGCATCTCCCATAGTTTCGTTTAACAGGCTATGGTTTAAAAGGGAACATTGGGTAAATGGTATAGCTTGTATTTGAGAAATTGTAAACAATTGTAGACATCTCATTTGGTAAATCCTAAATATGATTGATGCCGTTATGAGTGTGTTCTTGTTTTGTTTTATTGGCTAGAAGCATGTTCAGCTTTAAATGCTCCACATATGGGACTACATATCTGGCTAATCAAAAGCTTGGTCACTTAGCTGCCTGTAAAGCTAAGGTGGACTCGAGAAAACTGCAGTACTGATTACAATTGGTAGAAGATTAAAAAGCAGTTGACTGCAATTTGCGCCCACTGTTTTGAAATGCCAAGGGCTGCTGGGAGTGAGAGCAGAGAAGATTGCATCACCTCCTGTGCAAAAAGCTTGCACTAATGAGGGTGTATTAAGACTGCACTGTTTAATAGCCAGAATGGATCTTGCTTGTCCAACTCCCCATAGAATAGGAGGCACTGTGAGTCCAAAGGGGTGGAATTAATAGTTAGTGATCACAAAGCTATTGACTGCTGAGTCATTCCCTTATAAAGACCATTCATCAAGTAGAAGGTAACTTTACATTATGTAAAATGTTCATATATGTAATCACTCAAAAGTGTTTTCACAAGTTAATAATGATCAAAGCTCCTTCCATTGCTCCACGTATGTGACAAAAATTCTAGTTAACAAATCAGAATTTCTCCTTGAACATTCAGCACTATAGCATCTACATGTGAAGCACAATTCACTCATCACCGCCACACCATGATGTATCTTTATTCATTGCATGTTTCTGTCAAGCCACATTAGCCTCAGGAGGAAGGAGGTAAACGGAAAGATGGTTAATGTACCGCACCTGCTCCTGCCGGGATGCTAGTTGACATCTTCGTTCCTCAGCGGCAGCCAGCTAAAATTGCACCCGAAATGAACAGGAAAGATTTACTGGAGCGCAAAGCCGTATCCAGTGAACCAGGAAATGGTGGCAAGGTTTTTGCCATCATGTAATTTTTCCTGAACGGTCAGTGAGATGACAGGTAGAGACAGAGGAGGGAGGATGGCAAACGATCTGCGTGACTGGAAAGTGATGAATCCTGTGGTGTGTGAAAATACTTTCCTCCTGTTGAGAACAAGTGTCATGGTGTAATGTTCTTGAAGGGTCTTGACATTGCATCAGTAAATGACATTGCATCAGTTGGCGCTACAAAAGACGGGTTAGACAGTTTCCAGTCTGCTTGTTCGGCAGCTGTAAATGAGGGATAATTTTTCAACCACACACCGAGCTCTGTGTTGCATTTCATTTTTTAAATCATTGTATAAATGGTTTTCACTGTTGAACATCCTGCCGTTTTAAAGCCAAGGCAGTTATTGTTGCATACAACTCTGCATTAGGAGAGGGATTAGAACAAGAATGCTTTATTTAAATGTCATCAAAATGAAAAGGCACATCTTTTTCCCTATGTGAATACTTTCAATGCACAACAGTTACTTCCTTATGAGAAGTGTACTCATACTGCTCAAGTCAGCGTTCTCCTCTATTTGAACCTTGAGGGTCACTTTTCAGAGTGTAAGCCCTGCACGTATTCTCAAAGGTATGGCAAGATTTTCCACCATTTGACTCACAAAATAGCCTTTGGAGGTGATACCTGCACCATCTACATGCTAAAAAGCTTGGCCATTGCAAAGAAAGTGAGATAGGGTGAGACACCTTAGGGCTTCTGGAGTTAAATCCCTAAAGATCGTGTAAAGGATTCAAAACACCCAAAAAAAAAGAAAAAAGAAATGATTGAGCCTGCGAGCAACTGCGGCCATATTTTAAGCCGTCACCTTGTGCATTAAAGCTGTGGTTATATGATTTCCAAAGCTTGGAGCTTGGTTTAATATTCATAAAGTACTGAACATCCTGAGATCTCTGTGCACTCCAGAGTCAAAAGATATATTGTTATTGGATGTGGTAAACAGAGCGTTGGGGAAAGAAAGCGCTGCGAGGCAATTTGCCACACATACTTCCATTCTCTCAACCTTTTTGAAATAGCAATAGATGTATTAGAGTTCACAGGAAGCTAAGTGTTAATGGTCCGAGGTGAATTTTATTGACGGACAGTACTGAGTATTGTATCCGTCCCACCGACGTCAATTGAATTTGGTTGATGTTGCCGTATAGTGGGTGCTATTAGCCATGAATTTCTTTTCACATTGTTTAAAGAAACGATCACGTGTACAGAAGTGTCAAGCTCCATCCCCCTTGTCACCTCTTTGCTGTTGTTATTTTTCATGGACATAGCTAGGTAGCTGGAATTTAGTTGCCTAGCTATGTTGCAATTATTTGCAATTATTCAAATTAAGTTGCAATTATTCAAATTAAAATAAACACAAGGAATGAGTCAATATAATAAAGCCTATAAGTCCAAGTCAAGTCATATGAAAAGTGCTGCAATTATTACTCATATGCTGCTGGTATTTGCATTATTAGCTGTTTGTATTATTTTATTGATATGCTTGTGGAGAATGTCATGACAATGAAGATCAGTCACGGGGCCACATGGAATTTTCTGCCACAGAAAAATAAATTGTTATTTTCTAATAAACATAATAAACATCCATTTAAATCCAATATATAGCTAATTTAAAATCGAAATAGTATAATAATATTTCACGTATTGGCATATTATGAGCAACTATTGTGCGCTACATTCTCTGCTGATTGCATCAATTTGCTCAAAGAGAGGAACGTACTCTTCTGTTCTGTTATCTAAAAGCAGCAGGTAAAAGAAGCGGCATGTGTCAAAGCGACCTCAATAAATAATGGATGTCATGAAGCTTCTCTGGAAGCTGTCGGCTTTGAAATCTACTCCCTGGATGAGACCCACTCCCAGTTCGCTCCTTTCATTTTACATTTAACGGGTCCTCTGCTGTATAACCATCATCTCCAACACACACACATTCATACCTCGTCTCTGGCTGGAGCTGTCTGAGGCAGTTAGTGCTGGGAAGGTGCTGAGCTCAGAGCAGCCAGGCAGGTGTTGTGTCCGTCTTAGGGGCTCACGTCTGCATACATCAGCTTCAATTTTACCCTCAGTCGGGCTTGAGAGCCATGGTTGACACCCACAGGAAGGGAGCCGACAGCAGCGCCGTTCAAGAGGAAAAATAAACAGCCCCTCTTGGACCAGGCACACAGTGAAAATTGTAGCGTTTCTCAAGGACCTCTAAGGTTAACTGGTTTTCTTTTGTAGCTGCGAATTGATTTCCGAGCTCTTCAAATGGTGCTATCTGTCTGCGCTCATATGTCGAGGGAGCAGGCTTTTAGCTGTGGATGTCCCAAATGTCTAAACCCCAAACAAATCATTTTCCAGTATTGCCAACACTGACAGAAGACAGCAGGTGCCTCGGAATTAAATACCTCATTAAAGTCAGAGCAAACAAATGGATTTCATGGCCCCACATGATTCCTAATAAAACTAATATAAACCTGGGAGATTAAAAAACTGTTTAAATATGTTCAAACTTTAATAAAAAACAAAACAAATCCCCAGAAAGTCTAAAATGCATGCTGTGAGCTCCACATGTCAGGCTCTTGCACAGATGGATCAAAGTCAGCAGGATAAATATCTATCTTCCCTTTGATAATAATTAATTACACACTCAAGCAAAAACAAATGCCTATGCAGGCACCATAGTAAATGTGAGGGGATTATAACTTTCTTAATACACCGAGAGATATAGAGTATCATCATTTTCTCACAATGTATTTTACATTGTCTGAAGAAAAAATCTGAATAGTATTTTTGCATCAGATGCAAAGTCCGTCTGGATCTTAGTTCTGCAATTTGTTAGAGCCCACTTAAACATATATTAAGTAAGATAAATGAATCAGCAGCATTTGTATAAAAATAGGAGAATTGCATGAAATGTCTGTGGAGAAAAAATATAGGCCTGTGTGTTTCTACAGAATACCACAGAGACAAAGAAATGACAGAGAATATTCTCATTGTCTCCATGTCTCTAATGTGAGAGCATTGTCCTTCAGCTATTGTGTGAATCCTCTGGCTGTCAAACTAGGAAAGAAAGAACACTGGCTAAAGGCCACTTGTCTTTTCACTGAGCCTGGACCGTGTTTGCACTGTCAGCCCTGGACAGCTCAACACAGACCCATATATGCCCACCTCCATGTCATGTCAAGGTGAATTTGAAAATACGTACACATTCAGAAATATTGATTATGATGAGGATTGTATGTAGATGTCTGTGGCATCAATCCAGGGGTCTAAGTTGTACCACACCTGTAGTAAATTCTTCTGTAAGCCTACACATAAATGATTATTAAAAGGTATAAGAATTCTTCCCCATCTTGATGAGGTTATGGAGGTTACCGATTGTGCATTTCAAAATATCCTTTTCACTGCAGACATTTTGACTTCTCAAAGCAGGAAAAGCATGTAAACAATAACTCTAACAATGGCTCCATTCCATCAAGTGTCCCCCATAAACTTTTATTTTGTACTTTGTACTATAATTGACTTATAAAAGGAAGAGCTTGACATTTTGGTATATACGCTTCTTAGTTCTGTTGGCCGAGAGTTAGGTGAGAGGATGGATAACGTTACCACTCTCATGTTTGTATGCGGTAATAGCTGGCAAAAGCAGCAAATTAGCTTTGCATAAAGACTTGAAACGGGGACCCAGCTAGCCTGATGTAACAAAGTCTGCCTACCAGCACCTCTGAAGCCCACTGATCTACATATTGTATTCTGTGTATTATAGTTGTTTATGGACTGAACTGTTTCTTGGCCACAGGCAGTGACTTCCTGGAGTCTCCGATGGTTGCCTGGCAACTGCGGTCTGTAGTCTACAACATAAAACAAGTCAGTAGATACCCTTTTGGTAAATTTTGAAGCTTTTAAATGTCTTTAAAAATGCAGTTGTTAACAAGTGTCTCAAGAAGACTACAAAATGTCATCACATCATCTAAGCCGCCTTTGCAGCCTCGTTGTGTATACTCGTGCTCATGTGACCGCGGAGTAGTTCATTCATAATGTTAGGTTGTTACTCCTGCCGTTTGCATTCACGCGTCAGAAATCATAAAAGTGGTGTTCATTTGTTACGATTAGCTGTAATATTCCAAAATCCAACGGAAAAATCCCATTGATTTTTTGTTGAGGGAACCAGTGCGAGGCTAACTTCGCACACACACACCCACCCACACCCACACCCCAGAGTTAAAACAAGGCCTGAATATGAAGTATATTTCAAGAGTGTTAGTCAATTGTAAAGTAAAAGTACTTCTAAAAATGTCCTTGAATAAAAATAAAATGTAGGCAGTTAAACTGTATGCCAGCTCTGAGTAAACAAAATGTGTAACGTAAAAAAAAAAACTGGAAGAACTCTGCGAGATCCCTCCGCCTAATTGACTCTCGGAGTGAGCCGCTGCACCTGCCTCCACGCTGCTTCTCGCTCCGCCTCCGCTGGCCGCATCATCTCCTCCCGCAGAGCCGAGTGGAGCAACAGCAGCGTCTCTCCCCTCCAGCTCCGAGCTTTATGTCTGTGACGGCTGCTCAGCGCCGGCGGGGATATTTCACCGATGCTCCTCAGCTAATGTGACAATTTTCATACAACTGCTTGAAACACCAGCTGAAGCCATGGGAGCCTTTGGAGTGATGATAAGGATTTTACAATACGTCGGACTTTATATTCAACTTAACGCAGCTCTCAACGTCGGACAAGGCGAGGTGGACAATCGCATCTCTGGAAATGGTAAGTTGTTTTATGTCTGTTTGTCGGTGGTTGACTGGAAGAAGAAGCTCTACAATTTTAGTTTTTGAAGAGGATAGACTGGTTGGGGTTCAGAGAACATTAATTGTTATTTTAAAGTTTAATCTTGTTGTTATGTTGTTACATACAGTAGATGTGAACTATTGCAGTTTTACTGTTGTATGTGATTATCTTGATAAGATAAGTGTTGGGGGTTAATTAAAACTGATGAATATCCCACTTTTATCATATTTTAATGTGTCCACGTGAAAGTGGTTGAATATATATATATATATATATATATATATATATATATATATATATATATATATATATATATATATATACATCACTTTTTTTTAAGTGATAGAAAAGATCCCTTTTACTAACTTATAAAGAGCTGGGCACAAGCCACATTCAACCCCCACATAAACTTGATCAATAATTAGTTTTAACACAACCTATTTTGTTGGACAAAGGTAGGCCTACAACATATCGGGCTTTGCCTTCAAGGTTATATTGTGTTTAATTGTTTCTGCAGAAAATCCTTTATGAAAAAGAATTGTTGTATATCTGTGACAATAGTTAATATAACTCTTAGTGCATGCCACATAACCACAACATCACAGATTTGATTCCGACAATAGCAATGGCCTAAATGTCAGCGCAAAATAAACAGGTTTAATAGTATAGTAATGCCACTATACGATAAACAAACTATGCATCCCCAACACATATTAAAGTGGTGTGTTTTACATGGATCATGACTGGTATAGTGGTATCAGGATGGATGGGTTTATCTGAATGAGCTGAGGAGGTTGTATGGTAGAATAAGCTTTGTGTTAGCTATACACTGCCATCCTGGCACTCATCCTGGAATATGTACAGTACAATTTGTATTTTGTCTATGGCCACTGAACAGTTCCATTTATGTATTTTAAGAATTTAATAATTAACACTCAACTCAGCCACATCAGGGATTTGAACCCTCAACCTTCCTGGTGCAAACATTCTGCTCTGACCTGAACCCCCAGAATCAGTATGACCCAATAACAGCAACGATAAATGCTTTTCATTCATGTCTCACACTAGTGACACACGGTAGAGACCGGCATGCAGGAAACCTGAGAAAAGAGCGAGGGAGATGATATAACATAAACCCCTCTCAAAAGCAGATTGTGAATATTGTGATTGCATGGTATCTTCCTTAGACCGCTACAGGCATCAAGACATACTTTCTCCTGTTACTACTATTTTACCTCTGGGCACTATATGTGAAATAATACATCATTAGGTATAGGATGTAAGTAAAATAGTGTGTTTGACAGTAAAACAAATAAAGTTTAAGTCGGTAGTTTGAGGGCAGACATCCACTATAAACCAAAACCAGACCAACAGTTCAGTGTGACTGCTTGTCCAATTTAACACGGTGATCAGATTAATCAGATTAATTTATGGTAACAAACATACAGCCCAGGTTTGGCTGACGGTTTCGGCTGATAGTGACAAAATGCAAGCCAAGGTGAACCATAAAAGCAAAACAAAAAAAGCCAAGGGTATGTGCCTTCGGCACTCTTGAGACAAATTACAGCTCCTGGAGGCACCCAATGGAGAGAGGGGATCTGTGCTGCACTATGCGCTTTTTATGGAGGTGGGGAGACTTGGGATGCCTTGTTACTGTAGCAACTTTACCATGTTTAATATTCAGAGTTCGGTGCCTCTTTGTTGGAACAAAAATCCTGGGGTGAGTTTATTATTCAATATTCCTCGAGGCTTGGTACTTGACCGCATACCACATTTGACTTCTTGTGACTTTGATTTGTGTGATGAGCTATATTGGTGGATGATCTATCATTCCAAATTACTTTTATTTTTTTGACCAGTCAGTGTTATTCACCGCTGATGAAACTAAAATAGTTTGTGAAACCTGCTGTAAGATAGTGTTGTCTTTTAATTAAGGAAAGGGGGACCAACTGAAATAATAATGAGCAGTAGAACTATCTGGATGAAATGAATGGGTGTACACTGGTATTAACAGGATAATTCAAACCCAATTACACTACAGTAAAGCCTACCTCAAATTTCTAATTAGTGTCTAATTGTTTTTTATAGACTTTCCTGAAACCACTTGTTTTGAGTATATATTTTTGCGTGACTGATTCCACAGTTGTGTGCTGTAGGTTATTGCATCCTTAAATATGTATTTATTTGGTAAGATACAGCGTCCAGTCAGCTGCTGAAACAACTTTAATACTGCTCCTTAAGTGTTTCATTTTCAGCCAGTACTTTTATATACATTTTCTGTTACTTTTCTCACTGTCAGCTCTTTTAAACATCATTGTCATTTGTCACCTAGTAGTCCTACCTTTTTCCAGCATCTCCAGACATAGATTTACTGTTGTGTAATTCAATTGTGTGATAACCACTTCATCACAGTGTCTCAACAGTTGTCCCTTGAGACCTCTCTGCTTAGCAAGTTAGCTTGAGCTTGATCACCAGAAATTAATGCAGCGTGCATCGGTTTCAAATGGATTGACTGTCTTGGACAGGTTGGAAAATCAATTAGTAGCATTTCTCCCCAAGGAGTTAATTAAAATTGGCTATAATCATTGTGTTCTCTTTCCCACTCCATGTCTCAGACTGGCTGTTGAGAAGAAAATGCCTCAGGATGGGGACTCCTTTAACAAGGGTGAAAATTCCACTGGAAAAACAAGTGTTCAGGTTTTTAAAAGTTGATACAGGGAAAAAAAAATGATAAAAACATTTTTTTTTACAGTAGCCCCATCAACAGATACGACAGCTTTTGTGGTTAAGTAATCCTCGGGAGATTGTTTTTTTGTCTTCTTTCAATTGTGCTCTTTGATAAATTGCCCAAGCAGAGGGTAGCTGAGCCGTCATGTAGAGCAGAGAGAGTGGATGCACTGTTCTGGAGAGTGCTTGTTAGATTCAGCCCTGACTTATTTGTTCCAGATAAATACCTCTGGCTGAGGTCCGGTCAGCCCCGGCACCCCAGTTTCCACTCAAGCTGAAGTGTAGATTAAATCACCTGCGAAGCAAAATAATATGTTTTGTGTGAAGTCAAGCGACCAGGTTACGTGGCTCAGTGCCTTCACCTCATTGTGGGCAACATTGTGTCAAAGTGTCAGAGACTCACCTGCCATACGCTTCCAGGGTCAAGTCTCACCGGTGAAGATGGAGGAGTGAGCGGTGTTTGAGTGAGTTTTTGTTCATGTAGACACCGTTCAACACAAAGTGATGATGATGCCACACGTGGTTTCATCATCAATTCTGAACCTTTCATTTCGTCTGCTACACAGTGTTAGTGCTCTATGGCAGCATTCATCCTGTTATCCATCGTGAGCGTACTTCTTTCGCAGTGTGGGGGCGTGTACCAATTCATTAGGCTTCAAAAGAGTCTGGGATTCTCTGCCAGTCCTCTGCTTGGTGTCCTCTTAATGAGGATGGCCAGCCCCGGCAGTTTGCATTGGCTTTCAATTTAATGGAGCTCCGACTGTGCGTGGAGGCCAACAGATTGTACAGTCATGCTGTCACAGCGGAGGACGCTGGCGGAGGCTCAGTAGGAGACAGCAGGAGAGGGAAAGGATGGTTGAAACAATACTCACCTCGAGGAGGCAGGAGTACATTTTAACATGTTCAACTTGAAAAGTCCTCTTGTGACGCAGTAATCCCTGGTGTGACGTGGTAATATTTGTCATGACCCGCCGTTAAAATTTTTTGTCTGCTCCACTTTTTGAAATCATTAACAAAATTACATTTTCCATAGACCGTAATTTGGATTTTAAAAATACAGTAAGAAACACTCATATAAAATAACCCCATTTTTGCTCTTGTTTCTTTGCTATATATATAAAAAAGAAATCAACCAGGTTGGGTTTAAATATACATATATATTTTTACCATATACTATTTTCCATTTTTGGCTCGATGTAGAAAAGTGGGGTCAGCCCTATAAATGCGAAATGCTTTTGCAGCTGCTGCTCATACCAAATCCTTCGCCCAATAAGAACCGAATACTCTACTGGTCTTGGATGCTAAAATCTGACAGTCTGAAGACCATACAGTCGGGAGCAAATTCACAAAAAGATTGTGCTGCTTTAGCTTAAGTTAAACCTGTGCAATAAGCTGTGGATTTCTCAAAACATTCGCAAAAGGAGAATTGCACCCCTAACTGCGCTGCCAAGGAAATAGCATCTTGGTGCACATTTACACAAATCTAAATGAGGTTAATATGCATACATTTATTCGAAGCATTGACCTGAAGCTCATTTCTATTTTACAACACGGTTAATTGCAATCGGACACTAAAGCAGGGCAAATTGCACTCAGCTGCAAAACGTTATGACCGTGTTTGTGTGGTAATATCATTAGCACAATATCGCTTGTGAAACAGACCTTGAGACATGACAGATAGTGGTTGCAAACAATGCGCAATTCATGGAGCTGTCGGTGACCGCAATACGTTGTTGTTCATATATTAGGGGGATGTGATCCCCGTCCCCAGCGCTGATTACAAACTAGCTAATAACAGCAGGATCAGCTCTTTATATTTGTTCTGAAACACCAGAGAGAAGTTAGCAGTAAGCCTGAGAGATTTAGTTTTATGTGGACTGTTCTCAGCTCTGGCTAAGATGGTCAGCTCTGCTCAGTGAAATGGGCAGTGATAGTAAATTATTTATTTTTATTGAGAGGATGGAGAATATACTGTACAGGACATTTGTGACGAGGTCTTGGTTGTATAAGCTCACTTAGAATCACTTTAATTGAAAGTTAAGATGTCATTTCACTACATTACTTCAATGTGCTTGGTACGGTTGAGTACGGCACTCAACTGTTGCGTCTCGTGGAAACATATACACCATCGCTTAAAGGTTCACAAGGGCAACATACTCAAGCAAAACATGCTGTTATCTTTCATCCACGCAGAGACCAGATGGAGTACAATGTGCATCCTCAAAAATGGCTCAGAGTCCCGGTATGTGTTGTCAACAACACATGCTACTCCGTGTTGCCACACACTCGGAGGAAACGCAGAAATAGCCTCTGAGTCTTGTGTCCCATGGGCTATAAAAAATTCACTCTGGAGTACTGATGGCAACAGGCAGACAGCTGCTGGCTTGATTACCGGCTCCATTCTTATTTCATTGTTTTACCTTCCACCTTGAATGAAGGCTGAAGGTCTCGCAGCAAGTGAATATTTCCCCAAGGAGACTCCTGTCTGTTTGCACCGCCGCTGATTGTGAACCAAATACAGCATTATTGACTTTTACGTAAATTCCCAAGTTGCTTTTTTTTTTTTTGTCAGTGTAATTATGTTCTTTCCACATTTGGTTATCGGTTGTCACTCCAGCCTACAACTACTGCAGGCTACTTCTAACAGCTGTATGATGTCTTGGCACAGTGAGACAGGGTGATAGTAGTATTCACAACTGCAGGTATAACATTTGACTCATCTTTGACTATAAGTGTTAGATTGGTAAGAATACAATAACTTAATAAAACTGCCAAACAGTATATTTGTATTGGTCTTGTGTTAAAACTACAGTATAGCTTCTAAACCAGCACAAAGTGATGTCACCCTTCAAGGCGTTTCCCATATTCACTAACCAAACATAACTTCTCCTTCTAGTTTGTTATCTGCATGCACGATTAAAGCTTTTTAAGATCAAGATGAATTTCTGCAGCAGTTCTTTATTACAGGAGCTTCTTGTTATTTCATCCACTGTTCCCTTGGGGCTCCCCTGATTATTAAAGCCATTCATCAAGTTAGTGAAATACCTCTTCCCACAGGGATTCTGTTCACGGGCTATTTACATTCACCTTGGTGATGTTAAACTGGATTTTTACGTCTTGGTATTTACTGTGGCTGATTTCTTCTCAATGAATCATTTCTGCTCTGCAGTGCCCTACGGATGTGACTCAAATGGAAGCATTGAGTTAATGACCCTGATTTTACTAGCTGTCCCCGTAAGGTGGCGACTTTTTTAAAGGTGAAAAATGTTTGCACTTAACCGAGAGAAAGATTTTCTACAATTCTTCCAGCTACCAAATGCCTGTTTTGTCCTATTCCTACAATACTTTAACATAACTGTTTGGTACAGTATGTGCCGACATTCCCAAATCCCCTGATTTCATGCATGGGGATATGGCTATCTTATTTGTATTTTCACCTTTAATATCAGAAGTGGAGAAACAGATGAACTCAATTTCTTTACCTCAATGCTCATTCTTTGTTAGAGGAGCATTTGATAAATCAATATAATTTTCAACTAGTGGAAGGTTGTTGTTAGCTCGCTATCTACAACCCGGCCCAGACTTGTCTGTCCTGTTGCCTCAGCATATGAGTACATTTTTCTCAGTTGAATCAATTGTGACAAACTAAAGTTACTGTATGGCAGGAGTTTTGTTTTAAGTCAGCAAACTGATGGACAGTGCATTTATGGAACACCCCCCGCTGGAGTACAACAGATGACAGATGATTATAAATCATATATACATAGTTTTACCAGGTTCAATGGTCTTTCGAATTTTTAATAAAAAGTGACAGCACTAGTAGCCAAATCTTGATACATCTTATTCCTCTGCGCTATAGAGCTCTTTTAAAATACATCATTGGGCCACATTGATGCAATAGGTGGCATTTCATTACCATGACACAGGTATCATATATTTTAAGTCACTCCCACATATATCATGCTGGTGCTGTATGTACTCAAATAACATACTAACTCCACAAAAGTTTTACTATTTACTGCAGTAACTTACTAAAAACTAACTAAAAATGTAAGTACCCAGCTGATTTTGGAAATGATTTAGCTTGTTTTAAAAAATTTAAAGAATGTGATTGATTAGTTAAGATTTCAGTAGGAATGATCGGACTTGAAAGTGATGATAGATGGATGAACTTTGGTTTTGGCCTTTTCATGTGTGTGTTTTCATGTGTGGCCTTTCTATATTCAAAATAAATAAACACTATTGAATCGCATAAGCCTTGTCCTTAAATTATTTGGCAAATAAAAACAAAAAAATTGCAGGGGTTGGTGCAGTCTTTAACTGCAAGCTTCTGTCTCTGGCTCACACACAGGCACACACACATGGAACTGCAAAGATACGGGTGTCACACTTGCTTCTCGTCCATGCTAATTAGCCCTTTGTAATTTAGTCATCCTCAAACAGCTCAAGCTCGCTCCGAAGCAGAGAGAGAGAGAGAGAGAGAGAGAGAGAGAGAGAGAGAGAGAGAGAGAGAGAGAGAGAGAGAGAGAGAGAGAGAATCGATGGATTGACCTCACACTGGCTCTCAGGCTGGATTTATCCTTCTCATTTTGCCTTGGACCTGAAGTGAGAAAATATTTAAGAGTGGTCTCTTTGGGGCTAGAGCAGTGTACATGCATTTGTTCATATATTTATGTCCTCCACTACATTGCTTTTCTTTCATTATTTTCTCTCCTTTTCATTTTTAATGAGTCTATAGTGGATAGCAAGCAGACGCCTCTGTGTTCTCGTGGCCTCACTTCTATATTGCTTTCTGAGCAATATAGAAGTGAAGTTAAAAATGCATGTACTGTACTTGCATCTTCAAACAGGGGTCCCCTGCCTCTACTAGAGGACAGTTCTGACGGTACTGCCTTTATGAAAATCTATACTTAGAAAAGACCAAGCCAAGTGAACTCTTTCTCTGGCATTATAAATGAGACAACCCAGTGTGCTTGAGATTTCCCTGGAAGTCAACATTCACATCAGAAGTACATGATCTCACACTTTTCTCTGCCAGTTGAAATTTACCACTAGCGTCAGCTTTTTTGTTGATTTAGCAGTCCCTTCTACCAAGGTTATGTGATTGATTTCAGGTGACGCTAATGTGATTAAAGTCAGGAAATTTTTGGATGTCTGCAGAGCAGACTTGTCAGGGCCTGACGTCGCCACAGCACTCACCGGGAGACAGTCTGTTTGTCAACAAGTCGCGTTTCACAGGCAGGTTGAAGAGGGCGTCTGCATAGCAAACTGAAAGGCAATTTGACAACTGTCAGATCGATAATGCCGAGAGGAGGAGGAGGAGGAGGAGGAGGAGGAGGAGGAGGAGGAGGAGGAGGAGGAGGAGGAAGGACAAGGGAGGCAGGATGGTGAGGCATTAGTTTGGGCACAGCATGGATTAGTGGTGCTAATGATTAGGGATGTATTTATAGATATCTAGGAGCGTATCTGTCATGACTGTCATAAAAGTTCTGCATTTACATTACTATGAATGCTCCAATCAGCGGATTAGCTCAGTGTTATTGTTTATCAAAATTCTCTTGAATCCAAGCAAATTGTGGTTTGTGAAATTAATCTCTGTTTTTGTCACAGTCTATCTCTCTGTCCTTCCTCTCCTGCTACATTCCCTATTCCTCAGGCCCCTTAGTTTCCATTTTGCATTCATCCACCAAATGCATGGCACTTTTCCTCCTTTAACTATTCCTTCTTTCCTCATCAGCCCTGCAGTTACCTGACCTGGAATTTCAGGTTCAGTTAAAAAGATTCTCACATCTTAGTGCAACTTGTCACAGTTCACAACCACACGTCAAATTCAGCTCAAAGGATTTAACATTTCATGAACTACAGGCACCAGTTTGCAAACACATTTACAAGAAAATGGGTGAAACTTAACTTTCATGGAGGTACGACAGCTTATTAATATGGAACAGGCCGACATTAGTAAGGAACAGCCTTTTCAGAAGAAGTGAACACAGAACACTGTGTAATATAAATACTAGCTTTTTTGAGTTTAAGATGCACATTCTGGGCAACGTAGACTTCACTTGAAAGTCACATATGGAAACGTTTTTGATAAAACTTGGGTTGGAGTTTTGAGAGATATTATCCAGTTGACTTTACTATGTAGTAAAATTTCAGTGTTCTCTGGCATATTGACAGAGTTCTTTAGATGTTTGACTGCCTTGCTTTAAACAAGAATTAGAAAAAAAAAGAGCAAGAACATTTCATTGTCAATGTGTCAGAGCTTCATAAAAACATTGTAATGTAACTCTTTGACAGACAAAACAAAATCCATTAGTGAAGAGAGAAACTGAAGGGAGCATATTGTAACTCCATTCATGAGCACAGACACCGATGGGCCATATGGTCATTGTAAACTGTAGTATACAGTAGCATATTGGGGATGATACAAGGTTTGATTGATATCAATGTGTTTTATCTTATGTAAAGTGGCTGACCACATGGAAGGTGATTATGATGTGTCCCGATTTTTTATTGTATGTCTCGTTTCTTTCATGTGGACCTTTGTGTTTACCAGCTTGGTCAAAATGTCATCTATAAAGCCTATTTTGTAAGAGAGCTTTATTTTGGAATGTGCTGGTATCTGGTATCTGTTTTTATTGCATGATCTTTGTCTCCAACACCTGTTCAGCTGAGGTTCTGTGGATGTGCAACTAACAATTATGTTTATTAGTGATTACTTTGCTAGTATTCTCTTGATTAATTGTTTAGTCTGTGAAGGGTCTCTCTATCATATTTTCCCATAGCCTTATGTGATGTCATCAAATATCTTATTTTGTACAATCAACAGTCCCAAATCGCCAAATATTTGATTTGCAATCAATAATTTAAATCAGGAAAATCATCAAATGTTCAGATAATGTTTGGCATCCTTTCTCAAAAAGTGAGTGAAACAATTAATGGATTATCGAAATGGTTACTGATTCATTTTATGTCAATCAACAAAGTGATTTATAAACAATTGTTTCAGCTCTACTCTCACCACGAGCATCAAAACATATCAGGCAGCTATTATTTACCTTTATCAATTTTTTGGATGCATGCACTGATGGCTGATGATACGGCTAATTCCTGCTTGCACAGAAACACATTTGTTTGTTTATTTGACAGAAAATATGTACCTCCAAATGGCAATGAGGCTGTTTGCCCTTCACTCCAAAATAAAATCAGTAAACAAAGTTGAATTATAAAATGGATTATATAATGGATCCCGAGAATATTGTCGGGAGTCACTCATACATGTATTCTTTCCTCCTCCATCTAGTAAAGAAGTTCATACCTTTGATCCCTGGAATTGCTCTGATATTGTTTGTGTGTGTGTGTGTCTTTACAGCTTTGTGGGGACCCATTTAAAGAGTGAGGACATTTTGGCCATGTCCTCTTTGGGACAGACCTTCAATTGCCTGTCTGTGGGTTCAGACTTGGTTTTAAGGTTTAGCTTACAATAAAGATTATGTTTAGGGACTAGGGAATGCATTTTGTCAATGAGTTTCCTCACATAGATAGAAGTGTGTGTGTGGGGGGTCGGGGGGGGGGTGTGAGAGAGAGAGAGAGAGAGAGAGATGTTGCAAAATTATAATTGGAGATGCTCTTTTCTGCCTCACATCCATTATTTTCTTCCGTGTAGAGGGACACGCTATGCGTAATGGCTTGCATCAAACATGCAACAGAAACACACAGCAGCACCATTATATGTGACATGCATTTCAAATCCACACCGCTCCATTTACACATACACTATATGCTGACTACGAGCCACAGGGCACCACACAGAGTGAGGCACACATACAGGGTAAGTCTCCCAGGATGCTGAACACCTGCCAGAGCCAGTGGGCCAGGCTCCAGGAGATGTAGTGAGCTACTCTGAGAGTTGGAAGCATCTCTTTATACCACACACCAGAGAGCCAACAGACACAGATTGCCCACTCAGCTAGAGAGCCACAGAGAGGAAGAAAAAGTGTGGAATTAAAGGAGGAACGAAGGTGAGAGTACAGAATAGGATCGAGTGATAGAAGGAGCCTCTAATAGGTAGAAAGTAAGAATGAAAGGGCAATAGAAAAGGGAGAGAGAAGAGTAGCAGTGTCCACAACAAGAGGGGGAGATTTGTGGGAGATGTTACTGAGCTGGAGAGAGAGAGCTAAGAAAGGATTTAAACAAGAAAGGAAGAGGTGGAAAATTGAGAAAAATCTTGCGTTTGCAAAATTGGGGTATTATTGGTTGGCGGTGGAAATGGGAAAGTGCAGGAATTACCTTGCAGCTATAAGCCTGTCCAACTGCTTTGGACTCCCAAGTGTATTTTTAGGACTCCCCGTGCAGCTTTCTCCTTGACTTGACTTTGACTTCACACACTGTGGTTTCAAATGACTGTGGCGACTCAGCTAGCGTCATTAATTCTTCACCAGTTCTCCTTTATACTCTACTTTGTTTGTAAGTTGTGGACAAGTACTGTTTCTTACATTCAAAGGGCTATTAAGGGCGGATTCTATAGAATTATCTTACAAACAATGACACAAATAGTGTGAAATCTCAATCAATTGATAAGTCACAAGTCATAAACACAAATGGTAACAGACACAAATGTAATTATTATATGAATCAAAGACAAGTACTGTAATCTTAGTCATTGTAAAACTGTAATCAACAACTGTAACCAACACATATGCAGTCTACAGTTATAACGGTGGCAGATTTTCCACTAAAAATGAATTTATGGATGCCATGACAATTAGCATTAGCATATTTTGTCAGCTGGCTAGCTATGTAGGCTAACTTTAGCTTCATTAGTTGGTTGATTTTTAAAACGATAATATTGAAAAAGGGGATTTTTAAAATGATAAATACATGATATTGAGCTTAAAGATTGAGGCTAAACTTCCCCAATTCTCTCTCGGGATCCCCTGTTGTCCGCCTTAATGACCCAACCTGCTATACCAGCCTGCCTCCCTGTTTTCCCTGCCTGTCCATCTCTCATTCGACGCCAATAAACAACTGTGAACTACTCCTGCCTAGTCTGTATTCTGCTCTTGGGTCCAGCTCTACATTAATATGACCACAAACCCCGATCAGAGGACCTTAGAGACCTGCTGCTGATGCAGTAGCTCTTTAATGTCGGCAGGTGCTTGACTACACACGTCTCTTATCCTGATCACAAGGATAAGTGGATTTAAAATTTGATTGGAAGCCAGTGTAAAGCAATCAAATTGGGAGTAACATGAGACACTTTGGAGAACTTGGTCACAAGCTTTGCAGCAGCATTTTGAACCACTTGTAGGCAAATTATGTCTTGATAAGGCAGGTAAAAAGAGAATAATATAATCCATTAACTTTGGTCCACTAAGAATTGACCAATAAGATAAGAATACTTTTTCTAATTTCTGATTGCTTACTTGTTTTTGTGTCTTTTACTATTTGTCCCACAAAGAGCTTTCTGTTTGAGGGAACGCAGCCTGTTCAAAGTGACAGATGCTGCTGTCTGTGCTCTGCCGCTAGCTGTTGATACTGTATCTTAAGGACCAAAAAAAAGTGCCAGCGCTTGCCTTGAATTCTAAGAAAACTCAGATGATTGAAATGCCACCCTCTGTTGTTTTTCTCATATACTTTATGCACAGTGAGGTGCTCTACTATTCCAGCCTTCAGCTTTGACACCATATGTTCAAAACACATTACAAGGCATTGTGATAAGTTTTGTCACACCCTCGGTGCTCTTCATCGGGCATCCAAGAAACGGAGCGACAGTCTTGAACAATAAGATGAATAGAGGAAGAAAAAAAATGAAAGAAATTATAGAAAACAATATATCTGAATAAGAGGCGTACATTTTTTACTCATACAGCACCTCTTCAAACACTCTTACAAAGTGCTTTTTAAAACATAAAGTTAATACTGTTATAGAAACCATAATGAAAATGAACTGTTTCAAAACACAAAGGCATCAATTCTGCATTTGACCTTAGCTTCGCTCCCTTTGGGATGTTTTTTTTTTAATTATCATTCTTTGTCCTATCAAAGTGAAATAAATGTGTGGTAATTGATTGATTTAGAGACATGTCACCAAGCGTTGATTCAGCCTTACTAAAAAATAATTAATTTCAAGAAATAATTGTCTCCTCAAGACTTTTAACATACAGTGTATCTGTTTCTATAATAACTGCTACTGTGAGCTCCTTCCTTATTTTATGTTACATTACAGTTTAATTTCTGCAACCTTTAACTTTCTTATAATCATCACAGCTTTCCCTCGGATGCTATTTCTGAATCACTTGGACGTGTTCAGTTGAGATTGGGATGCTTTGTTATCCGGAAAGATTTTCCTGCCATCAGGAAACGCGTGCATCATCAGATGAAAGTGAATCATTATGCCAGCTGTGATTACAGTCTACAATGGCATCGAAGGAACAGTTAACGCTACAGGAAATTGTCCCAGAAAATACTTTATATCCCACTGTGCAGCAGAATCACAAGATGGGTTTTACAAACCAGCACAGACATTCAAAATCGTACTCAGGAAAACATTTATCTGCTTCATCTATCTTGTTTTTCTTTTTTCCTATGTCTTAATATGTGGTGATAGTTTAATTTAAAAAGAAAACAGTCTATCAAATCTATTTGTTTCAGTTATTATTTCACATTACAGTAAAATAATTAGACAAGATATTCTGATAAGAAGTTCGTTGTTGCGTGCAGATAAATAAACTTGATTCAACAAAATAATTATATATTGAATCGTCAACACTCTACTGTGGGTAACATGTAAGAGATGAGGCCAGTCTTCCCTGTCACCGTCTATTTGTGCATATCCGGCACATAACTAAAGATGGGAAAATTTATAAATGGAAATTAGAATTAACTCACTTAAAATAGTGAGTTTTCAAATCAAATACTTCCGCCTTAAAATGGCATGCATGCCTCATCTTGCAATTTTAGAACTAGAATTGAACTAAATACCTTTTCTGTGTGTTTTATTCTCAATCCTGTGAATGTTCATTTTGTGTCATTAACGATCCTATAAAGCCTGCACGATTCTAGTTTTTGAGAGTGAAAAAAATCTGTTATACTCAGAATTTTGTAATACTTATCAGCCTAAATGTACATAATCTATTACTGATATATATTCAATGTGCTAATATGGGCCAATATCAATTTCGGCCTAGTCCTACATTCAAATGCCTCAAGTGAATCTTGATTTAAGATTTTTAAATCTTATGGGATGAATTTATTTGGTCAAACTGCTTTTTCCAAAATGAAGAATGAATCATTTTTTTTATTTTTATATAGTTTTCACTTTGATCACAGCATAGTCTTTTGTATTTTTTTACATACCATAGCTTCAGGCTATGTTATATCGCACACTTTTCTGGACCTGCTTGTAGCTGACAGGTTTGTCTGAATTGTGCGCTCTCTGTTCAGCTGCCTCCTGACAAGAGCTTCAGAAACCAGCGAGAGTATGTTCTCTGCCCTTGTGTCTGTCAGCGTCCTAATAAGGACTTATGCAGTAAGATGGAGATGGAACAGGACTGGAGAGGTACACTGAGTTTGACTGAAATGTATCCTTATCTCACCTGATATTTTTCAATCTCAGGAGAATTTGCATAATAGAGGCGAGCTGGAGAAAAAAGTTAAAGAACGAGTTATCATCGAGGTGTCTGCTCATACGTAATGGACCTCCATGTTGCCATGACAAAACGCATGTACAATAGTTTGACACTTCACATAATGAAGGAGACATTTCAAGAACTTAAATAAACAGCATGGAAACACATAATTTATCTTTCTGATGAAGAGTATTTTAATGCTGATGTGACTTTTAATAGATGACTCAGTACCTTGCCAGGGGTGTAAAGTACATGTTTTTATGTGTACTCTGAATAAAGCTGCAGCTTTTAGCAGTGCCCAAAGGGGGAGAACATTAACTTAAGTGTATGGTAAACAAGGTGAAGAGCACTTTACATGATGTACCGTCTTCGTACCTCTCCATATGTAATTCCTTTGCAAACCGTTATTTTTAAAGCTCCTGTTTCCTTCTCATCACTGTGTGTATGTGTGGATCTAGTCTCTCTGCTTTACAGCTCCTCTCTCCGCATTTCCTATCATGTTTCCTCATTTTTCTGTCCATCGTTCTCAGCTCTTTCGCCTCGGTTCACCTCTGCCCTTGTCCTTCTTTTCTCTCTTTTCCTCTCTTTCCTCTTCCTCTGCCCTTCTTGGCCCCAGTATGGATCCATCCCTCCAGTACGTCTCCTCCTGATAAATGAGACCACTGCCTGGCCGCAAGCAGTGGTGCATCAAGGGCATGACAATTACAGATACAATGTCTGACTTCTCTCTTTGCTGAACATGCTCAGTCCTTGTGTCTCCCTGAAAGAACACTATTTTGTAGCTGAGAGGTTGAATCCATAGGTAGAACAGACTAGATTATTGTCTCATCATACTTAATGCATGAAACATTTCAAGAGTTGGTGACACACAAATCTCCAGAGTGAGTAGATAATGGCTGATGTTTTTATTCCTGTTGACCTTATTCTACAAAACAATAAATTAGGAATATTTTGTTCTCATCAGATAATTGTTGTATGCATTGTTTGATTGTTTACTGTTTCTATACCTATGGTTTGTCACACTGAGATTCATTGTTGATGGTAAACAACATTTACTTATTGTTACAGTTACTGTAGTCTAAATATTGTTTAAACTCTTGGCCACAGTAATTATTTTAATTATTTATTTTCTCTATATTAACGATGGATCGTAATAGTTGATGCACTATGATGAACAAATGATCATCAACAGACTCTGCAGTCCCTACAGCTCTATGGAGCATTTTAGCATCTTCAGCTCATTGTTTTGGTTGGCTTAGTTTCAACGTCTGATAAACCCACTGTACAATCCGTGTCCAGCACCACACAACATTCAAGTTACTAGCTAGTGATCATAGTAGAGCATTTAGCATTTCTCTCATGGGTTGGTGGAGACCAAAACAGAGCAAAAAGGTGACTGAATATTAGACTATCAAATACTAATGTTGTACAAATATGTTGGATGTATACATAAGCAACTGTTTGCTAATACTTTCAGTATACGTACTTTATAAGATGATATAATATGTCAATGTTGTGTTTACACATGCGGACAAAAAAATCAGGTAATGCAGCTGGATAATGGAAATATAAGACTAGTCGTAGCTGGTGAACCAATAGTTTAGCTATCCAGTCTTTGCAACAATGCAATCAATTGATTAATTATAATGTAATAAGTCCCTTCAATCACAATATACATTTGAATCACAATGCATTAACATGGTCATTACAGTAGTAGCTCTATCCAAACAAGTGTTGGCATACAATACAGCAGGTTGAATTTGATGTAATTGGATGTATTGTTTCAGTCAGGGTTCTATGCTAATTGTAATTGGTTGAATGAATAAATACTATTTAAGCACACCTGATGCAGAAACCATTATGTAATATTTTGCATTTCTTAAAAATGCTTTGAAAAAAAGTTATTTAAAAGATGAGGAAATATAACAAAAGTAACAATGGCTACTTACAAAATAGACCAATAAAGACAGAAAAAAAGAAAATAATTTTCCAACATAATAGCTGCTCCTGTCTTCTTTATTTATATAAGGAAACACCCACAGAAGAAAAATGTACTTAGTCCTGTAATATTTCTTAAATGGTCTCATTTCAAATCAATGCAATCAGTGAGACTAATAGAGAGGATGCCAGAGACACGTGAGTAGGGAACGTAAATAAGGTGGGTATGAAAACAAAACTTGATGCGGTGTGATACTGTAAATTTATATTAAATCAATGCACAGCTCCTCGGATGGTTTAAGTGCATTATACTTTCACTATGCACTATATTAACTATATTATAGTTAGAAGGGTCGATACTGTATGAATATTGCTTGCACTTCATTTAACTGACTATGATGAGTTTATATTTCATTTTATATAACCTTAGCTTTGTGTTTGTATTGAATCTGTGTGTCGAAGTTAATTGTTATTGTCTGTTTTCAATATCTCTGGATTTTATGTTTTCAATGCCAGCCTTATGGTATTGCGAATGTAAATGTATCGTTTTCACTCATATCAATTTCATCTGAGCCCTTTAAAATCCTTTGCTTTAGTGGTCAATTAAATGCTGAACATCTCAAACTCCTAACATATGTGGTGATGGGGAACTTATGTGGGGTATAAAAGATTTCTAAAGAAGATCCCTCCGAGCTGTCCTTTAAATTTAGTTGTAGTTTCATCCATTAATGTCCTGGTTCTTTCATTTATTCTTTCTCCTTGTTTTTTAGTGGCGTTAATGTGTCTTAAGAAAGCTACTAGAGTTGCATTTTGGTCGGTCCATTTTGCTTCTTCATCCACAAGAAGGATCACATATTGTCCTCCCACACACATACTGCATGCTGAGTCAGATGATATGTGATGGAAAATGTAGTCTTACTTTGAATTATTGACCATTACGGGAAACCAAACGGGAGAGAATGATGTTCTCTGTGTAGGTGGTGTTACAGGATGTGTGCGTGGGATTGAAGTGTTATGACACTTCCAAATTACTATATCGGTACAATGTTCAGCTTAGCTTGGGCTGCTGAACCATCGAAAGAAGGATTATATTATTAAAATATTTTAATAGCATATTATCACAATCTTGACACTTTAGCTTGCAACTACAGTTTCTGCAGAAAGACTAAGAGAGTGAAACATGCTGAACACTGTCGATAATTATACTGTAGATTAAGCAACGCTTTCATCTAACAATTGGCGCTGGGTTGTTGAGTCGATACCTTCTCTCTGAATTTCTCGTTGCTATATTTACTTGACTACCAACACCTTGTACCCATGTGTCCAATTTTTTCGCCAGTGAAATGTTGTCACTGAGCTCCCTGAGAAATAGAAATCTTGAGGATTTGTCCTTCTGTCATTTCGGAGATGTCTTAAGCCCATCGTTTTCCTTAAACTTCTGTACTTTTTTTTACTCTCTTGCAGCTCTCTTTACAGAGGTGCCACGTGACATCACGACGCAGAGCGGTGAGGATGTAGAGATGGCTTGTTCCTTCCGTGGGGCGGGCTCTCCCTCCTACTTGCTGGAGATCCAGTGGTGGTACATCAAGGACCACAGAGACTGGCAAGAGAAGACTGCTCAGATCACTAATAATGTAAGACGCAAAGAAAGCATTTAGTTTGGTATGTGCAGTGATTCTTGGGGGAATACTTGTATCCCAGTGGGTAAAAAAGTTTCTATTTTCAAAGTAAATCTATATATTTGTGATAAGCATCCCAATAGGATTTCAAACTGGTGTGATGGGATCTTAGCCAAATTTACAATAAAAGGGTAACTGCTCATATACTATGAACACAAATTTAAGCCACCTGAATGTGAACAATTCAATCGTATGAAAAAAAGAGAGGAAACTATATTTTAGATACTGAATCATGATAAATAACATGTCATTCATGCTCCATAAATTAGATGAACACATTATGGATAATGTAGGGGTACATAGGCTCACCAAATAGGGCTGTAGGGATACAACAGACAAAAAAAAGGTTGTGACTAAATGTATTAGTGTAGACTACGATAAGATGACTGAGTGCATATGGTGCTTACAAGATACCACTGTATATTATAAACCCATATTAACCCATCATAAAGACGGCAAGACATCCAGTGATACACTTACAAATCAAAAGGAAAAACATCAATAACATTGTCTGTACATCATAATTATATAATTTCAGGTAGTGTGTAGATATACATATACACTGAGTAGAGGAAGAAGAGAAAGAAATGCAACAAGCCCAACAATTATCCTTAAAAACAGCTCCCTCATCTCCCAGGCTTTCTGAAAGTAATTGTCTAATGTTTCATATGTGAATAGTCAACCCTTTCTTTGTGTGTTGCCCATGGTTTAAAATAATCAATTTGAGTTTTTATCTTACAAAACAACATGTGGGGTTTCCAGTAAAAAAGGACAATATCAAACCAAATGGAACTAATTTCCCTTTATCTTTGAGATGCATATGGTTAGTGCTTGAAAGCAGCCTATCCTAACATAATCTATGATGGCTATTTTCTTATACATGAGGGCTTTTATTTTATTCAGCAACCCAAGGTTAAACATTTCTTTTTTTTATCTGTTCAGTAGATTCACAAAGTCCATTTTCTGTATTACTATTTCAGTTTTTGCAATTCAATTTATTTGGACAGAACTGCTCGGACTAAACTTAAAGCTCACGATATATCAGGCACGGAGAAATTCAATGTTAGCCATGGCAGAAACCCTCTGGCACGGAAACGAAGGGATAATTGCTGATTAGCATTTGCCAGCACTGGGGGAACAGGTTGACTCTCTCCCATCATGGGGGAACTCAGGCTCCCCTGTTGTGCCTCTAGACACCATAATTGGCACTGAGAAAGAAATAGATTTTCAAAATCTCTGTCTGCACCATGCATAATTCATACCTATACCCAAAAGAATACCTCTGTGCCTCTGCATACACATTCACACACACTCTCCTGCTCAGAGGCTTACGTGCTTGGGGTTGTAGAGTGTGTGCTCATACACACACATTTAAACATGCACATATGAGCATGCATACCCATGCACCCTGTACACAAAGTTCAACCCCCAGAGAGCAAATAGTAACTACAAGGAAGCCTTTTTAAGAAAACAAAAACGCTGAAAACATCAAACATGTTTGTCCACTGCAATGTTTTGCTTTTGTGAAATGTTTTTAGAAATGTGCTTCTGTTGCTAATGCATCATCCATATTTCTGTGCAGGTTGCACCCCTGGAGGAAACTTCCAAAGACGGCACCAAAATTAGTGTGAGTTTGATCCTGCGTCAACTGTCTACAAGCACAAACAAAGAAGACGATATCAAAGAAAACTAGCAGATATTTTTTTTTCCATTATGATTAATATGAAAGACAGCCAAGCTTTTGCTAGATCTATTTATATTATCCATTCAACCCATAACCATAATTAAGGAGTTTAGAATGATACGTTTATGTTACTGTAAGTTCACCATATGGCTTCAAATAAGAATACATCATGTTTTGTCCCCATCAGGTGGTAAAAGTAGCCGGCAGCAACATCTCCCACAAGCTCCGTCTCTCCAGCGTCAAGCCGTCAGACGAGGGCACGTATGAGTGTCGTGTCATTGACTTCAGCGGCACCGTGGTGCAGCAACACCGTGTTCGCGCCTTCCTCCAGGTGGAGTCTGAGAGGAGTCAGGGGCCGGATGACTTCAAGCTGCAGGAGCCGAGGCAGCGGTCACAGGGGAACCACCCTCATGCCCGCCACCAGACAGAGGGCAGGGAACTGAAGAGGAGATCAGCTAGCAGCACCACTGACTGTAATGAGAGCTGTGTGCTTTAGATTGGGCAGTCTGCCCGTCTGTCTGCATGTCCATGACTTATCTCTAAGGAGGGACTGTCATCAACATACACGTCGCCACAGAGACGAGGCGTCGGACGTCACTGGACGCTTTGTGTTTCACGGTGTGTTTGTCTATCTCTAATATTGCTGTTTGGATGCCAATGCTGTTGAATGCCAATGCAGGGCACAATCTTATTGACTGTACATAGGATTGTTTTCTTTTTGTTGCTTTGTTTTGTTGTCTATGTGCTTTCCTCCTATTGCATTAGGTTTATGTTAATGTGACAGTTAGGCTGTAATCACAGAGAACTTTTGTTTAGTTATATTCTCTCTGAGCAGGACTCTTTCAATGGCCAGAACTTCTCCTCACAAAGTTAAAGTACGTGACAGTGGAGAGTCATCAGAATTATCATTGAAATCATAAATACTAAATTAAGCTTTTTTTCATTCACATAACTTTTCAAATTGCATTTCATTAATGTAATATTTGTTTTAACACTATAACACTCCAATGTTTGTCACATAAAAAAACTCTATTTCTTCATCTCATCAAGATAATATGAATTCTTATGTAAATTCACATTTGGCACTGTAGACGTTTGCTGTTATCATTAGGTTTACTCTGTGCATCTTAACCAAATGACTCAAGAAACACAACTAGTACGTTAATCACTCCAAACTTTTGTCATAATTTTCTCCACCACAGTATAACCTTTTGTCATCTGAATCACATTCTCCTCTTGACTGTGTTTGTTCTAAGTGCTGCTGTTTGGTATCTGTTCTGTTTAATACATCCATTTGAAAGGACGTGGGTCTTTTTTTCGTTATTCTGGGATTCAGTGTTGTATTTTATTACTATTGGCGACACAAACTAACATGTTTGTAGATCCTTATGTGTCCTTAATTTGAACTGAGGTAAAAATCACACTTATTTGAAGAAAATCTGCTATAGGGTTGTAAAATGATAGGTTCCGTTTTGTGTATCCTGTTCAAAATGATCTTAACAGTTGAATGGCTGTGTTGCAGCCTGCTACTCCACCACAAATACTATGCCTTTTACAGAAGCTCTCCAGCCTCAGGTTTAATACTTGCAATTACTGTTTGTGGCCAGAAGAGAGCAGCACTTTCTCTAAATTTAGGAAAATTAATCCCACACATGCATACATACACACCTGTTTTGATGGTAGAAATATATATTTTACAAACTGTTGATTTGTTTTCGGCCGTAAGAACCAGCAGTTCAAACTGTATGGAGTAGCACTGCAGTTTGCCATGAACAAGACTCATTACCTCAAGAAATTCACAAGTTTTTCAAATGATGTGTGTCGCAGGTACATGGAGAGAAGTAATCAGTTTGAATTGATTGATCTACATGTAGATCACCCACATGTAGGGTGGAATGTGGTAAAAAAACAGACCAGCTCTTTTGATCATATTTGTTCGGCTACTGCTATCAATGTTGTCTAAATTGATCTCTTCAGTAAATAATATATTCATGATTGAAACAACTTCACAAACACCATGCCAGATGCCTCATCAACTTTGCTGTGGGCAGAATGTGCAAAGATAGATTGTCGCACTAAATGAAAATAAAAGATGTAAACGTTGCATTTGTGCTCTCAGTTGAACACATTTTGTCCAACAAGGTCAAAGATTGTGTGAAAAGTCTGACTGGTTGAAACATAATCACAAAATCATGTGACTTCAAGTCAAGAGAATCAAGTCTTTTAATCGTGGCACTTAAAAAGTATAAAAATAGTACATGGTACATAAAATGGTAACCATCACTTCAGATCACAGCACATATTCTGTTAAAAGGTGTGCATGCACAGATTTGATTAGACTTAATGAGTACAAAGCGTTCACATTAACATATCTATGGTTCTGAATAAAAATAGAAGCAATTAACAATCAGGATATACAAGGAGATTCTCACGTATTTGAATAGAAAAGCATTTTATGTATGAAACAAAAGCATTCGCTTCTCTTTAGATGGCTAAATGGTTAACAATTGTGACTTAAGAGTAACAGTACTGCCGTCTATTTGACTGTAAAGGTTGAAAGGCTTTATTTTCCAATAATGACATTTGTGTAGCCCTTGACGTGACACAAGTTGTTGCTGTCGAAGTTGACCACCAGCTTTCTCAGCCCACAGTGGGTGGGTGTGAAGTAGATTTTCACCTTGGCATCTTCCCCAGGTCCCACGGAGGAGTTCAGCCTGTAAGGTAAATATTTAAATATTAAGTTTGTGCCACACACTTAGAGGGATTTATTACAGTCTGATTGCATAAATATTTAGATAATCAATTGCCAGTGACAAAGACTTGAAAAAGTGTTGTCTATTTATGGAGATGATGTGAATGAAGCTGCAGTGTTTGAACTCAGCAGAGGACTAAAGGTTCTAAAAAATAAGTATTCTTTCAGAACAGTTTCACTATTTTTCTTCTTTTTTCTTTTTACACATGAGAACTTTGGCTGAACAATAGCACTGACCATAAAAACGCATCGTGCAGACACATCATGCCTAATTCATGTAGTCAGGATTAAAGTAATTGATTGGCTTCTCCTTACTTTGGTCACTGAATGAGATCACAGTATACAAATTAAATCATAGAGAGATTATTGTTGAGCAACAACAAGTCATCTCACTGGTATTTAAATGTCTTCTGCTCCAGTGAACCTCTGTAATGCACTTTTTTTATTTACGAGAGGGCTCATGTCCTGACTACAGGGGCACACCCAGCCAAACATCTGGGTGCTGTACCAAGACCAGAGCAACACAGCTTAAAACACAATAACAACATTTCTTTGGAATTCAAACTTTTCCATTCCACAAATGGAGTGATGATTTTTAGAAGGACAAGAGAGACCCATGTGTTGTCATTGTGAAAAAGGCAGAATGAGTTTGTTTGGTGAGCTAACTTGTTGCTCTACGTCGTTTCACTTATATTTTATATTTTGTCTTGGAGAGAAAATGTTCAAATGATTTGCTAAGTTGTGTTACAGTATCTTTGATTTATGGCCGGTCAGTTGGTGATCTGTGTGAGTAAAGCATGATCATCTCTAGTACTCATACAACCTCTCAGAGATGACGTTTCCTGCAGTGAGGTTGGCCCCCTCGATAGTGAAGCAGCAGTTCTCCAGCGGCTCTGGCAGAGGGTTTTGGAGGGTGATCTCTGCTGCCAGCTTTCGATTTTCCTTCGGTTCACCTAGGATCTGCAGAGCGCCATCACATCCAGGTGTTAGTTAATGAAAGTATCACAGTAAGTATGTTAAAGTTTTGCTTGGGTCAAGCTTTGTTCATACGTACTGTAGGAACAGGTGTTGGTGTTCCAATACATTAATCTTGTACCAACATAACCGTGGTATGGCTGATACTAAGCTTTTAAGATCAACCCCAGACTGGGTCCTTATCATGGTTTTCGTGATTAGCTGGCCTTTTTTCACTTTGCTATAAATGTTAAGGGTTTGTTTTTACTTTGAAATTGCATTTAATTGGGCATTACATTTGTATATGTTGTGGCATCATTAGTTAAAGGTTGTCCCAGGTCTATATCTCTAGTTTGCACTTTATTGTACTCACTCTGACTTTGATTTCAGGGTTATCCAGGACAATGTTTCTCACTGCCAGCATTGCCTCTCTAGTGGAGTAGTCCATCAACAGAGCTGTCAGACGGATTAAGTTGTCCTCAGTGAGTAGGCCACCATACTTAGAGTAGTTCAGCTTTAGTGGAACTCGCCTCTCTAGAAGAACACATCCAGTACAACATATTAAATACTCACAGTGAAAGGTTGATAGCATAAAGCATTCACATGTGAACACCACACTGTGACTTGGCTCACCTGCTCCTGGTGAGAGTTCAACATTAAGCAGATCTTTAAAACCACAATTATCTCCCAGAAAGCCATTGTAGGACATGGCGCAGGATCCAAACACCAGGCGGCACTTCCTCTCACTTTGAGTGTTGTTTGTAACCACAGCAAATACATCAAAGTCGCAGCCCTTCCTCATGTCTGATGTCACTTTGATAGTGAGGTGTAGGCCTTGATTCTGCTGCTGCTGGAGCAGCTTGTTTTGGTGGTTAGCCTTATTGAAAGCCTCCCGCTCTTCATCAGAGCCTGGAAATATACAAGCAACAAAATCACACAGTGAATGACTGTAGCTTCAAAAGAATTTGCCATCCAAAAAATGCAATTTCTCTATTTTTAACATGATAAATTGCCTGTATAAGTAAATAAGCTTAAACCTGACCTAAAGAAAATGCATCAAGATTAACACAAATACTGACATGTAAGAATTTACACAGCAAGTGACCTTGATGTGACCGGCTGGTAGAGGAGGAGGTTTGTATATCATTTTAGTAATAATATATTCTATTTAATGATAGGACCTGCTCTCGTGATGTTTGGGTTAGGGTTAGGGTTTATCTACATGTGCTGTATATCCAGCAGTGCTCTCTACCTTCAGGGTACTTGTACAGATGAGTGATGTCCTCTCTGGCGTCACTGCCGACACTCTTTGTGCTGATCTTCTGGCCCACCACCGTAGTGCTAGTAACTTTCGATGTGCTGCCGTCGTTTTTCTTCAGGATGTTGATGACATCAGCGTTGACCTCAGCAAAGACAAACGGGGCGTCATACTTGAACGTGAGCTCGCCTTCCTTGATGGCCCTGACAGAGATAGGGCCGCAGCAGTACGATCCTTAAGGAAGTGGAAAAATGGCGAAAAACAAAGATTTACCTCTGTGAGGATATGCCTTGATCAAAAAAGGCTTCATGGGCTTATTGATGTAGCATGTTCATTACCTTCGCTTTTCTCCTGAGGTGTCGGGTCACTGACCTGCCAGCCATTAAAATCAGATTTGAAGTCAGGCCTGGTCATCCAGCTCTCCACCCAGCAGTGATAGTTCCTACAGATACAAAACACACCATCACTTAGATTCATACACTTTATACACTTTCTGTTTTTTTCAATAAAGACATCTCATCACTGGACTTGTTCTGAAGTCATTACCAAAACTAACAGATTTTACTGTACTGTGTAAATTTCTACTAACAGGGTTAAAATATTTAAAATTTCCATTGTAAACTGTATGGAGAAATCATAGTCAATATTTAAATGAGTGGATCTTCCAAACTACAGTATTTGGAAATAAATCTGATTGAATACTGTTCTATTTATTCCATAAGAAATATTTAATTTAGTATGTGGTCACATTGCCATATTTGAGGTAGGGCAAGATAATAAAGTCTAAAATGAATTACTCTCACATTAAAATAATTCACTGTAGTCCTGACAATTTCCTAATTTTACACCCGTATTTCTCCTTGTAATGTATCTTAATACAGTTTTTTTCTTCAGAGTATGTATTGTTAAAACATTTAAAGTACATTGATACTACACTGCCCTGTCTCCTACTGTGGTATTATACACTGTACATAAAAAGTGTTTCTACCAGATCATTTCTTTGGACTGAATGAGTTCTCCCTTTTCGTTGACGTAGCGTTCAATCACCAAGTCACTGTTGTTGTCGTGGGCTGACAGGTAGTTGGTGACGACTCGGCAGGGGATGCCAAGGGCTCTGGAAACTAACAAGGTATAAAAACAACTTACATGAGTTTTGCGATACGAAGAGGACAAGCTAAATGTATATCATAACTGTGTGTTTACATATATGGTGTTATGTTAAGTCTGTTTGAGACCAATCAAATGTGTTTTCCGGTGATAGGCCACGAAGCTCCACTGCTTCCTATCTTACTTGAACAGGCCACTGCAGCAAACACCCAACACTGTCCGTAGCGAACAGGCCTACATGCTTGTCTGTCCCAATTGCGCAGAATCTCCACACTGCCCCTCCAGAACATGGGGCTGACACCTCCTTCATAGCCATCTGTCCATTTTCCCATCAACACCCCTTTGTCATCATTACAATTCACCTAACAGGCAGAGGAAAGGAGTGTAAAACATAGATTTCTCACATGAAATCCAAGCTTTTTTATGTTTAGTTTAAAATGACATAATCGGTATTGCACACACAAACCTATCTATGCAAATAAAAACAGTAAAGAGGATGGAGATATCAAAAATGAATATAACTTGCCATGGCACTAAGCACTCTGGAAACATATATGGGATTTCTCCTCCCTGAGCAGTCCTTGCCAGGATTGTTCAGACATTTAGGATTCATATCCAAAATCCTCAGACAGATGTCCAGGATTCCATTTTCAAACTGTACAGAAAATACTGCTGATTAGTTGTTTGTCACTTATTCAAGTATGAAGGTGGAACATAGTCAAAAGAGAGATTCAAGGTTAGACATGTCCCTTTTCTAAACAAGACAAACAAGTGCAAACACATAGCGAATTATATGTGTAACTCTGCCATGCTGTAAAGCAATGATTGCCTGTTTCACGAATCACTTGATAAGTGAATATTTTCCTGTTATCAGAATAGGAGTGTTTCATATTCCTTCATCACACTGTGGGTGTGGAATGAAGTGAGGCTGACAGCGTCAGTGTTGGTATTGGTACCTGGCCAAAGTTCCAGGGAGTTGCTATGGGATGTTTGTAGCTGCCTCCATAGATGATTCCATCCTGAGACAAGACATACTCTTCCAAACTCTGTTCATTGTCCAGATATACTGCATCTCCTGTTTCCAAGAGACATTGCGATACAATAAATGTCCTAATACTTCTCCTCCTAAGTGGAACATGACTGGTAAAGTATTGCCTTCATTTCTTGGGAAAAAATAAGCACACATATTCTCTTTCCACCCTGCAGTTGATGGAGTTTTTTTCATAGAATTTTAAACTTCCACTTAACTTAAAGTAATAGTTTGTCATTTTGGAAAATACATATATCCGCTCTCTTGCCAGGAGTTATATAAGAAGATCAGTATAGCTCTCTTATCTGTACATTCAATATTAAACTACATTCAGAAGCTAGTTAGTCTAGCTTAGCATAAAGACTGGAAGCATGGAGAGACATCCAACCTTGCTTTGTCCAAATAGCTGCTGTCAAAAGCCCTTTCAGGAATGAAACATAGCACTCTGTAGCCTAAGATCACTACACAAGATCCATTACATGACAGCTAGATGTGGTATGTTTACCCACCTGTGCACCAAGGGTTAAAGAGCAGGATAAACTCGATGCGCCCTGATTGCCCCAGGGTCAGGGTGTAGCGGCCTATAGGTGCGTCAGGGGCAGAGCAGACGGACAGGGCCACCATGTCCCCAGGGGGACTGGTGACAGCGGCGCTCCAGCAGGAAGTGTCAATGTTGGCAGACAGACCAAAGGAGGCTCTGGTGCCATACTGCTCAGAGGGTTGAGGACCTACATGTAAAAGAGAATATGGTAAAAGCCCTGAGATTACATGTGGGAACAAGCCTAGGGATGTTGGTGAAACATTTGTGTCTGGGGAATGGAAACTTGCAGGGTACATTTTCACTGTTTTCCTAACCCTGCTTCAATTAAGTTCAAACATCTCTGGAATCTCGTCTCATGCATGGGCAGCATTACTGTGTAATGGCATTTCATCATGACCACAGTTGTTTTGGGACTTAAGTCTCCCTGTGTGCCCTCAATTCAGAATTGAATTCTGGTAAATTACATCAGCTTAAAATAATTTGTGTTCCCTTAAATCCAAACAGTCAATTCCTTCACATCTTCCACCCGGTACATGCAACTCAACCAAAGGAAGGCCGCTTCGTTCTCATTGGGTGGGATTAAGGGTCAGACTTCGAACCATTAATACATATTTGACTTTCAAAGGCTGACAATGTTATCTATGATTGTACACATGCATTCCTGTTGGCAAGCAGTACTTCCTGTTTTGGATTTAATGGTAACAGCTGTCTTATCAAACTCTGCATGAGAAGATTATCCAAATATGAACTGAGGAAAAGAGACAGATGGTTTTCAGTGTTTATATGGTTGATAGCAAGTTCATGAGCATGCAGTATCTGGGGCTCCCAACAATAACAGCTAAGTTCACTAAGACCTGCAGAATAATAAGGGAGGAGGTGAGGTTGACAATAGAAAAACCAAATGAACATCTTACAGAAAATGTGCTCCTGATAAAAGTCAGTAGCATTGTTACTGAAAACCTAACAAGGGAAAATAACATTACCGCTCCCTTCCCCTCTCATCTCTGAAATCACAATAGGTAGCAAAGAAAATAATGTCAGCAAAAACACACAGTGGGTTCAAATGTGACCTCCTGAATAGGAAGAAAGTTTTGGTCTGCACTTTTCCAAATGTGTGGATGCAGTGCAAATGGCAGATAAATTAACAGAAACCTACATAAACATCTACATACAGTACAATGCATGGGGAAATTGCATTCTGTTAAGAAAATGTGTTCTAAAATATAGGGCTCTACCTGTCTCCACAATGCAGTCAAGAAAGCTGACTCCTGGTTGGTAGTTTCCAGAGCGAAGGTACAGGCTGATTGTAAACGGTTGGCCTCTCCTCACAATCAGACGATCCGCATCGTTGAGATCAGTGCGATGGTCGATGTTGTTGAACTCACACTCCAGGTTCCAGCGATCAATGTCCAGAGCTTTAGAGAAGAGAGGGCATTGAAAAAGCATATAAAAACTTAACACAGTCCTATTAAAGAGGTGTCTATTACACATCTCTGAAATGTACAACATAGATATAGAACAATCATTACTGAGTATTTTTAAGTTACTATCCTTTTAACAACACATAACAAGCACATTTCAAAACATTTAGTCAATACACGGCGGACTTTGATTTTGTTAAAGTATTCTTGAAATTTTCTACAACTCATGTATGAAATGCTACATAGAATTTAAAGGGTGCCTCTTTATATTCATTAGAAAACTGCATATACATCTATTTTTAGCACTCTTTAAGGACTATTCTTGGATCTGATTTTAATTTAACAGGAGGATAGTGTATATGTTTATGGAGCACTTTAAATGCCACAACATAGTCTTGATGAAGTGCAAGTTTTAAAACATATAGCTGTGTATAGGATGAGGGATATTTAATATAATTCACAGGGCTAAACAATTACAAATAACTCTTTTGAGAAAGATCTGGGGTGAATTAACCAGAAAATGGTGGTTAACTAAAGGCTGGATTTCTTCATGTGGCCAGGTATGTGTTTTTTTTATATTTTATACTGCTTTCCAAGCTACAAACCGATGTTTACAATCATTTGATTTTCCCGGGTGATTTAATGTTTGTCAAGGTTTACCATTATATCCTCAAAGTCAATACAAATCCTGTGGAAACGGCAGGACACTCGTAGTCATTTATGATAAGATAATTGGGCGTTCTGTATGGATTTAATAAGAGGTAAACACAGACAGAGAGTCACTCCTTGTGAAATGTGCTAACGCACAGCCACTCCTTCTCTCCAGGGCGCTTTGTGACTAAAAGAATCCTACCCATTGATTTCCTGTGTTTAGGGAAAGTACGGGTCCACCATGTAATGCCTCCATGGTCCTCCTGCTCCATGGACATGACAGGAGGTTAACCTCTCCCCATATATTATTCCTTGGTGTTAAGAAAAGCCCTGGAAACAGGTTGTAGTTTCAAGGCTAGACTACACTTAGGTAAACAAAAACTGAGTTGAAAGACTTCTTGCTGTTTTACATCAGGAAGTCCATCATTCCTCCGTATTTCTCCATGGCTCTGATGTTTTACTGATCTCTACCTTAGTTCAGGTTATAATTGAAGACATGTTAGTGTAACTAATTGTTGCTAATGCTTTAAAGATGGCAACGCTATATATTCTAGGGCAGCTGGAGATTGTAGTCCGTGTATCATGAGGGCTTTGCGGCTTAGCCTGTGCATATTCTCAAGTCGTTTAGCTTACATTTGATCTATGCAAAATTCAAAGAAATATCAGCATTGTATTTGAGCACAGATGAACAGACTGAGGAACCATCTGAAGAAAGAAAATCTCTCACGGCAAGAGAGTCCAATAAAACAGAACCTTCGTGTACAGAATGTGAAATCTATTACAAAGATTAGTAACACATGAGTGCCCAAGACACAAAACCTTCAGAAACAACAGACTAATGGTTCAATGGGAAACTGACGTCATGCTTTCTGTAGTGATTTGGGAGTATTTTAGTAGCTTTGTAATTGATATAAAATAAAATTTCTTTGGATTTGTTCCCAAACCACATTGCAACAACATGTATCGCTTAAGGCAAAGCAACTGTGGTAGCAGATGGTGTACATGCGTGATGTAAAGCCTTACTGAATATTGCAGCTTTTTGCAGCTGCAGTTTTTCTGTTGGGTTACATAACTTTTACAGCACAATGCTCTAATAAGAATTGTATGGCCAAAGATTTCTCAGCCTTGACCCTGCTCTCCTCGCTAACTTTTAAATACTGTCCACGCCCATGCCTTAGTCCCACTTTACCAACTATGACCCACACACAGAGGGACTGTCTCAGAAAGCAGCACTAAGGCAGCATAAGCCTAATAAGGTCATTAAAACAAGAATCTAGCTGGTGTCAACTAGTCACTGGTACAGAAAACACTATTTGAATCCTAAAAAAATAAACATGCTCCCATCAGAAATGAATGGATTTTTCAGTCTTGTAGGTAACACCCATGCTGACTTCAGAGCTCCACCACAGACACTGTATGCCTTTTCTGCAATAGAATGTCCAACAGCCCTCCTCAGATATTTTCAGCATGCTACACATTTTGCATACACACAACGTCAAAGACATATTTAGAACCTTTGGAGGTGATTCTGAGCAACCTGAAGGTATGACTACTTTCTTGTTTGGGGAGTTTTGAATGTCCTTGCAAGGTTTTAAGGGTAAACTATTTGTAGGGTGGTGAGTGTGTGTGTGTGTGTGTGCGTGCGTGCGTGCGTGCGTGCGTGCGTGCGTGTGTGTGTGTGTGTGTGCCTGCAAAGAGAGCAGCAGTTGACTGGCAGCAGCTACAGCTGCTTTTAGCTGCTATTATAAGGGTCCCAGCAGGGAAACAACAATCAAAATGTTTCAAATGCATTGACTTTTAAATCTTAACAGAGTTACTCCTGCAGCTTTGAAACCAGCTAACACAGGGTGATGATATGTGCAGGCTGTGATAACTTTACATTTGTCCCCTTTGTTATTCTCAGACGTCATGTCTACAGCACGCTCACGGACAAGACTTAGTGAAAGTTTGCCGTTCCTTGTCATTAACTGCTCAGCATAACTAAAAACAGAACACTGAGCGGCAGCGTGGGTTCCCTCCGGATTCTCCGGCTTCATCCCACAGTCCAAAGACATGCAGCTTAGGTTAATTGGAGGCTTGAAATACCCCGCAGGTGTGAATATAAACGTGAATGGTTGTCTGTCTCTATCTGTGCCCTGCGTTAAACTGGCGACCTGTCCACGGTGTACCCTTCGCCCAATCAGCTGGGATCGGCTCCAGCGCCCCGCGACCCTAAATAGGATAAGCGGTTTGGAGAATGGAATGAACACTGGCATCAAAATACACTGAGAGTGAATTCGACATTACGGTGTATTAATACAAACTATTCCCATATTAGGAAATGGTGGGAAGAAAACATCAGAGCAAAGTCCCTGGGGGACTGACTTATGGGGGGGAAAAATGCATTATGTCGAAACGAATCAACATTTAGCCTATGTATTTTTAACCATCTGGTAATAAACTTATTTTTAAATGGCAATTACTTTTGCCAAATGTGACCTTCAGTTTGTCTGCCAAAGAGAAAAGTAGTCAGGATCCAACTTACCTTGAGCCATGACTGCTGCTGTGTTCTGTGTTGTCAGTGAATCTGCGACTCGGAGGGAAATGTGTCGATTCTCGCCGTTATCTCGGTCTTATTTGTAGGTCTGGTGGTGGGCGTGACGCCACCCTTCGCCACACGCAGCCTCTGTACATCCTCCGCTGATTCACTGCAGACGATAACCTTGAGTCAGAAGGATGGTTTCGGAGTAATTGCGTGGTTTACAAAGAAGAAGTACGCTCTGTGAACTTTTTCACCGCCCGAGGAGCAGTCACGTCAGACGGAGATTGCAAAAGCACCTTCTCCTTTTCTAGAGGACACATATGGAGCTAACGGGGATGTCATATTGTTGGTTATTGTTGTAGTTCTTTTAAACCAGTAGTCTACTGTTGTGTTATAGTTGCACTGGGTTGTCCAATAGTTGCAAGTTGAGTATGGCGATATTCTGTATGTTTTTGTTGTTGTTGACAACCAAACCCATGAAAAAGCTTAAAGTAGGCTAATTGATCCTACTAAACAGCATCTGTATCCAAAGTCTGTAGATTTTATTAATGAGTGCCACAGACATCCAATGTTGTCCAAAAACTAATCAAAACGCATTGCTAAAAACATGTTCCATCACATGAACATGGAATCTGTATTTAAAACCCACACAATCATAAATGTTGTCATAAATATTCACTAGCACTTATTAGTCCATTGCTGTAAATAGTCTAAAACTGCTCCTGTTGTTGTAAACTACAGCCCCCAGCTGTTATATAAAATTACTTCACTTTACTTTTTGAAAAAATATATTTGTCAGCCATTTTTAAAGATTTATAAAATCAGTAGGAATTAATACAAATTGTTAGTTTTGGTCTTTTCATGGTATCTTTTCACAATGACATGAAATATAGAATTATACCAGCATTTACTTTTAAGAAGTGTTTAAATCTATGGGTCATTTCAGCTATTCTGCAGGTGATGCGCCACAAAGAAAATGTGAACTGGTATAAGCTACATGATGAGGGGGAGCGGGAGGTATATACACAGATCCAAGTACACAACAGGACACATTGTATAGACACACTGCTAAAGTTTCATTGTGTCTTCTTATGCACGTGAAGTAAAACAAAATAAAACCTACTAAAGCACTTGTCCTAGTCAATATCAGCTTCCTTATTTCCACTATAAAACAGTTATGCAAAAGTAAAGTAAATAATGAATTACAATTGTAACAATGACAATACAAATAGAGGATGAAGGCAGACTGGTATTAACCGCAAACATGTGTCCTGGCTCTGGAGTGGGGCATTGCATCAGGAAAGTGAATTCAGTGATTAACAGAAGTGAAACCAAAGCCTGAGTTCTGTCCAAACCCACTGAGTGGAAATGACTGAATGCCCTTGCCAAGGCAGGCTTGGCTAGTTCAGGGATTGTGCATCTACGCTTGGACTCACTTCCAAACTGGCAGGCTCTTTGATACTTTCAGAAAACGTTCTATAAAAATGGTTAAAGGGAAGTGTGACTTTATTCCATCTTGCAGAAATCATGAATCATGAACATGGACAGGAAGGTTCCTTTTAAGAGCAATTTTGTATACAATTTCCTTTTAAATACTACTGTGAGTAGCTTGGTATAATGTCTGGTATACAGTAAAATGTAACTTTGTTGCGACAGTGTTTAGTTTTCTTCATTGTACTTTTTTAAAAGTTACTATAGTGATTCCCTACATTTTGTATGTTATTTTCTTATATATGTGAAACACTCATGGAAAACGTGGATGATATGATGTTCTGATGGCTCATTTGATTTCATTTAATCAAGGAATTCCATTTGTATTATGTATTCCAGCATATATTACATCCGTATTATACATTACATGCTCAGGAATATCAATGCCTCATCTGACAATTGTACTAGTAATGGAACTATATTGCAAATGTAAATTGAAGACAGCTATTGGCCTCCATCCGTCTGACTGTTAGCATGTTGGGTTTAGTTTATTGCAAAACAAAATAGTTGTGCTGCATATAAAAACACAGATAAAAGGCCAACACATTTTTCATCACTGCAAATGTTCTGTATTTCAAATAAAAAGTCATACAGGTGTTACATATCTCAATTCCAGTAAAATATTACTTCATACAAAATGGTTAATCAAAAGAAAGGACAGAGTGAATGTGTTTTATTTTCAAGGAAATAAGTAAGACACATACGTATGTTGTGATTGAGTTTGATAAATCTGCACAAAAGGAAATACCTTTCGGACATTATGACGTTTCCTGCCTTTGGGACACAATTCTTGGCAGACCTCCAAAATATTTTATTAAATTGCTCTGGGATCAGGATGGTGCCTTTTCACTAGAATGAGTTTAGTTTATTTATGTTATAAATAGCATGTAAGCACCGACTCAAAGACCGCAGCAACTCTATGATCCTTTGCATGAGCTATGAAACTAGACTTGCTTTACAGTGCACTATGAAAAGCCATGCCAGTTCAAAATGTATCAAATCACAGTACATTTACAGACATTTTTCTGACCTATTGTTTTAGTGGTGAGATTAAAAAAGAACATGTATTTACAGAGTGGTAATGGATTACAGTAACAGCTGGTATAAAAGGATGTCTGTTTAAATAGTTTCATCTTCAACGCTGACACCAACAGACGGCTTTTCTTGGGTTGCCTCCAAATCTGTAGAAAAAAAGAGAAATCTAACTTTTCCTTTCCACAGAAGAACAGTTTGTAATTAATATACACATAACACTTAAGTGTTAAACATTTTTAAGAAAGATGGGTACTGTATAATTGTACTACACTCACCTTGTAGCGTATCACAGGTCAAACCTCAGTGGATTTTCCAACACCAGGGTTCTGAACCTGTGACATTCATAAAAACATTATTAATTTAATATTAATAACAACAGATTGATCAATGACATAATAAAACTCACCGAGCATGCAGAAAGAAATATATTTTTCAATGGAAGGAGGGCAGAGATAGTTTTTTGAGTGAGTGATTTACTTTGAGGTTGAATTAGTTACTTTCATTTAATGTTTTTAACCACATGGACAATTAACAAATAACTGGTTATGAGCTTTGTACTGCACCTTGTCACAGAGCAGATCCTTGGCCTGGTGTTGTGGTTTGGTCTTTGGCTTGGGGGCAACTGGTGGTTGGGTTTTTTCTGGGGATCCTGCCAGAGCATTTGGTTTGTTGAAGACTGCAGAGGCTTCAGTCCCGGGAGCAACCGCTGCCTCCTTAACAGTGATCATGGAGGCTGAGACCAAGGAGGTGTCCTCCACCTCTCCTCCAATAGCAGAGTGGTAACTGTGACTGGAACTGCTGAAGCCACTCACACTCTCTCCTGACGACTCTGAGCTGTCCACTAGAACAAAAAGAGGACTTGATTATACACATGATCGATGGATGAATGAATGGATGGGCGATCCAATCTAAAATGCATTCAATGGAAAGCCAGGGTTCAAACACTGTGTCAGCAATCAACGCCCCTTCTGACTTGTCCTTGGACGCCTTTAAAAATAATTGACCCAGACATCTGACCTCTGACCCTGTTGCAGTGGAATAAAACAGAAAAAAGGCTTGAAACGCGATACCCAGCAGCCTCAGTGAAGTTGTTCAGGGGCCGTTAATAACACCCTGTCAGGGCAATGGGAGGTTCCTGGGTGTACCATTGCATCTAATCTTCCAGTCCACTTGCAATAAATCATAAGCCATATTTAGGTCATCTATGAGTTAAGAACATACAACTCACACAATAAGTTGTGACTCCCACTCTCATGGTCCAGGTCGTCCTCTTCCAGAGCTCCAGGAGGTGATACGTATCCTCCAAGGCCCCCTCCAACCCCCCTTCGCTTTGGCCCACACATGTATCCCACAGGGGACAGAGAACCTCTTCCTGAGGAAGAGGAGGAAGACGAACTACATCCTGAACCAACAGATTTTGGCCGACCCCCAGGAAGCCTGTCCTGTGAATCGCTTGATCCCAAAGAGGACAGCACCCTGTTTTCTGCACAGACCAGGAGAGAATAATTTTTATGAAAGGGAGTATGAGAAGCCAAAGAGTGATATAAATAAATAATAATGTCTACTGACTAAAGTTAATGTAATATATAACTAAACGTGTTTTACTGGCAGTATTTGCTTACCTCTTCCCATCATTACATAGTTGACGGCTCTGTCATTGATAGCTGCGTCACTGGGCTGGATGTCCATGAATGGCTTGTTTCCAATACCCATGAACACTCTCTCCTGCATACGGACCTCTTAAAAAACATGTGAAATCAGTTAAAAGTTTTATATTTCTGAAATGACATTTTCGTACAAAAGATTGCTGTCTCTGTACTGCAATCATGTCTGCTGTTTTTCTTTTTCATTTTACAGACAGTAATCCAAAAGTGATGACTATTACTGTTCATCCCATTATTACCAATATTGAGCCAAATATATTAATATCTTTACACATTGGCAGTACAAATGTTATTATATCATTAACAAACCAGGCTCTGATGTATCAATTTGCCACTATCACATTAACTTGACACATGCCGTTTGTTGGTACCTCTGTTGTGCACTGCCTGCTCCCACAGGATCCGCTCCAGGTCTTTGGTCCAGGCGTCCTTCACCTCCCGGCTGACTGCTTGAAGTGTGTATGTGTCCTGGGTTTTCCTCTTTCTGAACCAGATCTCAAAACATAGCCCACTTTCACCGCTGTTTTGGGTCATGCCCACATCTGATGTCTAAATGTAAAACAAAGACAAACTGATCACGATCACGTAAGATGGTAGTTTAAAATACGGCAAGCAGTTTGGCAAGACTTCAATACTATTGTAATTGGACTTGTGGAGTGTTATGCAGTGTTTTAGAAGGTTAACTAAACTGCACCAAAGGACACAATACAATGTGTGTGTATGTGTGGCATGGGGCTAAAAGTGGCATGGGGCCAAAAGTGATTTGGAAATTCTTCTCAAGTTGCAACTTATAATAGAAAAAAAAATTCTGTGTAAATGGTGAGTCACATATTGAGTATGTGTAAGTAGTAATCTATGATTTGTGTTAAATAGAAAGAGGTAGTTACGCTGATGTCTTTTTTTGCTGTTATTGTGTAATCATTGCTTATTTTACTGATATTTTAACTGGTATTTCTGAAGAAAAGAAAGTTCACGTGAATTTGTGTGTGAAGCAGTATGTGTACCTTGAACGACTGTTTGTAGATATATGTTTCATTTCCTACGTCCGTCTTCCTGGTTTTGCTAAAGAGAATGAGCTCTTGAAAGAGGAATATGTGGCGTAAACATTTTTTCTTCCTGAATGTTACCAAGAACTCATCCTGGCGTATCAGCTGCCCCTGCTCCTTCAGATTAACCTGCAGAAGGACATTCCAGGGGTCATGTATTGTAGTCAGCAATAATGCACCAGAAAGAATAAAGTACTTATTGTATCTGTTCAATTTCTTTAGCAATATAATATTCAAGCAGCCTTAGCTTCTAAATTCAGCTAATGAAGATTTAGTCAAACAAACCTACAGACTTGTAAACACTGAGAATAATGGCAGATTTATAATAATTAACTCACACAATTACAGTGAACCATTAATACAAAACAGTATACACTTTCATATTATTTCTCACTTTCCTGTTATTTCTAACAGGGATCATAAAGTTTATGACTCCAACTCCATTCCCTCTATCTCTGCTCCCCAGCTAATGGAGCTCCAGGCCATCATCCCACACGACACCTCCCTTCACATTCCATGCAAAGAATTATTATCCTTTTCCTGTACTCTTTCATCCATTTCATTCCTTAGATCCCAGATTACTCATGATTGACCGACGCCATCGAACAAATCCAAATCACAATAAAGAATGTTTTCCTCACTCCTCTTCACCCGTCATTACTTGCATCATTCCTAATCGCTGTAGTCCTGTCTGTACCTGTTTCTATAGTGCGCTTTCCATATTGCAGTAGATATTCCAATGGTGTTGCTCAACACTGGATGAGAGAGTGATAAGTCATTCCTACCACAGTATAGTAAACACTATATCTGTACAGTATACCTGTATATGTATGTACTGTATATAAGAAATGGAAATCCAACTTTCTAATAATTTTCCTTGATACTATGCAAAATAATGACACAAATGTTAAAAGAAACGAACTGTCTTACGTCACAGTGGTGGATGGCGTCCATGGCCAGCAGGTTGTTGCCGTGGTGGAGTTGGAAGTGGATGACCTCCAGGGCAGCCTTAACCTCAGCCATCTCTCTGCTTTGTCCCGGGCCACACTCCCTCATCATGTCCTGCAGCAGCAGACTGTACTTACTGATCCGCTGCACAGGCTTCAGCAGGTAGGACCAAAGGTCCATCTTATCCCCCAGCTTCAGCTGCTTTTGCTGGAGTGTGAAGAGAGGACAGCTAAAGCTATCATAATAACATCAAAGCTGAATTGGAGAACACACTAACATTAAGTGGATGGGAAGACATCCATCAAGACTAAAATAATATACAGATGTACTGCACATTTGTATTCAGTCTTTTCATTTTATTAGCCATACTAGGCTCGGGGATCACTGTGAGCATGTTAGCATGCTAATGCTAGCATTTAGTTGAAAACACTGCTCTGCCGACACACAGCCGAGCTGTTTGCAGAGACTATGATCTTGCTAAAATACACCATTTATTCACCCACTTGTTTAAGAAAAACTATTATGTGGCTATGAGATGAGAAGGAAGAGAAGGATGAGCAACGGAAAACTGGCAGTGGTTCTCACCTTGAAGAAAGCCTGTCCATGATTGATGAGAAGACTATCAGACTGTGGTTTGTTCTTGCTGTAAAGGGCATACAAAGCAAAGCTCTCTCTCTAAAATAAAAGGAATAAATAAAGACCATTAGTCATTTTCATTATCACCGACAAAAAAAAGCTTGTTTCATACTGAAATGCAGACTAAGCAGTGTACCATAGCAGTTCACAGCTGTGTGAGTTAGGTATTACTTATTTCCAATGAATGTGTTCAATGGCATCAACAAAAAAGCAGTTGATGCCATAGAAGCTAAAGACACATTGCTCTACAGCTGTGATACATCTGGAAGGGCTTTTGTTACTAAATCCCCCAAAAATTTTTTCAAAACAGAAAACCATAAACTACTCCTTGACATTATGCAAGCGCACATCTGCCCAAACCTGGTTGCATCATGGAAACAACAATTACTCAGGTGCACCCCACGAAATGTCAAAGTTAATACTTTTGTACTTTTGTGTCATTAATACTCGTGGCACCTACATGTCGTAGGAAGCAGCGACCCACTCTGAAGGGTTCGTTCACGCAGCTCTCCAACTCATTAAGGAAATGATGACGGTGGAAGTCGTGGAGTTTTTCTAAGTTGCCGAAGACGCTCCCCCTCTGGCCCCTGAGATCCTGAGGTACATCAGGTCTCTCCAACTCGGAGAAGTAGTGCTCTCGAACGTAAGCCAGAGCCTTCACGTACTCCCTCTCTGTGGACAGCAGCTCCTCCATGATCATCTGCAGTTTCCTGTTCCACACATAAGAAATCAAAAATGTGAAATCATTTGATATATTTAAAGCACATAACTTAACTTAGGTGAGCTCGGGATCATACTCAGTTTTACATTATTTATTTGAGGGCATGACAGTGTTGTTTAACTGGAGAACAATTGTGCCATTTATGAAAATAACCTATGTAATTTGCTGTAATGTCCTGCACACCATCTCACTGAGCTTTAGATTATAGCTAAAGGAGAGAGGTATTACTTACAAAACATTGCTGCTTTCGTTTTCTGTTGGTGTGAGTGATGTCTCTGGGGTCCTTGAATCTTTAGGGCTCTGGGTGAAGACTGTGCATCCTCCACCATCCTCTTCATTGCTTTCTCGTTTTGACTCACAGCTCAGCTTTCCTGACCGTAAACTCTCGTTATGGGAAATGGGGAGATTTTGGACGGGCTGCAGATTTTGTTCCAGTGGCTGTGTTTTGCTCTGACAGTGTTTGTGTCTTACATTCAAAGGCAAAAAGCCAGAGATGCTCATCAAACGAGAGCATACACTTGAGCCCTCGCTTAGGGACCGACCCAAAGGTTGGTGCAATGGAAAATCACCGCCCCCTTCAACTGAGTGTGTGCTCCTCAGATCTGCCTCACTGTGGTGCCCTCTTGGCCTCCATCTGGTTTCTGGATGACAGTCATTGTTTTGTGGGACATTTTTTTCCATTTTCTCAGTTTCAACTGTGGCTTCAGGTAATTCCTGCACTTGATATTTTCCTTTCAAGTCGGGTTTTAAATGGTGGTTTAAGCAAGCCACAGTGGTGCGTTCTCCGTCACTTTCTGATATATTGACTACCTCTTTCTGAGAGGTCGGCTGCTGGGCCAGGGAGCATTTATCCTCCTCCACCTCACTCCTTTTCTCCTCCTTCTCCATTCCTCCATCTTCCCCTTGAGGGTTTGCAGCTGTGATCTGCTGGATCTGGTTCTTATCTACTCCTTTCTCTTTCTTTTGCATCTCTTTAAGACGCTGCCCAACTTCTTGGCACTGGATCCAGGCTGCATTCCAAACTCTCATCACTCCCGAGGCCCCTGATCCCATGGCACAGGCCTTAGCTCTCAGAGCCTGGAAGTGCAGGGTGGAGAATTCGCCACCTAATCTCTCCTCATATATCTGGAGTGTTCTCAGGGTCTGAGCTGGGTAACACCCCTGCTCTACCTGCTCCAAAAAATGACTGCATTCCTTGGCCAGGGCAGACGCCTAGAGAGAGAGAGAGAGAGAGAGAGAGAGAGAGAGAGAGAGAGAGAGAGAGAGAGAAAGAGAAGCGTTTTTTAAATTTAAAGGTTAACACAAATCAGTTAGAAATATGTGGATAAAGGGCAAGTGAAGAAAGAAAGAGATAAATTTGAAATGTCAGATTGTTGAAATTCACAGAGCAAAACACAAACCTGTTCACAAAAGCGGTGCACGTGCAACAGTGTGTCCAGTTCTTTGTGCCTTTGTTCTGCCCGCAACATAAAGTCATCCATATTGGATTTGAATGTGCTGACCAGAGTACGAAAAACATCTGTTGCAGGACTGGGATCACTTCTGCTAACAACTGCCTTTGCCTCCGTCACTAGGCTCAAGGCGCACTGTTGTTTGTCCTGGAAGAAATGATAAGATGTCATGTGGAACTTATTATTTCCTTTGGCCTCCAATGCAAGTCTCTAATCTACTGTTCACTGTTAACAGTGTAGTAATCTTAAATATTTTTTAACTGGAGCAAAATCAAAGAAAACTAGAGAGACACACATACCAAATAAGGTAGCTTGTCTTATTCTTAACCCTTGTTATATGACTTCATTGTTGTACCTTAGACTGAGTGAGAAACACATCAAAGTGCTGCGAGGCCTTTTCAGTGCACACCAGGGTATCATCTGTTGTGTAAGAGTCCTTCAGTCTCTGTTCGCCTTCTGCATTAAACCAAATCCCAGCCTGCAAAACGTAATTTAGAATTACATAATTTCAGTTGCTTTTTAGCAAACTGAGTCTTATTTTTCAGCCACATTAATGAAAATATTTGAAAGGTGACCAACTTTCATCTCCCTGTATAAAAAAACATGTTCATAAATTTCAGCTGTCAACTTAATGTAGGTTATAATGTTGTGGTGTATTACCGTGCTAATTTTGGCCTCCATCTCTCTGAGCTTGAAGAGGAACTCGAGGTGCTGCAGTGACTCATTTGATCTCATTACCAGAGTGTGGAGCTTCTCCTCCACCTGGTTATACAGACTCGTAACTGACTCCAGAGCATCTCTGCAAGGACGGAGATAACAAAGTCACACAGGCAAATTACAAACCACTTGAATTGCATTGTAAGGTCGCATTTGTATCATCCTTATGGGGTCAATGCACCATTGTTCAGTCAGAATCCCCTCAGAAGGTTATAGGCGATATGTGACATTATGATTTTATTACACGTAACTACACATGCCCACTTGCTTGTTGCTTGGATAAATTGTGGTGCAATACTGCTGATTACAAAAAAGCCAATATAAATATTGTCGGTGTGTTATAATAATCTGTAAATATTTAGGCATGAAAACATACATGATTCAATCAATATTAAAACAAATTTGTAAACGTAAAAAATACTCATTATACAGAGTGGCCCCAGGCAGTGTTATATTACTATGTATTATTGAGTCATACATACTATAAGTATTACAGAGAAAGTCATATTTAAATGTTGAAGCTGGTCGAGGTAGACCAAATAAAAAAAGAAAAAGTATGCTGTTTGGTAGTTTATTCAATGATAATGAGCATAACTTATGTTTGAAATATCTTAAAGCCCCTGCACACCCATAGTCCACTCACACAGGTGTTTTCACTTATGATGCCAATTAGAGCTGTTCTCAGAACAGTGTGGGCGTGTACAAACTGCACTTGATGGACATCTCCCTTACCCATCTGTTTGGGTTGGACACCTTGAGCTCATACTCTTAGTTAGTACTGTTAAGGCTAAATGAAGAAAGCAACTGTCTCATGCCTTTATTTTGTAACTTTTTCATAATTCATATTTTGTAACTTTTCATAATTGGTATTTTGTAACTTTTTCATAATTTATATTTTTTAACTTTTTCGTAATTCATATTTTGTAACTTCTTCTTAATTGATATGTTGTAACTATTTCATAATCAGTATGTTTGGACTATTTCATAATTACCATGTGTTAAAACTACCGTATGCTTAAATTGTATTATGGTTACCGTGTGTAAATTATGCCACGGCAGTTAGATACAATGCAAAAATTCCTTTGAAACCTGACGCAGAACGGGCAACAGGAGGACATACTAAAACGGCGACGACACTAGACGGTGGAAGGATCCCGCCGCAACGCGGAGACAGACGACGACTTCTTAGGAATATAAAACGACGGGCAGATGGATGTGACGGGACTTCTGGAGCGCACGGACTGGAGCGCGGATCGATGCGCCAGACGTCGGCGCGAACCGGAAGTCATTGGGGTCACGCGGCAGGACGAGGGAGACGAGGGCCTGCGGCGTGATCCTGTTCCATGGGACATTTTTCTTATTTTATATCATGTATTTAATGTGTAATTGTTTTCATTTTAAAGTAAATACTTTTGTACTTAAACTTCGAACCGCCATTCGGCTTTGTTTACTAGCGGGTTCCTCAGTGGGGCTCGGCCTCTTTGTTGTGCGTCTCGAGCGATACATTCTTTGTAGCAAGGATGCTATTTCTCAACAGTACATAGTACATAGTCATGTGATAGCACGTAATACCCAGCATAAATCCACCAAAATAAGTGAGGAAATGTTTAATATTTAAATATTTAAAGTGTTTAGTTTGAGATGTGTAGATGCAAGACAATGCAGGTGAAATGGTATTTAAACACTGAGCAATGTTGCTGTGATGTATGCTTTACAGTGTGTGGATTGGGACAAAAAGGAGAACATAAGTAGATTTTGATATTATTTGATACCTGTAGTCCTCAGAGTGTGGAAATCTGAACTCCTCTCTCCTCATTCTGGCCAGAACGGCCCCTCCTTCTCTTTGCAGAGTAACCAGTCGAGAGTCTTCCAGCACCTCTTTCATTGAGGCCTTCTGTTCCTGAATGCATTGCTGAACTTCCTGCAGCAGCCACAGCAAAAGCAAAGTCAACACGTCTGACCTGCTTCAGAATGTTACATTACATAATTTCACACTATGATAATGTATATTCTACCTGGGCGGAGTCTGTCCTCTTGCTGCCATCCACTTTCTTGATGGCCTTCTGCAACAAGCTGTCTGCGCCTCGCAGCTCAGCCATGAAGGAAACCAGTCTCTGAAATGAATTAAATTTAAGACTTAGTGGAAGTAAAAAAATGATACATCGTAATGAACCCAAGAGCTTTCAGTTGAAGAGACACTACATTTCTGCCATCTGCTGCCTACAGAGAGCACCACAAGCAGCGCCATGCCGAGACTGGAACAGCTGTTGTACATAACCAACTTTAGCTGCTTCCCTCTGACCTGCAGTTTAATGCCCTATTGTGCAAAAAGTTAGAAAAAGTACATACAGACTCTTGAGTCTGTAATACCGTTTTGATTCCATTTGACATTCAAGTATCATTTGCAGTCAAATGATGCCTGCATATTCCTATTACATTCTGCTGTGTATTTTCTATGACCGTTATTGTCATATAATATAACATGACACGCAACCGGGCTCTGGTAGTGGACCTGAGCCAGTGACAGTTTTACTGATCAGTGTTGCATGACCAGTATAAAATATCTTGTTAACAGCCAGTAATTTATACTATAATAATGAATAATCGAATTAATCATTTAGATAGGACTTTCTTTTCATGACCTCATCGGCCCTCCACTCAAACAGATAAAATGAATGTTTTGGGTGGGTGTGTGGGTAATGAGTCATCCCCAGTGAGTGAACTGTAGTTGAGCAGCAGCCTCCTCTGAATCTATGGGAAACTCCACTGTTTATCTGAGTGATTGTGGGATGTGAGTGAATATTCAGTACCTGATGGAACTGCAGCCAGTCGGTATGACTGTAAGTAAAGGTTCCTCCCAAGTCAGAGGTCAGCTGGGAAGCTTCAACTGTCTTGTTTAGGGCTTTCATAGAAGTCACCATGTCCATCTTATAGACAAACACAAAGACAAGGTTAGGCAGGAAGAACAAGTACCACTCCTCTCTACCGCAAATCAAGGGAACAAAGAAAAACATGGAAATTGATTTCATTTCTGACCTGTAACCCTGGATGTTTTTCAGGTCGAGGACAAGTGTCTTTATCCACCAGCATCACAATACTGTGGACAGCATGGAGAGCTTGCTCCTGTAGCAGATAGTCAGTAAGTTAAAAATGTATATATTTGTGCATTGTATATTCAAACACACAATGACAAATCCATCAGTTTCCTAATCTGCGAATCAAGGAATTTGACATCTGCCAGCATCTGTTGACTAGGTGTGTGAGTGGTTTGAGTGGTTGAGTGCATGAATTGCTGATTCCAACTTGAGCATGCAGGTTTGTTGTTTTAACCTGTGCCATCAGCAGAGCTTTGTAGAGGTGAAGTAAAGGAGGCTTCTTCCTGGCATTGATGACCAAAGTCATTCCCAGCTCTCGAACTTCTTTCCTACGAAAACGTTGGAGCATGTTAGGGCAAATTCAAACGTTATGACCTCATCACAGTGGTCTTTATTTAATACGAGGCTTTTAGGCTTATCTACTTATTCCACTTCTCAAATCTCTATTTATCTTTTTATCTCACTCTGACACACACACACACCCTTCTTCACACATCCTATTCCACACTTTGACGCCTTAACACACCCCTCTTAATGGCCTCTTCTTGGGTTACTGCTGTGTGAGCCTATAGAAGACAAGGCGGCTACTTCTAGGAAGGCGCTGCATTCCAGACAGTTGGCAGCAAGCCTGGCCAGAGACTGTTGTGGTGTTGCTCTTTAGTGGGGACAGAGGAAGGCCAAGCTATCTACTAGAATGGCTTTTGGAACTTCAAAGACTCCATTAAACCCGGTGTAAACAAAAAGCACTGTTAAAGTGATCGCTAGTAAACCTTTCAGGGGGAGTACTGACACTGCTTTGGCAGAGGGTCAGCACAGGTCAAAGTTACTGCTAGCTAATCTTAAAGTACTACATATGACTCCGAAATATTCAGAAATCCAGCATAAAATGTAGTGTTGTTTTTGTTGTAAAACACCAGCTATACAAAGGGATTACCCATAAGGGAGAGTCTGGATTTAAGAGCATGCATCATATTATTCAAAGCCTGCAATGGACACTTGAGATATTCAAATGGTATGTGTTGCCCTCTTGTGGTCAGACCTTTTATTGCATACCATCATGCATTGGAGATTCCCAATAGGCTAACAACTACAGCTTTCCTCTGCTGAGCAACTGAGGAGATCACCACCCAATATTTGGCTTCTTAATTATAAATGATCAGTCTTTTTTGGTATAGAAATATCTAATAATCATTTTTTTCAGTACCTTGGTATGGAGTGTAAGTAAAGCAGTAGTTCACAGACACTCTGGACTGACACTAGAGTGGAGAACCACTCATTTCTGCCACCATGGACCTCAACGACTGCCCTGCCTGTCCTGTCCCTGCTGCCTGAGGGTTTGCAGGGCAGAAAAAAAGGTTAGGGATGTATCATTTTGTTTTCAATAATGTTCAAAGAATGACTGTAAGTACAATTTTTTATGACAAGTGTTGTGAGAGTAGAGAAGAACATGATTTTGAGGGTGCGTTTTTGAGATACATAAATCATAGAGAAGACATTATTTGAGTGAATGCTCAGACATCAAGTACCTGGTAAACAAATAATGCCCAGTTCAAGCATCCCACGGATGCCTCTGAAACCCGATTCCTCGGTTTGTGGAGGCTGAGGAGAGTCAGAACTTGCAGATAGAAGTTGAACTTGTGCAAGAGATGGCTTTTCTATCTTTGAGTTATGGAATTTGGAGTCTGGTCCATCTGCAGTGGAGAGAGTTTCACTCCTATTTGAGTGGGAGTCTGCATGACAGTACACACAAACAAACAAATTATATTCCCACAAAAAAAGCAGTGAGAGAAAAACAGATAAATTATAGTAAAGTACAAAGTAAAACTGGAGCAATGCAAGAAGTGTGTGTATTTTGTTTCTCATAACTTGATTTTATTTAATCCATCAGACTGTCTCTTGAGGACATTCCTAAGACAGTGTTAATATTGCTTAGTGTATAAACTACTATCAACTTTTGTCAACTTTCTATTCTGACCAGGAACCTTTGCCCTTTTATACTAACAGTAAGTATTCAGTGCTTCATTCATAAATCTAGATAGTACTCCTTCAACAGGGATCCAGCTGCACAGCTGTGATACAGACGCCTTTAAACATTGGACATGGTCTCCGTAACAAAACACTGCAGTGGCTTGGCTACTAAGCCTGGCTTTGATTTCAGACATCCTAATTGGCTTCTCCTTAGGGCCAACAAAGCCTTGCCTGTGTCTTTGCTGATTTAATAGTCTATGACAAGCATGTCTCCAGTCAAGATCTCAACATGCTCCTCTGAGGGCATGAGGGTGCATGCCAGCGGGTGCAGGGGACACAGAAACCTCCTTCTTCCATGTCATGCTGTCTCTCTGCATTAGAGGACTGCTCTGCTCTTTCTTTTTGGGTTCAGGCTCTCCCTTTCATCGGGGTGCAGCATGCTATTTCCGTTCACTCCTTTGGTAATGGGAATAACTTGAATGTAGCCAAAGCACCCAGACAGCAGTGGGAGAAGACTACTCTAGCCCGATCTTTGACATTTGAACCTTCTTTGTAAAGAGCCTTTATGATCTCAGTGGCGCACATTCCCTCAGGCACGCGAGGTCACGGTCGAGTTTCAATCAGTCTGTTTGGTGTGAATGTTCAGTGGCCCTTCAAGCATTGAGCAACAGATCATAACAGACGGCTGTGTGTGCAATAATAACAATGTACAAACTTTATGCGTGGAGATTAAAATGAAGAGAGACGAATGAAAAAAAAATGAAAGTAGTCTAAACATTCAGCCTAACACGCTTACCTTTTTTAAGGGACTTCAGTCTTTCCAGCTTCAAAGTCACCTGATCCAACAGATCAGCTTTCTTGCACTGCATTATGCTGGTGATTGTTTCAGGGCAGATATCACTGTGGCTCCTGTTGTTGACTTTATAGAGAAGTGGACTCCCTTTAGAAGTCTCTGACACAGTGGACAGAGACCTAACCTTGACTTTGTGTTTCCCTAATGGTTTCACAACCTCCACCTTCTGAGATGGTTTAATATCGCCATCTGATCCTGGAAGCACACCAGCATTTTGTCCTGATTGGTGGGAAATAAGTTTCATCTGAACCTTGTGACTCTGGCTTAAACCAGGGGTTGATTTCAAAATCATGGGTGATTCCTTCATGAGGTGTTCTGATTCAGAACACGTAGGAAGGTCTTTGAGGTGAGATGCAAAGCTTTCCGGTGTTGGTTCACAGCAGCGTCTGTATTGGCAGAGCTCGTTTCTTATCACAGGTTTATCACAGTGGTTACAAAAGTTTCCAAGTTTGTCTCTTTGAGCTTCAAATGCAACCTTGACTTTTAACTCTCCGTCCTCACAAATGCCGCCCTCCTCCAGGGCAGTCAGGAGGTCTACACTGCCCCTCTCAAAAGCGACTGGGTTTCTCAGTGCTGCCACGTACGAGTCTCTGTACCTACACTTTAAGTCTTGATCAGTGGGCTCATGCTCCAGCCTTCCCTGGCTGCATGGTGTACAAGTCTCCTCTGCACACTGAAGGGTGCTTGCACAGGGAACACTATTCCCAAATGGTACAGGTGGCGGTGGTCTGACGGGTTTGAACAAAACTGAACTAGGTGGATGTGGATGGCTGCTTCTCTGTTTATTTACAAACTCCTTGCCTGTGGCAATATCTACCAGGTCTACATAATCACCCTCAATCTCTCGATAGTTATGACTGTCCCAGGTATTAGGAGAAACCCAACCCACAGGTTTGATTAAAGGTCTGGAGCATGATTTAGAGGTTCGTCTTTCATGATCCATTTTGACAAGTTTGGAAGAGTAGTCCACAGGTCTCAAAGATGATGACATCCTGTCTTTTGCAGGAACTAAAATGGCTTGCATCGGCAGGGTGGAGGAGTTAAAAAGGGAGGGAACTGAGATCTGTTTTGGCTCGGGAGGAGCTTCCCGATAAGTAGGCATGATCTTGGGCTTATCTAAAAACTCTGGGATGGCAATTTTCACCCAGGGCAACTTGATTACTCCTTGATCTGTGCAAAGCAAGCAGCGTGATAGAGGAGTCCCATGGCGTCCTTCATTGATGTCCTGCAGCCATTCTTCAGTGAAGATGCAAGGGTAGGAAGTCTCAGGGACGGGTGTCTCCTCCACTTCTCGACAACCCTCCTCCAGAAGACTTTTGAGGACAACGCGAGCCGCTTGGTCCCCGAAAGGTTCCACCTGTAGATAGAAGTCTCCAGGACGCAGCAGCAAAGGGTTCACAGGTGCTAACTGGATGATGGTTTTGTCATGGAGACACAGAGGCCAGCCCTCACAGCGGAAAACCACATCAGAGTATCCAGCCTAGAAAAAAATATTTTTTTCAGTGTAATTTTGGTTTCCTATTTCTAAATCTCAGTCATCTGTAAACTTTTGTCAGAAGATACTGTTAAATTTGATTCATTACCAGTATAATTTGAAACATTCATGATTGCAGGGACATTTAAAACAACACATGAACAGCTGAGTTATTTCACTTGCATTTTTGTATAAACTGTAGTATACTGCACAAACAATATGCACAAGATATAGCTCATAAATTGTCCATGGTTTCATATAAACATTATGCATGGAATGCACACAGCTGTGCCCTAACCCACCACCCCAAACTGTATATTAATTGATAGAGGAGAGTGTCAGTGCTTCAGTATAAGAACAATGTCAAATTTAGTCATTTAAAAAATAAAATATTGATGTGAAGAAAAGTTAATGTATTGCATGTCACTCTCAGTATAGGGAAGTTCTGTAGCGTTTTCTTACTGGGATTTTTAAGCGACTATGGACGTTTATTTGCGATGGACGTCAGAGATGGTGATCTCTCCAAAGCTTAAGTCACACTTAATACTCACACATGCTGCTTGTTGGACACTCTCCAGCAGGTGTTTGGAGGGGATGAGGAAGTCCAGCAGACACTGTAACGCATCGCCGTGGTAACGTTCCTCAATAGTGCGAAACAGCTGGCTGAGTACGATGGGTGCTGTGGCCTCGAAAGGTGGGAAGAGGGCCGAGAGGGCCCCCTGGATGGACGAGTCGAGAGATTCTGGGTTCTGGAGGACAGGAAGGTGCCGGTCAGGGACATGAGGTTCATGTAATAACATTATTCTTGATAAAGACTGTGGGATGCATGGCTTGAGTTTTGTCCAGGAGCCATCTCAAAAATAATAGCCTCAACAAAATATACAAAATAGACTATACATCAAAGGAAAGTACATAAGTGAATGATACAGTTTTACTTCATAACAAACTGTCCCTTTCTGAGAAAGAAATAAGTTTTATTTGTATTTTTGCATCTAAAAGCCTGTGTCAAAGCCACAAAAACTCCAAACCCTAAAACTAGGATTGCAGAGATTTAAAAATAACAACACATCTAACAACAAATTATTGCAGGAAAACAGCTGCTGTGCATATAACGAAGGCTTAACAGAACATCAATGTCAGTGCATAAATAAAGGAGTGATGTGATCTGCACATTCTTCTCAAATGAGAATTGTATTGACCTGTCAACCAAAGCACATGAATCATAAAACATTTAATTCAGGCCCACTAAATCTTCCATTACAGTCTTGTCTTACATAATTAAAACAGCTGCCCTCAAACGAAAATACTGGCATTGCAATTATTAAATACTATTGAATGTGGTTTGAATCTTAATACAATAGCCTTTTTCATGTCATGTACTCTGCGAGTTTGGGTCAAATGTGTATGAAAATTTGTAACCAGGGTGTGTAATATGGACTATGAATTTCAAAAGTAGATGTCTATTCTAACACTGATATATTTGAAGAAGATCCACACATGGCCAGGATATGTCAAGACCAAATGCTCTGCAAATGCAAAATGACAGGACAAATATTGTTTCTTGGCCTTTTACCCCTGGCTGTGCTTGTTTGGAAACCTTCAAAGAGTTTTTCAGCTTCAAAGTTAGGAAAAGTGATGGTAAATTATCGTCATCCTCACAGGACAGACGGGTGTTTTGGTTGAGCCTAATAAAAGTTGCTCAACGTATCTGGAGTCTGCATGAGTATATGCAACATGTTTCATGTCTGGCCAGGATCTGCTTAATTTAAACTGGTCTGTTTGTAGAAGACCAGCATGCCAAAGAAAAGCACAGTCCTGTCAAAAATGCACAGAAAGAAGCAACAGTGTGAATTAATGACACCAAGAGGCACACTTGGTGTTTGTGTTTACTGCATGTACAAATGTCTGCATTGGATAAGCTGCTAGCAGCAACTGAGCCACGGGTGATGTGCAGCAAAACATAGAAACTTTTCAGGTGAAAAGAAGCCGTCTTTAAAGCATTTTTGGTCAACCGAATTGAGGTGGTGATGTTTTGAGACGTGAGGGCTGTCAACATAGGTTAGTAAAACTGCCAAGCATTTAATGCAATGCTGAGAACTGCAAATACTGTACTTTTGATTTAATTATGCAATAGGAGCTACAGTAATTACTTCTGGGCCTTGTCTGTCATTTGGTTACACAGTGGCAGCGTTGAGCAGGTATAATATTTACTATATTGAGCATCCTAGCAATGTAATCAAGCTAACAATTTACTAATAAGTACTGCAAAGGCTGATTGAATGTCCTTAATATTGCAGGTATTTCACCATATTTAGGCAGATTATTGGACTAATTATAATTTCAGCCTGATGATCGCGCCAGATGAATAAAGGATCACCAAAGTTATTTTAGTTTTAGTTTTTAACGCCTGCCTGTCGTATGTAAAGCAGTTTCAATTGCCTTGTTGTTGAAAGATGCTATGCAGATAAACTTGCCTTGCTTTGCCTTACAATTTAGCATGAAGTGGACATGAATATCTGTAAAAAACTTCACAGCAAAACATTAAATATAGTTGTCACTAAAAACAAAAATGTGAACTTTTTGACATCAGTCCCTCTACATAAATGTTTTTCACAGGTATATGTGTTTAATATAACTTTCACAGTCTTGTCTGATTTGACAGCGGTGTATATCACTTCTTTGGTATTATGATTTGCTTTTCTCATTTAGCACCTGTAGAGTGCATTGAAATGTACAGTTTTGTTCTTTCATTCGCATCCAGTACAGTCAAATAAATGTCTCTTTGTCATGAAAAGAGTTGAAAATAAGGACTTGACGCCCACTCTGGATCTGAACAGGTCTTAGCCGCTAACCACAGCAGGCGTGCTATTCATACAATCAGTTCTCAGTACCCTGCTGTGTCAATCTCCCAGCCCCACAAAGGAGTCCGTTTTTAGCCCCCCTCCTCATTTAGCTTGATGGCCCGACCGAGACCAGAGACCAGAGACCAACCCAGGGTAAACACAAGTGCAGCAGCTTCAAAGACCTCACACTGGTTAGCACTGGGACTGTGCTGACTGCTTGGCTAGCAGATGCATATGGACTTTGGACAGTCTTGGACAGTCTTGAAATATTAGGGAACAAAGGTCATAAAGTGGTTTTATGTTCCACTGAATAATTCAGTAAATCATTAAACTTTGATTGTGTGACTCAACTTAGTGTTGCATTACCTTTTCACTAAAACCTTGGTATTGTGCATTTAGATACAAGGTGTTTTTGTTCAAATGAAGTGGACAGCATTAAATGTGGGCTGTTCGGCGTAAATCCATGTCAATAGTTGACCACTTTACTTTAAGTCCTTGTATCTCTTGCAGACGTTTCATGTCCTCAGTAGAGAAGAATGCTTCTTTTTTTTCTGATTGTGCACATCTGTCACAATAGATTAGGAAATGGAGAACAGAATACCTTCGAGGCTGGCTCTTGAAGGGTAATGGATCACAGCTGTTTTAGACTGACTGCAGCCATTCAACTTTTGGTTCTACTGTTTTTCTCAAAGCTAAAGATAAACCAGAGGTCATATCTCATTCAACACAGCTCTGTGAAGTCACTGTACAGGGCTCGGATATTCAATTTCCATTTGTGTACGTTTTAGTTAAATAAATGGACTTTGGCTGATATAGACTTTCAGATTTCATGGATGATTCCAAAAAATTACGAGAGCGTGTCCACTCTTCTGTCGCCTGGCTTTTAATCCATCCTTCACTGAAATCCAACCCTAAACGAATATACGAGTGACTTATTATCACAACATTACTTCAAAATCATTTGAGATTAAACCTCTTTTTGTTAACACTCTGAAATGAAAAACACTTATGCCTGGCTAAACTTCTTCTTAAAACAAAAAAAGGTTCTCTCTCTGTGGGTGGTTTGGCTTGTAATATCAAGAGTGAGATCTTCTTGAGATTTTACTAAACATTGCTCAGCTGGACCTAGTTCAATCCGGCCAGCCAACTCAACCGAGGGTAGGGAGGGTAAGCTGCCAGTGTTGTGAGATCTTCTGTATCTCATTACATGTGACAAACTGCCAGACAACATGCCTAACACGCCTGAACTGTGAAAGATTCAGCAGGAATTCTTCTGAGACAAAGCAGAGTAGGAGCTGTTGTTTTGGTATTTGAATACATTAATTGAATCATAATCATAGTCATAATTATAATAATAGAACACTAAACTGGTTAAAATAGTTGGCCACGTACTTCCACAATTCATTGAGCAAGCAATTTTAGATCTTAAAAAGAACATATCAAGAACTTTATAAACTTTATTCACAGCCTCTCTGGACAATACGGAATACATGTGACACCCTGACTGGCAAACATGCAAATACCCAACGTCTGCTGTAACATTTAAAAATACTCATTGAAAACTCAGTTACTTTATCTTCTCGAGTCCTCATAATGTAGTTTTCTCTCATTCTTTGTTTTGTACGGATAATTATTGATTCACATGACCTTTTCTTTCTAAAGATGTGTTTGTGACCCCTCAATATCACAGCTCTCCCAATTTATAGTAGGGCTAGTTTGCACGCTCAGTGGAGGTAAAGTAGTTGTACACGCCACAAGAAAGAGTAATGTCAAGGCGTACCCTCTATCAATGCCAGGCATACACCTGAGGTTCTGAGATGTAAGCTGCAGTTTCCTGGTCTTTCCATGCAGTCTCATTTTTGCCTGAATACACACACACACAGTAATGTATAATCTCTGCGGTTTTATCTGCACCCCAGCCATTCCTTTTGTGTTTTTAACAGTTCCTCCCATACAAAAACTCCTGGTTAACAGCAATTGATTCAGTCCCGAGTGAGCACCCAGACATAATCAGTTCCCTACAGCCTTATGATAACACAATGCTTCACTGTATATCAGTACACAGTGTCTAGCTCTTGTTTCCTCACGTTGACAGAAACAGAGTTGCTACTTATTTTTCCAAAGTATTTTTACTCCCACAATCAGCCAGCGAGCAACATTCAATCAAGCTTAAATCTCGAACCTTTATTTTGGCCTTGCAGAGACAGTGGGGTTTGATCAATGTCCAGCTGACGACCACATTCCACCGCCGCCTCCTCTACACATTCAGCACGAGGGGATTCCCTCTCTGCCCATTATTGTCCAGTACAGCCAGTAATTTAACTCTTAAGAGCTTCAGTCTCCAACAAAGATCATTGTTTGACCTGAATTGGCATGCTAGTCTGGACAACAGGCTTCTCTCTTTGTCTTGTCAACCCTTCAGGCCCCCTGGGAGTTTTTGCAGTGTTGAGTATTAAGCACATAATTACAGGTTTCCTCCATATTGCCTTGGGCTTTGGCCAAAGAAAGTCAGGACCCAGGTTTGAGCCACAGTGTAAACAAGCTGTCAATGTCTGTAATGCACAATGTGTATCTGAGTCATCAGTCACAAAGGCTCAACAGATTAGAATAGGTAACATGACCAGAATGTGATTTTAAAGAAGATTAACTTCAACTAAATGCACTCGGCTCCTGATGAAACAAGCTGGAAGGATTTGTTGATGTCTCTGTCTTGACTAGTCATCACATTTGTTTTAAATCCTCATAAGAAATTGACTGTCTCTGAACCTCCGGTCTTAACCCAAAACACAAGCAGAAGTGATAGTTGAGTCAAGACCTGGCAGTAAATCTTGAAGACTGCCTGAATTCTGCATGTACAGACATGCAGATATGTCCAATAGTCTCAGATGACCCACCACCAACTTAGCCATAATGCCAACCATGACCTCAGCCAATCACAGCGTGGGCATAAAGGGCTGATGGGTTATCAGCTGGTTTCATGCTCAAAAAACTAAAAGTGGGAAGATGCTGAGTCTTGGAGCAATCAGTCATATGGTAATCAAAAACGTATAACCAGTATCTCTGTGATTACCTATCCTTTCCACATTTTCCTCCTTAAACATTCGTTATCTCCTATTTGGCGGTGAGACAGTGCTGTCTTTGTGTGTGATCCACTCTTGTTAAACTCAGCAGAGGGGCAATCCATTCAGCTAAGCCATCTTAAATCCTTGGAACCAGGAAAAAAGGCCTGTTCAAGACAAAACCTCTACATCATTTCTTGGAGCTGCCAGGAGTAAACACTGTGTGTGTTCACTATCAGACCTTTACTATTGCATAGTTCCTATTATTTATTTATTTTGTGGTATTGAAGAACTCAAGCTATGTTTGTAAAGGGAAGAGGCCGCATAATAGTTTGTCTGGTTTCTGGTTCAACCTTTTTCTCATCACATGACATCCAAGAATATAAAACCGGATGAGCTGAGATTTAATTTCACAAGTGAGTCATTAATCAACCATAAATCTGTAAATGATGAACAATGACTGTCTAGACTTCTACCATGTAATTTAAAAGACTCAACACTGCTGATAATATCTGTCTTTTAGCATCTCGTAGGACAATCAACCAATTGTGTCTGAATCCAACATAAATCACTGCTGTCATCTCTTTTGAAATCAAAAAGTGATTCACAGCCACATTTAAAAATCAGTGCTCTGAAACAATACCTGCATCTGCTTCTGTTTCGGACGCATTTAACAAAAAGACTGATTATATCCTTTCTGTCACGCCAGGTCAGTATTTTTTTTTTTTAATTACCACAGGATCAGGCAGGTGTATAGTTAAAAAAAAGTTGATCAATGTCTGATGAAGTGATTGGCAATGAAGTGCAGCTGTGTGTGTAATAGGGACAGATGTGACTTTAAAATACAAAACTTAAAAAATCTGGAAGTCTGCCCCAAAAGGTTAAAAGTTCCCCATGTACATTTAAAAACAAAAACGAACATGTATCAACTGAAAATTTTTCATGTTGGCCTTTTTTTTTACTCTGGAATGTCCATGACTGATTCATAATGAACCGCTCCCATTTAGCATGACAAAACAAAGGATCTTGGATCTCAGCTCATTTCCCAAATCTTGCATTCTGGCAAACTCTCAGGAAATACAATCCAGAGACTGCAACACACCTTAATAGCTCACATAGTTCATCTCAAAAAGTTAAAATGGCCAAGAAATTAGAAAGGGTTAATAATACAAGTAAAGGACGGCCTTGTAAAATCTATTAAGCCCTAACACAAGGGATTTGTTAGTTGGTCAGCATGTGAGTGTGTTTATAAGGAGTGTACTAAACACTGACATCTGCTGCTCTTCGTCCTTGAGCTTTGCAAACAGAGCTCAGCAGTCTACATGGCATACGAACTCGAGGTCTTATCCTTCAGTAAATGTTGCCTCGTCACACAGCAAGTCACCTCAAATTGGTCCAACAGTTTGAAGTTGTTCAGCTAGTTTTGAACTTAAGCAAGCAAAAACTGATTGTAGGGCGTGATACTGATGTGACATGATCACTGAACCAGCTATAACACAACTGTTATCTTCCTAAGAAAGCTACCAGAGGAGCAACAACAACAGTGACTTTCAAACACAGTCTGGGAAGGAAAAAATATTGCTGCAGTGACGGTTTCTAGAGACAATGCATGCTGAAAAATTGACTCATAGCCAGCCGATAGCTGCACCGACATTTTTACCCAAACACTCGCCAACAGCTCTGTTTTGAAAATACACTTCACAGCCTCGCTTGAGATTGACCCACTTTTGTGATACAGAGATAATAAACACACTGAAAAATATGGTTCACAGCTCCGTTACCACTCTCAGAAACTCGACTCGTTAATTGAAGCAAGATTGAAATAATTCGGCACAAACAGCTCTACAGGGCAGATGTCTGCAATTATACATAATTTCTTTATGAATCACATTGGTGTATTGTTTAGATGTTCCCTGTCTGCCTCTGGGGAAATTTGGCAAAATCACAATGAGTGAAGCAGTGGGCAGGAATCATTATCTGTCTGCCAAATGGAGCTCAGGCGATAGTATTGTAAAGATGTGATACTTGTTACAGGCAGGGGAGGGAGCTACTGATGGCTGTTGCGAGAGACATAGTGTCATATGTGATCCTTTTAAAGCTAGGGCAGTACGTATGAAAATCTGGATACCCTAGCACAGCGTGTCCACAGTATTTCCAACAGTTAATAGATTAAGGTATATGCATGTATACTCAAAGCTGAGGGGTTGAAAAATGCACTGTGACGGATAAGCATATCTGACTAATAATGTAAAGCATGTCTGTGTTAATCTGTGAGAGTCTGAGACTGTTCATGTCGGTAATCAAGAGACTTACAGCTGCTATAAGAAATATATTTATGTAAACAATGGGTCAAATGAATGTATGTGCGTGAAAGATAGTTGCTTGTTATCACAAATACCGACTAGTTTTCCTTGGCTCTGCTGAGCGTTTTAGCATCTTTCAGCTCATTGTTTTGGTTTTAAACTCACACCATAACATTAGCATTTCTAGATGCAGCTAGAAGGTAGTGTATTAGCAAAAAGCTCAACCAAATACCAAACTGCAGACAGGCAAAATTAGCAACTAGCTTGTGCAGTGGATAATTTAGCAGCTACAAGGGGGTTAGTGGACAGCAAGAACAGTGAATATGGACTTACATTCATCAGATGGACACAAACAGATGAATGGTAATATTACTCTGCGTCTTCTGGATGTGTAAATAGGCAACTGTTTGCCCCAAAACCAATTAATGCAGGTTTAAAAAGATAAGCTCCTTGTTATGAATTCAGAAAAACAATGTAAAATACGGGTTTTGCCTTGTGAAAGCTAAATCCGCCATCGTTGACTTGTTCTTAAATAACCTTTGCTAATGAGAGATTTACCATTTCGGATAAATCACAGAACAACTCGCTGAGCTCAAACTAAACATGTTTTGGTAAGACAAGAGAACATCCAAAACCCAGGAGCAACTACAGGCTTTGATAATTTGCATTAACTTTGAATATACTTTGAATTATGCAACTGACACTTTCACTGCAAATACTATCCCCATGTTTTCTGTACAATGAATGAAACACATGCTGCCATTAAGGCCTTAAGAAGAAAGGGCTTGACCTTGCAGGTGAATGAATGACTCTTGGCTGTCCCTTGTCACACAGTTACTCCTGTAAAGGTAAATACAATTCACACCAGCAAGCCAGGGCTCTGGGTTATGTATTTCTGCTGAGTGTTTACCGAAGATTGAAGCTCCTGGTCACGCAAGGTGCAGAATCTAATAATTTAGACTCCGCCCGCTCATGACTGGAAGTTGGAGGATGGTCACGGAAGACAACATTAGTCATGCAAAAAGTAAAACAAACAAAGGGGCCTGTAAAAGCTGGTCAAACAAGTGCTGTAGTGCATGTGCAGGGGGGACAAAGTACAGTGGTGGCCACAATGAGCAGCCAAGTCCTGCTCTCTTTAAAGCTATCATTTATCTGCCATACTTCGACAGATGTTAGAGGTTTGACTGCTTTCCATATAAAGACGAAAAGTACACTGAATGAATAGAAAGCTGAGAGGAGAAGCAAAATATGCAACTTCATGATCTTTATCAAACCCTACCTCTTTATCTGCACTTATTTTACAATTTGCGCAGCAGCAGCAGCAACCAGTAAATAAAAGTTAAAAGACACCAAATCTTCCAACAAGCCCATCATGAAACATGTTCCCTTCTTGTAACTCACTCATTAATTAGTTTCTGTTGTGAATGGGATTAGACTGGCCCTGTCTAGTCGTAAAAAGCCCTGTGGTTTGAACTTTTTAAAGTGCCCAACACTGAACTGGAGAATTGCATTATGTGCCCATGCAAAGCAGTCAAATAATTTATACTCCAAAACACTCACCACTCACTGAAGTATGTGTGCCATCCGAATCAATTAAGTTCTAATCAAAGGGCTTAAAGATGCAAAACAACAGACAATGTGCCTCTCTCTCTGTCACTCTCTCTTTGTCAGTGTGCACACACTTAGAAAGCTTGAGATGCCGTGGGCTGTTGATGTGAAACACTGCCACCAACTGTGCTCAGGATAACAAAAAGGTTTGAAGAGTGCAGTTACATTAGCTTTGAGCTGCCTTTGTATGTCACAAAGATACAGTTTCATAAAAAGAGAACAAAGAATGTGCATCAATACTGTGCACAGTATCATGCAACGAAAAAAACCAACCGCTAAAGGCGTATACAATGCATTAGTTCTAACATATCGGTCTTCCAAAGTTTCAGACACACATGACTGGCAAGAGAGCGAAACAAAGTCACTTGTCCAAACCAGAGGCTTACGCTCTCAGTTACTGGGTCAGTGGAGCACTTTAACTCTTACAGCAGAAAGTAACAACAGACAAGAAGTACAACCAGGACTAAAACTTGTTTTGTTGTGATGTTACTTTACCATCTTTGCAGATGTTTCTCCTCTACCATGCAAAACGTTGTTTTCATTTTTGGTCCTTATAATCCTCTCGAGACAGCCTCCCTGGGCTCTGTGCTGTGAGACCTGTGCATGTTTAGAGCATCAACAAGAGAAGTCGACTGAAGTACATCCACATGACAGTGAGTTGTCTTGATCGAAAAGTAAGTCATTTCCATTCTTCATAGACTCCACAGGTCGGAATGTGTAGCACAGAGAGCAGCAAATTGTCAGGCTGCCTGTTGATCCTCTCGCTTCTCTTTCGCTTCTCTGGCTACTTTGAGAGTTTAGGAGTGAGAGAGAGAGAGAAAGAGAGAGAGAGAGAGAGAGAGAGAGAGAGAGAGAGAGAGAGAGAGAGAGAGAAGGAAGGAAGGAGGGAGTAAGAGAGTGTCTGAGAGGGGGAGGAGAAAAGCTTTCCCTTTCAGAGGAAATCCCCCTCGAGGCTTTTCAGAGTTTCTTTGCTCTCTCTCTCTCTCTCTCTCTCAAACACACCAGGCTTTATCACAGACTCTAGCACACCCACAGACACAATATGCCACAAATGGAGACACAAAAGCATACCAGTTGCCACATAGACACTCACTGAATGTGTGTGATACTGTATGTAATGTATTGCAATATTAACATTCCCACATCCTACTTTGTCATGAATGTAAACACACTGCACACGGCTGCACACACACTCCTTTGCCCCGGTAGCAGAGATCAGAGCTTCTAAAATCCAGCCCCTTGTTTCTGGCCCCTTTCTTTCTATTTTAATCACTGTGAGCTTTTAAAATGCTAAGTCAGTCTTTCTCCTCTCTCCTATCCCTCCTAGACTTCCACTGTCTGCTCCAGGCTTTCTCATTTCCTCTCTTCAGCAATTGTCTTCCGGCAGACTGCCCAGTCTTTAACTCGTATCAAAGGGAGAGACAGTAGAGGGTGCTTCCCTGCAGAGGTTCAAGCTAAACAGTAGGCATGTGAAGAGTGCTGCTATACTTCCACATTAGTTCTGAGGTATGTAGGGGTTACACCCTCTGGTTCACATTTTACATCTGGATTTGGAAGATGTATAGTGTATGAAACCAAAGACCTGCTGCAAGAAGCGAGGTTTATCACTGAGACATTCCTTGAGGAAAAAAAGATTGACAGGCAATCGTTTATTTCTGCCTGAGAATGAGTGTGAGTGAGATGGTTTAGACAAGCATCTCAGTGTTGGCCTCAACCTCTGTCTGTTTATTCGTTCAAATTCCAGAAATTACATGAGTCCATGCATGTTTTCATCACAAGGAGAAAGTGCAGAATGTATTTCTTTTAATCAAATGTCCGTCTTTATTCAGCAGGTGAAGTTGCAGCTGGAAATATGAAACATTGGCCTCTGCTTCTCTGTCTCTAATTTGCTCGGTATATGTGGTTTCCCGCTCTGCAGAAACTGCAGTCTCTGGAGCATTCCTCACATGTTTTTCTTTCATAGAAAGAAATCCATGCTAATTTCTCTCTCACCCTATTCCACAGAAATATGTAGGTGACATTTTTTAAATGTGGTGCACTTTTCCATTCCCAGTTTCTCCTCTTTGTTTTATTCTCTCCTTGTCAATCATCCCCTCTTGACCTCTTTTTTGCTTTCTCGACAAAGTACCACACAACCTGGGTCTTCCACAAGAATATCTTCACTGATTTTATTATACTTGTATAATAAAATTGTCAAGCAACAGAGGGTAGTCGACGGATGATACCCAGATTGTCTTGCTCATACTAATTCAGCAACTTAAAAGTATTTTTTGTGACTCTAGGCCGATACAAGGTTTTTGGTCCAATGTCATAAATAAAATATAAATATTTTAACTTTTTTTATTTAAATCTTTACAGCGGAAACAAGCTGTAAACACAACACTGACATTTTATTAAAAGTTGCTTATTGACACCCCAATGTTTTACAGTTGTTCTTCTGGCCACCTGTTGATTGTAAGTGCAACATTTACTCCCCTTTAGCTCTGTATTTGGTCTCCACTAACTCTCAAGAAAAATAGCAGGTTCTTTAGTTATTAAATGCTACATGGTTTAGCTGCAAGTTGGTTTATCGGGGCTTTTTTACGTAAACTGCGTGCTAGCTTCGTCTCGAAAGAATGTTGACCAAAACAATGAACTTAAAGATACTTAAAAGCTCCGTAGAGTCTATGAGTTTGTTGTCACAACAAGCAACACCTGTCACATTACAAGTAGTCATTTGATTCATATAAAAATACTGATAATAGCAGCTTTGAGAGGTGAACAATCTATCAGCCAATATATGTTTGATAAGGATCCCTTACATTTGAACTGTGAAATATACTGAGCAAGACATTTTAATGGAGGACTTCATGTGATGCGACATCGAGCATATCTTTGGCAATTTATTGTTACTTATTCACCCACAAATTCAGCAATACAAGATATCTTTGATAAGGTCAATAGTATCGGTTCTGCCTATGTATCGGCCTATGTGACTCAAGTTGATTTGTGAGAAAGTAGGGCAATCTGCTTTTCTTTTTGTTTCACTCATTTTCAAGGTCCAGACTTGTCCAGACTGTCTCCCCAGCAGAAACGTGACGGTGAAGCTAAGGGCGGGGAGGATGAAAGCGGGCTGACACTCAGTTTTGATCCCTGCTTCATGAAAACCAGATGGGCTGTCCATCGAAGTACACAGAAAGACAGCAAAGGGGCTGCCGTGTGCTTTGTGAGTCAGTGGATGGGGAGTTTTGATAGGATGCTCTTAAAAACGCAGACATAAACACACATAGGTACACACAGAGAGAACCAGACAAAACTAGACGCAGAAATGTACACAGAGATAGAGAGCTCTGGCGATACCGCTCAAGTCCGGAAGTTTGGAGCACACACCCACACGGGTTCATTAAGCAACCGTATAAACATGCACATGTACTGCAATTTCTTAAGTACAGACATAAACACAGGAATTCACACGCACACTTGCACGCAAACACAGCAGGATGAGACCCTGAGCCCTCTGTCCTCCCTTCCTCCCTCCATGTCTAATTCCTTTCTAGTGGGTGGGAGACCCCTAAGGCGAATGAGCAGGACCCCTTCAGTGATTTACTTCAAACCAGCACTCGCCCACATAACCTCCCATGTAGGCTTAGACACAGCAGCCCACGGTCTTGACGATTTATAAAGCATGACTCACAGTGAGTGTACACACTAATATCGTCATTAAGGAATGGGAAAACACAAACTCTCCTCTTGGCAGTCTACCCCCTGCATCACTTCTTGGATCAATTACCTGACTCCATTTGCTCTCCAGGTCTATATTCATTAGCTTTATGTGGCGCAGGTTGTTTTGATTTAACACAAAGGGGAGAAGAGCAATCTCAGCATTGATAATTCATATCTTGGATCAGTCCCAAAACACTTCCAGCATGTCTGAGTAACATTATTATGAAGTGCACTGTCTCAGTGACGAATGCCTGAATAGCTTTCGGCTGTAATCACTCATGTCTTGATGGGACAAGATGAAAAGAGGAAAGAGAAGACAAAGGGGCCGTCTCTCTCTCTTGTTTCACGTTCCCAGGGAGAGCGACCTTATCAGCGTCTAGAGATCTGCTGCTGTGACTGTGACATCATTTCCTGCCCGACCCCGGTCTATCAAGATTAGGGGCCTGGACTTTTTTTTGGGGTTGTTCTTCCAACAGACAGAAGGGATAGAAGTCCGACTTCTTCTGTGTCGATATCTGTCTCCGCCACAGATGTTTTTTGGGAGGTATTTCTGGGTCTTTAAGAGATGATTTAAGCATGTTTTGAGTAGCATGTCTTCTGTGTCATGCTAAAGAGAAAATAAGGGTCTTGTTGAGGAAAGATGTGCATTCAAGGACATTCCAGCAGGGTTAGTGGGGCTCTGTACATGTGTGTGCATGTGTGTGTGCTTGTCTTTCATTGTTCGTTCAGGTGCCGACGAGTGATGCATCGTGACATTAAATGTTACCAAATGTTCATTTTCCTTGTAGTTGTAAATCCATCGAGTTCTGCCTATCATGCTCTATATTTAGGGCTAATAAAAGACAGGACAGAGCCGCTTGCAACATTTTAAATTGCTTTCCATCTGTCCCACTTTAACTGCTTTGTTCCTACTGAGATTTTATAATGAGACAGGTCTCTCTGGGATACAAATACATTCTTTTGTCAGTGTAGCTACTCTCAAGATCTCTTTCTTACTAAATATTAAAAAAGGCAATAGACTCTTACAAAAGACTTAAATGTTGATTAATAACATATAACACAGTAAATCCTTTTAAAGAAATAGGTACTCATTCATTGTAGAAACGTTGTGTAATATACAAAATGATGGCAAAATATGAGCAAAAACATCCTGCCAACATGCTTCAATATATGTTTAGTATAGAAAGATTCATTATAATCCTCTCTTGATGATACTGTCCTGATGTATATCACAAAATCCTGTTTGTAGCAAATCTTCAATATGAACTGCAATCCCTTTTTGGAAAACAATGCACTCAGTGAATCCCACTCAGCTGTAATCTAGGATATAGCCTGAATCTATCATCGTGTGAGAGCTTAGCACATCAAATGCTGGGAATAATGGACCATGCATGCTCTGCAAGAGAGGAATGATGCATTAAAGACTTCCCAAACTGGAAACATCTTTGCCATAGCTGGAAAGAACAAAGCATATTTGTTCTATATTCTTTCTGTAGGCTTTGAGTGGACATTCAAGAGGGTAATTATATGTGAAGTGTTTGTGGTCTAGTGATGTTGCATCATTTTACAATATAGCATATGTGGACTGTAAAATTACTTTTTTTAAGTGTTATTGTTTCCACAAACAGTTTTGTAAAATCAAAGACGTTTCTATCTTCTATCAAGCTTTTGCTTAACAAAATGAAAAAGGATTTAGATGCTGTATTGATTATTATCAAACGTGAAACTCTAATGGTACACCCACTGAGCAGCTCCACATGTTTAGGTTGGTCCCTTTCTGTCCTGATGTGTTTTCCGCTGAGAGGCTCTAACCTCAGCTGGAGACTGCTGGGTGCTGGTCAAGTGTAGGAAGCAGGTGCTAAATTCACAACAGCAGACAAGTTGGAGAAAAAAAGAAAACGGCTGCAAGCTGAGGCACAAGAATGTGGGAAGCTTGAGACTTTGGCTCAAAAGTTTGTTTCCCTCTCTCCAAACAAGTTACTCAGAATAAAACAAGACCGGCAATCTGGAGCCACGCTAGTGACCTCGTGAGGATGTAATGCACATTACACGCAAGAAGCAACATGGTTCAGTAGATGGGTGAAAATATACTTAACTATAACAATTGTCAACTTTAGCCATTTTAGGACATCTCAGACACATCTTATCATGCCCAGCTCTTACTTATGATAGATACTCAAATTCATCATCTATTGCTGCATTCACATAATGTAGGCAGAATGGAAAAACATCCTGTGGTTGTCAATATTTGTCAAGATGGTTACCAAGTTAGCTTTGTCATCAAACCATTTAAAGTGACTAATTTAGCATTTGTTTATGTTATGGATGTGAAGTGGTTTGTCAACGAGCGAAATGGTCAAATATCATGCTAATATGCCTTTCATTAGTATGTCTAGCCTACATGTTAACAGCATGGTGATATGGCCGGGTTAGCATGGCACAGTAAATACAAAAATAGCATTTTAAAACGTGCTAAAATTGCCATTTTTTGCATACTGTTAGTATGTAACTTGCTCACATTCTAACTATCACCATATTTGTGTAACATTATAAAGTTTAGAAGGTTAGCTTTAATCTAAAAGTACAACTGAGGCTGAGGTATTTTTTAGAGACATTGTGTAGTGTTCATAGATGAGGGGACATTTTTACATGTTGGTGGCACTAGATTAAGTCAGGGTATCAGTCGTTGAGATTTATATTCTAGAAAACATGACTGTATGCACCAAATTCCTGGCAATCCATTCCATATATTTCATGCTGAACCTATGTGTTGCACCAAGAGACTCCGTAACCTTATAAAATTGTGCTGGCATGGCTAAATATTATTTTAAAAACTTGAAGACTCACTGATAAAGTAAAGCTTTTTGGGGAAGTCACCTCTGGACTGAAGTAGTCATTAGGACACACCAAGACAGTATTTAGCAGCTAACTCTCAACTCTACTTGCTTGTGTAAGCAAAGCTGTGGACACAATGGTGTTTTGGGATAGCGGTATATGAAAACAACTGCTGCTGCCGGGCCATGGGAAACAAGGAGACTCAAGCACGCCGCTGAGTCGGAGATGGACTGCTGCGCACACAGACATTGTTGTTTCAGGTGAAACAGAGGACAACAGGTGTGTGTGTGTATGTTTGTGTGTGTGTGTGTGTGTGTGTGTGTGTGTGTGAGAGAGAGAGAGAGAGAGAGAGAGAGAAAAGAGCAGCTTGGAGAAGATATCTTCATGCTTCTCCTATCCTCCTTCTCACACAGGACCAGTCAAGAGCAAACATAAAGTACTGGTTGTAATGTTTGGTTGTCACTACATCTCTGTTTCCAAGGTATCTGTCTCATCATCTGTCTCCCTGGTGTCTCCCGGGGTCATTACTGTCTGACTGCCTCTAACTGCTTTACCTTCCCTGACGCTGATCTCTCAGCACTCTTTTGTGTCAGCTATTTCCTTTCCGTCTCTGTTTTCTCCTGAACATGTCTTGTCTTCTTGCATTAATTCCTGCTGCCACTCACCCTTCTTTTTTCACTCTGATTAATTCTTATCCCAGCTGGACTCACTGCTTTTAGGTTTTTTGTCACTGCTCTTTCTCACCCTCTTCTCCTCCCCCTTGCATATTTTACAGTTCAGAAGTAACTGTTGGGAGGTGGCTGCTTCTGAGTGGAGCTAATCAGTCAGATGTATCATTTGGAAACTGAAACTTGAACTGGACAAAGCTGACAATCCTTAACTGAGACACTGAGTATGAAAAACTCTTGTGCATTTGTACATCATTACTTCACCTTGTTCCCCAGTTTTTTAGTCTCTTTCTTGTAATTTTTGCCCTATTTTTTACTCCCAAACCACCCCAAATCATTTATTTCCTTGGGTTAGACAATCACAACCTTTTGGTGTTTCCCTCCCCTTGTCTTCTTTGATACTATTCCTATTTTGTTGAGGCGTGTCCGCTTACGGAAAACTGTATTGATGGTAGTTGTTTTCGGTTTCTCTAAGTCCCAGCTGTGCCTGCTTCCTCCCTCTTACTTTGGGTTGTGGTTGCAGCAGATGTTTTGGCTAACCATAAAGCCACGCCACACAGCGGTGGGTCGACAGATACAGGACCAACCCTATGCGCAGCAGAAGCAAGATTTACTGTTTCTCTGATAGAGATCAGGGAATGAAAGCCGATGGTAATGGACTTCACATTTTTCTTTAAGCTGAAGGTAGGGTAGTAGTTTGACTGTTTTAGGAGAAGAGAATGATGTTTTATTATTATTTTATCTTGCTAAATTTATATTTAATTTCATCCTTCTTTGCAGTATAGCGGATTGGGACATGAATAGTTACATTAAACAAATGAATAATTAAAAGACTTTCACATGCACCATTGTTCATAAAGGTGAACTGCCATATGCAGAGGAAGACAGTTTTGTCTCTATAGCAGTGTTTTATTAATGATTACTTTGGCACACATTAACCTTTCCATTTAGATATTATGGTTTAAATTGGTGATTTGATGATTAAATAGTTGTCCCAGTGAAACACTTTTAAATGATTTTGAGATATGTTGGGGATGGTGTTGCTGTATTTTCAAGGGTTGAAAGACAACATGACTAATCCTAATGTCTTTATAAATTGAAATATACGGTTCAGCCATTTCATTATTTAAGTGCAGTCCCTAAAGTGAGACTGAGAAAAATTAGCAATTTGTTTTTTAAATAATCTAAAACTACATTTTCAATATAGAATATGGTGAAAATATACACCTACATACTTGCGCATATACAGTTTATTCACATAACCACATCAGTGAGGCCTTTTATGGACTTCCTTCTTTTAACTTGCAGTGTAAATGTTAGACCACTAGGTGTCCTGTTTCATCAACTGTCACATTTGTGTTGTGACTGTAATTTGAGAAGTATCTGCCTCTCAACAAGACCACGGAGGTTAGCAAAGGCTTCTCGCAGCGCTTTGTTTAGCATCTACAGATCAGATCATCTTAGAACACATAGTTCAAGTGCAGGAGCAGCCTTTCCTAAAAAAGGACAAGAGGGTCAACTGAAACGAGCCTGGACCAAGCAAGCACTCATGATATGTGTTTCCTCCCTAATGCCAGGTGAAGGCATTTCCACTGGCAGGATAAATTGATCCAGATGGCATGTGGACTTACGAGCATTATGACCCTCTCCTCACCTGCCTCCTTGTAAGGTATTATTATCCCAAGACCAGAAAACATCTGGCTGGCAGAGCTGTGTGATGGAGGGTTGACACACACACACACACTCTCACACACACACACTCTCTCTCACACACACACACACACACACACACACACACACACACACACACACACACACACACTTTTCACATCTGTCTTTGAAAAAAGATTCCCCTGGTTTAATAAGATGGTGTCTGGCTACAAATCTGGATTTGCTCCCAACTTCTCTGGAGGTCATGTGGTGGACAAAAGTGGAACTCAGTGTGTCATATTGTTAATCATCTCAGTGTAAAGACACTTCTAGTTTGTTCCAAAGAGAAGTACAAGTAGTCTGAGTTGTTTGAGAGTGTGTGTGTGTGTGTGTGTGTGTGTGTGTGTGTGTGTGTGTATGTGTGTGTGTATGTTTGTGTGTGTGTGTGTGTGTGTGTGTGTGTGTGTGTGTGTGTGTGTGTGTGTGTACTCAAGTGTGCAGCTGTTTAAGCAATCGGCCTGACAGGGACATTAGTAGCAAAGAGCCTTGTCTTTGAACACTTGTTTACCTACGTGCACACAAACACACACAGGATGTTCTCTTTACGGGTCACACAAGGCATGCTACTCATGCTAAGTAGCTGAAGATTTTGCAGTCATCAAACACATTGTGCTGCATAGATCTAACCTCCTAACATAATGATTAAAAGTTAGATTCTCTAAATGTCAAGAAGAGCAACAACCAAGAAGAAGATCACTTATTTTAACCAAGTTATGTCACTGCTGTTATGTCACAGTGTTATTTAACAATTTTCATAAATCTTTTTGGATTTCTACAAGTTTCAAACAACTATGGGTGTGTGCGTGTGTGTTCTTGGTTTTTTATGGGTTTATTGACACACAGACATCTGCCTGTGCCTGTGTTTGCCTGGGATTGTAATGCTTTCCGTTCTAGGAAACAATAAAAGCTTTTATGTGGGAAATGTCACGGTGCATCAGTTAAAAAAAAAACTAAAAAAAACTAATAATAGAAAAGCCAGGATTAATATAGCCACTGCCTCAAAAATAAGCAAAATACCCACTGCAGTGGGTTATATTCAACCCAGGGACAGAAAAAGAGATTTTGTATTTCATGATTTTTGTGGATTATTTTGTCAAAAGGAGTTTGGTTTCAAAACATTTCACTTCTTGTCTGATGCTGATTCAAAGGGTTAGAGCTGGGCAATTTCACTTCTGTGCACGGACATAAAAAAGAAAAGTAAAGATCTATTTTTGTTAAGTTCGAAAACATAATAATTAAGGAGCACAAAGGACTGAAAGCTTAATTATAGAAGCGACCCGGTTCACAGTTTATGAATACCCAATAGATTGGTCATGTTGCTCAAGTTGTAAAAGCCTGTGACAGCTCAGCTCATTACAAAAGAACTAAAATTAAGACCCAGGCATCTTTATGTGCGACTGAGGCAGCTGAACCCGAGACAGGCCACAAGACACTATTAAAAGGTCATGACCTTCAGTCTCCATGACTCAACATATCCCACCATGTCAAGAAAAAAAAAAAGAAAAACACACACACACACTCACACACATCAATGTCTGTGGCCAACAGGTGGGACTCGATGGAAGACAGATTCCTGAACAGGAAAGTCAGTGAAAAACCGTCTTTGTGTCGGTTGACAGGCATACAGGTAGGAAATGTGACCTCCGGGATCAAATGAATGGCTTTTACCACAAAAAATACTCCACCCTACTTTGTCCATTTGCCTTTTGTCTAAATGTCCTACCTTACTGCTACGCCTCTAGAACAATAGCTTGTATCATCTTTCTACCCCAACATTTCTGACACAATACTTTGAAGTTTTACATAACATGTTAAATAAATTGACTGTTTTTCTTGGAGGAACTTGTTCTGGACATTCAAACATCCAGACACAGATGCAAAAAAAAAAAGAAATGAAAAAAGAAAACCTGCTTGCTGAGATTCCCCCACAGGATACGAAAAGATCTGAAACCTGCACACAGACAACTGAGCTGAGACAATCTTCAAAGCAAAGCCTTGGAAAGAGCATTAAATACATTTCTATCACAGAACATGCTTGAACTAGAGCCAGAAATCTTGCTGTAATTGGACTCTCCACAAGAAAAAGACGCTGCATTGTTTTAGTGGCAGATTGGTAACAGATTTTCAATTAGAAGTTGTGCCCCAATTAGCCAACCCTCACTGCCACTGAAGACAAACTAAAACTCCAATAAGATCCAATACGACAACATTACTAAATCATGATATTTTGATATTCAGACCAGTTGAGAAGCTTTAGTTCTACATCAAGTTAACAGCAATATTCAGAGATTATGAGAGGAGTAAAAAGTACAACTTGTATTGACAATGTATACTGTTTATATTATAGTGTAGAAGTATTAAGTTGCATTGAATGGAAATTTGAATTGCCACCATAATGGGTTCATGCTCATGGAAAGAGTTTCCTGATCACGAAATGATTCATGAAGAGTTATTGTGACTCTAACAACACCTCAATACGGAGATGTGTATCAAATATTAACACTCCCCTCTAAACCAAAAGCACAGAAAGTGTAAGCTTTATCTGCACAGACAAGCCCAGAGGCAGAGCGTTTCATAATATTCCACATTGTTCCCATACACACCTGGAGGCCAAAATATACTTCTCGTAGTTGATCTTAATTAATGAGAAAACTACTTAGCAACATCCTAACAGCCTTATTATAATATTTGAGTCTCACAATATCAAAGAATAGGATAATAAATAGATAAAGAAAATAATTAGCATACCTTTTTATGTCAATCCAACTACCAAAATGTGGGCTGTCAGCTCATCTTTAGGATCTAACATTGGAGGGCAAGCTGTGACAACATACCATATCCAGTGCAACAGGTGTAGCCTTGGAGGAAAAGAAAGGAGGAGGGCTGGAGTGTTTTGGGGGCGGAGGCTACACACAGGCCTGTTTTGGCTAGAACCTAGCTTCAGCAAGTTTTCAAAATTTGCTAGACTTTTATTTTGTGTCGCGTTTTCAGCTGTTGATTGAACACACTAGAGGGCAGTTTGAAGGCCATGCTCCCAAAAACTAGTTTTCATCCACAATTTAAAACATAATCATACAGACTATAAAGAGTCTCCTCTCCTCTGGAATGATAAAATGAAGAAAAATATGAACACATACTGAACAAAGTAACTCTGCCCTTGTTGGAGACTCCACAGAGAACACACTGGCCTTCATAAGAGATCAGCTGATGATAGAGGTTGCTGGAGGTAACCTCTTCTGAATAAATATAGCTGTGTACTATCTCAAGCAAAGCCCGACCCTGTTCTCGCTGCGCCCAGTGTGCCTGCCTTCCACCCGTCACACAAAATGGAGCTCTGAATTTGGGTCAAGCAGCCCCAGGAGTTGTTCAGGCTTGCAGCATCATTGCGTAGATTATAGTATGTGTTCTGCAACATTTATCATAATCACGAGCTTCCTTTTTACCCCTACGCTCACGCGCTTTGATAACCACATTACTGTGTATTTATTAAAAAACAGATTTGCTATACTTTGCCTCCACATGCATCGTTATTCAAATGTTTTGTCCAGTGCTGATAACAATTAAGGTTTGTCCCTTCATAGCAGTATTTTGTTTCCCTAAAGACTCAGAAAGAATTGGTTCAACTGTAAAACAAAAAACAAACAAAAATGTTGCCCTTCACATCACTAGGATACAGTATGCTTCTTTAATTTAACTAAATCAAATGTTATATCCTTTTCAAAGCTTGAAAGGGCCAAATACTCATCAAATACTGAGTTCTGATTAATTCGTATCTGAACGTCTTAGAAACATTACTTTACCTTCTGATCTAATGTAACATGTTTGCTTTCTTTCCCTTTCGATCTTTATTTATTTGCTTGCATATATGCACAAGTGGATGGATAGATGGATAGATAGATGGATAGATAGATGGATAGATGGATAGATAGATGGATAGATAGATGGATAGATGGATAGATAGATAGATGGATAGATAGATGGATATATAGATAGATGGATGTATGGATGGATGGATGGATGGATGGATGGATGGATGGATGGATGACAAAAAGAAATGTGGATGAACTGACTGCTGCTTCGTGTGTTAAGCTCCACTATACTGCTTGCAGTTCACTGTGTACAGTGAACTGCATGCACTTCCAAGACTGTCTCAGCATGACTACGCCTCCTCCTATGGAGAAGATTTTATCACCATCTCCCTGCTGTGTTGTTCATGCAGAGATGTAGGCCAGTTTAAGTCTGATCTAATCTTTCACTCTTTAACTCTTTAATTATTGACAGTGGTTCAGAGACAATCCGCAGCCCTGATGTGTTTTTGGTGGATGAGTACAGAAACACAGAGCTGCCACAATGAGAAAAAAGTCTTGTAATACTAGAACAGGAAATCTTCTAGTTACAACCAGATGGCATATGCCATCCGAATGAGAGAAGTAGTGCTTGCTTGCTTGTGACAGTGAGGGAACTAAGGGAATTGTCATAACAAAATACTGTTATTGTGAATCTTTAGAAATTGGGATTATGGCAGAGAATTCACACTCTAATAGCGCAGAATGTAAACAAAATAACTATAAAGCGCCCTCATGTAAATTAGAGTGTCATAAAAATAATGTTCTCTAATTTTCAATTTGATGTTTTCACAGCCCCAAATCACAAGTTTATACTACGGGGCTTTACAGCATTCGTCACCCTCATTCAGGACAGACTGGCATGCAATAGTCTTAATCAAATACACAGAAGTAGCAGTTGTAGAATTACAGGAACCAAGTAACAAGCAAATAACTAAGAACTGCAAAGTAACAAAGCAAGATTGTTTTTCATTATAACAAGATATTTAAATTTGGATTGTTTGTCATAGCAAAGTACTTGATGTTGTAATGAGAGTAAGAATCTTCATTATAATAAAAAAAAAAAACATACACAAATACATGTATTAGTAAGTTATTATGTGTTTCACAACAACCGGTTTAATGATTAGGTTTACAGTGTAAAGTGACAAGCAGTTGGTTGTTTTCACAGATACATTTACTCTTGTTACCTTTTGCTCCCAGATATGGAAGAGCTTGCTCCAGGCATTCATAAATAGTTCCAGCATCACTACTAATGAAAGCACTTGATATGCAGTGCTGAAAGTAAGAATGCCAATTCAAAAAACTGCGTGCAAACAGAAAGCCTAATGAGTTGGGTTTTGATCTGCCGTAGGAGCTGCAGGTCCGAGACCAAAGCCAAATATTCAGCATTTGTTTGTGTTGCCTTTCAGATCAAATTGATGAGATATGCGGTGTGCGCTCAGTACCACACATGTCTGCACTCCTTCGCAGGAATACTACTCGTCCTTAGGCTAACTCTGGCTTCAAAGATGTGTATTTTTGGCAAACATGACTCATTTCCTCCTGTCAACACGGGGGCATACATTTGAACAGGCATGTTGTTTGAGGCAGAAATACTTTTATGTGCTGTAAGAATGAAAAAGTAATCTTGGCCTTATCGTACAGAGAAAAAACAATTAGAGTTATTGTTATTGTTCAGTACAGTTGAAACATACTGATTACGTTATGTTTTCTATTACGTTACAATTCACAGCATTATAGCAAGTGAATTGTTCATGTTCATGGTTTAAAAATGGTTTAAAAAAAACTAGTCTCAGGATGTCAAAACGTGTCTGCAAACCATCAGCTTAACCTTTGAGCAGCGTCTCATGAGAGCTATTTGTGTTTGCATGGAGTTCAACTTTACATCCGTCTTAGATGTTATTAAAAGCCTCACCACAGGCCCAATCAATGGAGACAGTCCTGCTGCGCATTGTGCCCCTGTTGAGGATAATATATGGTGTGTATGGAGAGCTGAGTAATCAATCAGTACAGTCGGCTCTCCAGATGCTAAACACGTACAAAATTGTCGATGAAAAGGAACGTAGCAGTAATATGCTTTCCATGACGCTGTCAACAATTTACCAATAATTAATTTAGCAATCGATCAAGCCCACATACAGAACTAATCAGAACCAGATATATTTGTCTGAAGATAACATTGAATTGATCGTTGAGTATAGTGAAGCACTTCCACAAACAATTTAAATTTCAGCATTCATCTTCCAGTGCCCTGAAAAACAACCACATCAGGAGCAGTAACTTGCCGACGGACATTTCAGATAATCAGAGTTCATGTCAGTCTAAATGAAAATATCACAGTCTCTCCCTAGAGCACCACAACTAGGCTCAGCTAAATGCTCTAAAATGGCTTATTCATGCAAAACAATGCATGCATCCAGTCATTGAGCATCCCTTTAAGTCAAGTTAAGTCAATTTTAGTTTAAAAATCACACTTCCCAGATTTGCCTCAAGGGGCTTTATTATCTGTACAACAAATGACACCCTTAATCCTTGGAATCTCAATTTGGAAAATGAAAAATTACACAAAAGAGCCATCCACTGAAATGTGTTGCTCATGTGTTAAGTAATGAATTATTGATCACTCTCCAAGCTTGCTGCCTATATGCAGCAGCCGGTGCACTGGAGATGAGTGGGTGAGAGTCTCTCCAAGTTATGACAGGTCTTAAATAATAGTTTTAGGATCAAATCAATAAATAGCATATCTAATTTTCCAAACCACCTATTTCATATTCCAAAAGGAACTTTTGTTGCTGATGTTACGTTCGGGCAATATATGCAAATTTTAAGCTGATTTGCCTTTTGCTATGAATTGAACAAACTGCAATGCTCACTTGCACATCAGTACGCTCACTGATTATTGAAACAGTTGATCCTAAGCTTCTAACATGCGAGCAAATACAAACACACACATTCACACATTTACACAACAAGACTCTGTCTTCACACACACACTCTGATGCAACTCTGGAGGACCCTCTCTATATTTGTACCACTTCACAACTGTTATCCAAACAATAACACAAAGTTTTAAATGGAAGCTAGTTTTAATGTTTTCACTTTTGATCCACTGAGTTGCATTCAGAAAGTGCTAAAAAGTTGAACGTTTTTTCGGGGAAAATCAAAATCATGTAATTGCCAAGGAAGGCCATTAAAACTGCACAGGCTAAAAGGAAAAGCAGGTGCTAAGTAAATGACCAAGAGAGTGTTACTATATTCGTATGGAATTTGGGACACTGCAAAGCAATAGCAATAGCAGCCTCTAGTGGATCACAAGGTCTGGGTGGGTTGAAACGTCTGTGATGGGGAGAAGAGTGAGTGAGTAAGTGAGATATGGAAAAGCGAAGGAGAGAGAGTATGGGGGTGTTCAGACAGCAATTTTATTGTGAAGTCTGCAGATACTGTAAAAGCGTGGGCGTGTGCCCGCAGAGCTCAGAAAGTTGTTCAACGCAGAAGTGTGACTGCTAGCAAAAGGAGTGTGTGTGCGTGTGTGTGTGTGTGTGTGTGTGTGGGCTCGAGGTAGGGGTATTCAGCTCGTCTTGTTGTGTGTCTGAATAAAATTTGAATGTACTTGATTCACATTAACACTCATCTAAAAGAAGATGTCGTTGCATGTTGGTAGGAAAGCACGGTTCTGTAGTTGCTCTGTATCGCAGAGAAGCAGCACAGTCGACGCCCACCGAAGATCAGAACATAACTACCAAGTTTCATATGTGGCAGCCTGGATATATAACTTTTTATGAAATCTTCTCAGCAGATGCAGTGTTAACTGCTGTCCATGACTTTTGCACATGCACATGTTAGAAGTTTTATGAGGAATCCGAGTGAATGTGTTAGTGTACTGTACGTCACGTCTGTGTGTGTGTTTGATCATTATTCCTCTGCAGCAGAGACAGCGGAGCGTTGAATGATCTGATCTACAGAGACTGCCAGCTGCGGTGCAGTGTGGAGGGATGAACGATGCACTGAGATTTTACTTCTATCAGATGTCGGCTCCTTTTTTCATCTTTTATTTAATCTTTCTCCAGACAGGTGGAAGTCAGAGAAGGAGACAAAAAGACAGGTGTAAGGCAAGGCAAGCAAAGGCATTTGTATGAATATGGCATGGTTCCATACAAGTAAACTCAACATTCTTTATATTAAAACTCATGCAGCAACATCCTCAGAAGATAATTAAAATACAAGAAAATGCAACAATAACAAAAATACAATTAAAAAAACAACCACCTACACAAAGTTTACCCTGCAGACATAGACATGCACATATAAACAAACACACACACACACACACATATATATATATATATATATATACGTAGATATATATATCTACGTATAGATACATATACGTATAAATATGTAGAAATCACCTGCTTCTGAACATGGCCAAGACCAGAGAGATGGTGGTCGACTTCAGGAGGAAGACGACGACTCCACAACTGCTGAGAGTTCTGGGAGAGGATGTGGACACAGTTCCTGGGTGTCTCTATCGACAACAGACTGAACTGGAAGACCAACATCAACGCTGTGTACAAGAAGGGGATGAGTCGACTCTTTTTCTTGAGGAAACTTCGATCCGTCAATGTATGCAGCAAGATGTTGGAGATGTTCTACCAGTCTGTTGTTGCCAGTGCACTGTTCTTCTAGTAGTCTGCTGGGGGAGCAGCATTGGAGCCGGAGACACCAACAGACTTAACAAACTGGTTAAGAAGGCCGGTTCCATCATTGGCTGCAAACTGGAAAAGTCTGGAGAAGGTGGTGGCAATAACACTTTACAATAAATCACCTCTGGCCAAATCAACCACTCAACTATAGTACCGTTGTTTGTTGTTGGCTACATCTTTGCACTACTGTTTCGTTTTGTTAGTTAATTTAATTTAATATTATTATTATTATATTCTATTTCTTGTATATATTGTGCTTTTTTCTTATTTTCTAATTATTTTATTCTATTTGTTTTTATATATATTGTTCTTACCTTGTATCTACAAATTCTGCTGCTGTAGCGAAAAAAGTTCCCCTTGCAGGATTAATTAAGTATCTATCTATATATCTATCTATATATCTATCTATCTATCTATCTATCTATCTATCTATCTATCTATACAGTATAACCATACGTCTTAAAAAATCAAAGCAAAGCCATTCATAACACAAGCACAGAAAAAGAAGTCACATGATTAGAGTCATTTGGTTATATTCAAACTTGGCAAAACAAATATTTTGTCAGAAAAAATGTATGTAATTTTTCTCTGATCAAATCACAAGATCACAGATTTATGATGGGGTTTGTAATTTCACTTTTATTTGGATATACAATTACCATTTGTCATTTTAAAATGAAGAACTGAGGATGACCTGATGACAAGATAAACGGATAGAATGACAAGGGGCTAAATTCATCAATATCTGGGCCACTTAATCGGACACTACCAAAGATGATCACAATATCAATATTTGTGAAATGAGGTTAACGGACAATGACACCCACTAAACTGGCATTAGTAGAAGAAGAAAGTCACACACACACACACACACACACACACACACACACACACACACACATACACACACACACACACACACGCACACACACATTCACACACACACACATTCACACACACTTAAGCACACGTACAATTAATCAAATACAGGCGAGGGTTTCAAGATACTCTCAGACGCCAGTAAATCTCCTGTCCTCTTGTCGATGCTAGGTGACAGGGTAAAACCCTCATTATGCACCTCATAGCGAGGAAGAGTCATGAGTTATCACTCTGCAATGAGCAGACTGTCCATGAATGTCACTTAGGGTTAACATGGCAGTGAAGGACACCGAGAAGACAGAGAGTGGGTTGTTGTTAATGTCTCGGGTGTGAGCTGTGAGTTTTAATTAGAGGTCAGGTAAAAAAAACTGATACTGATTTATAACCTTATAAGATAAATTAGTTAAGTTAAATATTGTAAATATTATAAAGTTTCTTCTGATTTAAGCAAATAGGAACTAAAAAGCTATTGTTGAAGTTAATAGACACACATAACTTATTACTGTTGGAAAACGGATATTAATTTACATATAAAATTAACATTTATTTAGCCTCATATAGCACTCTTAATAAAACAATAAGAAAACAAGCATGTTTAAAAAGCACGGACTATTCACCCCAACCCTCACAAAATAGATACGAGGATGCAAACAATGCAGATACTTTAATTTTCAAAATTATCCTCATGTAATAAATGTTGGTTTAATACATACATTGAACAAAAACAATACCTGTAATCTGTGTATCACTTACATGCTGCTAAAGGTGTCCAGAAAAACGTGTTTGGCTCACTGATTTATAACTTTGGAATTTAACTACATTCCCTTACTTCCTGGTTTGTCTCTCTTACCCTGATGGGAATAACTGTGCCGGTGTTCATTGTGTTTTAAAACACCTATATTTAAAGAAAAAAATGAGCTGAACAGTAGCTAATGCTACTAACAATTAGCTAAGAATGCTAACGACCAGAACGGAGTGAGTTCAACTTTTTTTGTCAGTTTATGATAGACGAACTGGAACAGGTGAGACATCTGGAAATGAAAAACCAACTACCAAAAGAAATGACCAATGCCAACAGAAATAGAGCATTTGATAAGGTTAGTCGTTATGCAGTAAAATGTGTTTGTATAATGCCTAAAATCTAAATATATATAATTGTATGTGCTTGCATGGTAGCTACATACCTTTGCTAGCAGGTCAGCTGCTAACTCTTGCTTAGCTAATTAGCAGAGTTACTGTTTCTTCTAATGATTTCTTTAAAAAGAAATACAGATGTGTTCTTTTCACGAAACCAAACGAACATGTTTAGCTTTTTAGCTACATATGGCATCTTCTTGTTAAATGTAAGTACAATGTGAACTAAAATTATGAAGTTTTATGAGCAACTTTATGGCCTATTTTTCTATAATGCTACGTTACACTTTTTATTTCACAATAACATATTTACGTTGTTCATGTGTGTATAGAACAGCAGTTCATGAAATGGGGTACATGTCTGAGGTGAGGAAAACGAGACTAACATTTAATTTGTGCAAAGGAGAAATAACAAAAAAATATATATTTAAAAATGTTTACAACATATTTAAATATATCATCACAGTAAAATGTGCATTGTTTTCAGGTTGTAGCACAACCACAGACAGTACACATTTAGAACAGAAAAACTGATCACATTGCAAGGCAGTATGCACATGTCTGCATTTTAATGTTTTAGATGTAACAGCTGTTAGAGCATAGAACAACAGAAGTAATTTTGTCTTTAAAGTTTGGATTTCTACTGTTAATGCTGTTATCTCACTTTAACTGGATTTGGCTCATTTGCATTAGATGCACAGTTGGGAATCCCTTAGGGATACAGCAGTTTTCAACATCTTTTGAAAACAGAGGAAAGGATGCCTGAGGAGAGATGGAAAGATAAAGACAAAGGCAGTTACACAAGCATACATTAATACTCATGCAGACACACAGAATATACACACACTTATCACAGTCTGTCAGATTCTGCTTAGCATTAACTTTAACGGACACCATTGGCACAAACATAAAAAGAACAAATCTCTGAAGAAAATCCAATATGTTTTATTTCCGGTATGTTCAAAACCTCTGTCAGGATACAACACAGGCTAAAATAAACAACACGATATCACTAATTATACCACCTCATGTACTGCAATTATTATTGCAATTACATGACAGTTCTGGAGACTATGAAGTTTGGTATCAGTAGAAAGCTTCTTGTTTTTTATTTTCCCTTTTCATTTTGAGTTATATGCATATAACAGGAACTAGTTATACTAGTTCTCCCATATGTTACGTTAAATTTGTGATTTTCTTCTCAACAGACAACACCTTGCATAAAAGTAACTCTTATCGCAGCCAGAGGCAAATGTTAATAAGCTTGAAAGTGCTATATGACACAACTATATTACATTAAGGTTAAACACTTAGGTAAATGTTAGGGATGTCACAGTGATGGTTTAGATAATAATTGCTTTACATTTACAGTATTTGGCAGAGGCTGTTGTCAAATGCAACTTACAATTTGTTTTACTTTTACACAGTTTCCAGCGTCTTGCCCTGCAAGCGTCAAGGCTACTTCAACAGGGGGAGATTGGGATTGAGCCACCAAATATACAATTAACGGCCACCATTGCTGAACATAGTGTATATGTCCAACATATGTCCAAGCTTATTAACACACAGACAATGTCATGTGTGATGTCAGTGCAGTGATAACCAACATGTCATGTGAAAATTCAACACTGGTCATGATGTCCCGCTGTTGTTGTTCTTCATTCATGCGATCCTTCAATCTGTTATTTATGCTGTTTAACTATATCATATATAATTAAAATAATAAAATAATAAAATGATGAGTGTTGACATTATTTACCGCAAAGGCCTGGTACAATAAATATGTCTTATGTGGTATTTAATTGGAGTGGTTTAGAGATGAAATGTAGATATGTGTAGTCCATACACACAAAGTGCAAAGAGGCTGTGAAGACAAATAGATAATTCATGTCATTTTCACCTTCACGTTCTACAGCTTTCCTGTACACTTAACATTCACCAGTGTCCCTGCTTCACTAGTGTTTAATGTTGTATTTCCACAAAGGTATAGAAACACTTTGCATCAATGCACAAAGTGTTTCCAAGGCCTTGTAGGCCTGAATAATGTATTAATGCACTAGTGCAGAAGGGATTCGTAGTAGCGTGTGTATTTATAATACATAATACCCTGTTCAGAGAATAAACAGGCAGTTGATGCTGGTTTTCCCAGCAGAATCATGACTAGCAAACCCACATTTAAGTGGATTTTCTCCACTTTGGACCCAAAGACAGTATTGGATTGTGTATTCTCTATTATCGTGCATGTTTAATAACAATTTAGATTTAAGGCTTTCTTAATAGTTTGGTTTTATGAAAGTTTCATAGTTTTCTAAATCTAGTTGCTGGCTGCAACTGAAATGCATTTCCAGTTTTTTTTGTGAGATCTTCAGGAAAAGGTCTGTGCCTTTTTAACCAGAAGATTTATCACAGAACACAAACACATAACTTAAAAGTCCCCAGTTTGGCAATAGATACGAATACATATTCCATTGCCATAATTATTTAATGGCCTCCGTGCTGGATAGGATTTTCCGCATCTTTCCGCTTTCAGTAATCTTCCCTTAGACCACAGCTAATCCAATGGTGTTAAAGACGAGAAATTTCTTGTCACTGTTCTTTATAAGGGTCAAAAAAGCATTCTGGCTTAACAGTTAGCATTGCACTTTAGCAGTCACGCTAATCCCCCAGCCTCTACCTTTTCCGCAAAGCTGCTTCTGCTCCCATTTGGCTGATTTCATTCTTTTCCCCCCATCTCTAAATGTCCATGCTAGCATTAAGGAACCATCTGTGGCTGCGTTTCATTGGCCACTGGCTCAAGGCTCTGGTTTTTAAATAGATGTAATGGAAGGGTTAGCCCCAAATGGAGCATGGCCAGGATTTGGTGCATGTGTTTAAAGCATGAATGTTGTTGAGTGTATTAGAGGATTCAGATTTTCAAATGGATACACACTAAAAAGCAGGAAACAGTGTAGTGGACAGTCTACTAAGAGCATGTGATGCAAAGTGAGTTAGCATGCCTTCACTCCGGACTCTTATCCTGACCACCTACACCTCTTTTACTTCCACAACATTTCTATAAATACGTCAACACTGATATTCCTACTGTCAGGGGAAAAACCCAGCTCAATCCATATCATGCTTTGATTGTATACCCCACAGTATTTTTTTTTGTTGCATTCTGTTACTTTCTGATATAGAGGTAAGGTAGCTGCAAACAAACTTACAGAACTGGAGTTACATCCAGATAACTTCACCTTGACCAAGTATTTCACCTCGTCTCATTACTGAATAAGAGACTACTGCTATGCAGTCTTTTAATAACTGTGATCGAGAGTGGTAATCTTGGCAGGCAGACATTTTGCTGTGGATATGGATTTGCTAGATATGCGTTCCTGAAAACAATCTCCATCAGCGTCAGAAACTTATCGGAACAAGAAGGCCATGCTGACCAGTTACAGTGCTCGTAGCCACTGTAGCCCAAAGTCCACGTGTAGAGAGTGGCTTGTCAGCTACGTCATGGCAGTGGTGGTTAAATGTGTAGGTTCATAACTATCCCGTTAATTTGATTGGAGCCAGTCCAGCAGCACACTGGGGGTGACAACATACGGGGCTCAGGCAAAAAAAGACCAGGGTGATCCAGAAAAACGTTGAACCAGAGGTTTAACGTTTGCCGCAGGGCTACTTCTATTGGCAGGGCGCTGGTATTTCTGCAGTTTACCTTGCAATTGATGCAAAGAAAGATAAAATACTTCCTGCCATGATAGCTTTCCAGAGTTGTAAAATCCTGTCTCAGAGTATTATAAACTGTTTTATGGTGTTTTGATGTCCCATGAGCCTTTAAACACATTAATCTGTCAGCGCAACCGGACTTAATGGATTGTATTTCATAGTCTCATCGGTACCATAAACAACACACCTTCACACACGCAGCCCCCTGCTGTTGTTTCTTTTCCGCTTGAGGATTTTCCTCAGGACAGAAGGATACTCACTAATGCTTATAACAGCAATTGTAAAAGCTTTTATGAACCGAGAACTGAGTGGTGTGAATGTTAGTGTTTGTGTGTACACTATGAGGGATGATGTGGGAGAGGAAGAAGTCAAGGACAGAGAGAAGAGAGAATGAAATTGAGGTCAAAACTCAATAACAACATAAAATAACATAACTCTGCAGTTTTATGAGCTTTACATGTGCTGGTTAACCTCTATCTAGCTCTTTCTTTCCAACACTGTGAGAATGTGCATGTGCATGCATGTGGCACTGTGAGTTTCTGGACCTTTGTTCACCTGTAATGTGTGTAGACTTTACATGTATGCCAGTGCATGTCTGTATGTGTAAGTGTGTGTGTTTCAGTGTCTGTCTGGACTTGAGTCACAGAACATTTGACCAGACATATGATGACGTGATTCGTCTGCTGATGAGAATTGAAAGAGAGACACAAGCTTGAGAATCGTAAAGAGAAATAAACCACTTTGGTTTGGGCTGAGTGAGAGGCGGTGCATTTTTCTGACATTTCTTCTGGTGACATTTCCAGTCTGAACGAGAGAAAAGAGAATACAGGGAGAAAGAAATGTAAAAAAAAAACAATGCAGCAGTTTGGTTCCTCGTCTCATGTAAGTTGGTCTTTCATTTGCTTGGTTTTCACAGAGGAAATAATTGGTGTGACCTCTGGGAGTCCAACACAGATCAATTATCTGTGTTTTTGTGTCAGAGCCGTCTTGTTACAACCTGACTGAAGCAAAGGTCAGAGAAGCAGCAGATTGGGCAGGTACAACCCACTTGATGGTGTATGTATAGGCTAGTTGGTGTGTCTGAGCAGTAGGTGAAAGTAAAAAGGGTTACAATATGATAAATAGTTTGGGGTCTCAGAATTGGATAATAGCACGGTCTCTGTAAGAGCAACAACTCTTTGGTTTCATTTCAATAAGAAATATGCCGATTGTGGCCGCATGGAATGTGATTAACAGATGTACAGATACTGCTGAAAGATGAATTGTGCAATACGTTGCTGTAAAAAATAGAACATGGAGTTAGAAGAGACATCTCAGCACAAGCAAAATGGTCTACATTAACGATGGTGTGGCATTTGCATTTATATGTTGGCTGAAATGAAATTGGTTTGGTGTAATAAAAAAATATTTTTCAACTGATCTGCTGTCTATTTCCATTTGTCTTGATCCAAAAAGGGAATGTGGATGCTCTAGAGAGGCAGAGAGTGATTAATTTCATTCTAAATTGGTATGGGATAAAGAATACAAATCACAATTCCTACTATACTGTATCATCACCATTATATTTAAAGTAAATAGAGTAAATCTGATAAGGAAACACGACACCGGGTGTAAAATCATTGATACAGGGTTTAATTCTCATGAGAAGGAGACAGCATTGAAGTCACATACACGTCATGGTTCCAAGGCCGCTCTCTGAACAATAATGAAAGCGCTGCTTAAATACCCAAAATGACACACATGTAATGGGCGTGTTTGAACATATCATTTTTATATTATCAACTGCATATCTTCAGCCGTCTGGTTCGTATTCTTCATGCCTACGCACAACCTGATTTACAGCTTATCAATAGGAAACAAGATGTTCTTCTCTAGATCATATCCCAGCAGGCCTTCAAACACCCCATCGTAAAGCAAAACACAGACTTCGAGGCGCAAGCTTCTAAGTCAAGAAGGTCACCCTCTCATCAGCCGTCTGTGTTTATAACTTAGAAAGAAGAACATAAAGATTTTTCTCTCAAAATCCTACACAGGTTATTTTAAAGATGGCAATGATTCCCAGAGCACTTTAGCCTGATTGCACCAAGATAAAATTCCTGCCATATAATGCAGTTCTGATTGCTAAAACCCGCGGCATGGTTTGGTCTGAGGCAGTAACATCCGCTGGGCATCATCAGCCATCGACTTCTCAGTGTCCGATAAACTCCCCTGTGTCCCTGTCACTGGCTTCATGTCTCATTTGTCGGCATTCACCGAAGGGACCAGGGTCAGCCATTTTATCAACTGTGGACTTTGGAAATCGGCAAGTCTATAACTAATGTTTAATATAATACTGTATTTCATGTGTTTGCTGTTAAACCTGTCCTACATGTGACTGGCTGAATCTGAACAGTAGATTTAAACAGCGCAGTTTGAACAGCTCTGATTGTTGGCACAGAAGGTTAGATAGCTACAAAGCCACAGCACTCATCCCCTGAATGTTCGCAGAGATTTCTTTTCAATGCTCTCCATGCTGGTTTCACTTGTCCTTGTTTAGTCATCATTGTTTTTTTGTGTGTGCAGGAAACTGCATGCAGCAGTTTTTTTCAGGATGCCAAGAACAGACTTGTGTTACTAGATTGGAAGGATGTTTTTTTGCCACGCTAGCAGCATGGTCCTGTGGATGGCTATATCCGTTGTGTGTGTCGGCGGTTCAGTTATTCCAGCACTTTGGTCGATGGATTGCCATGACATTTGGTGCAGACGTTCATGTCCCACTCAGGATGAACTGTAATCTGTTTGGTGATGCCTTAACATTTCTTCTCGCACCATCACACAGGCCAATGCTAATTTGTACAATAACTTGGTTTCTGTCCAATAAGTGCAAAACTAATGAATGTCAACATGCTAACACGATAAAGTAAGAAGGTAAACAAGGTAAACATCACCTGCTAAACATCAGCACATTAGCATTTAAGTCAAAGCAATGTGCCGACTCACAGGTCTGCTGAAGTGGCTATTGATTGTGTAAAATAAATACATTCTGTAGAACTTGGAGAAAAAAATGAAACAATATAATTACATAAATATAGTCAAATATCAATTGTTCATTTATTTGTAATAAACTGCATAACGCAACTGTCAGTATGCATTGTGATAATAGCATTCATTTTGTATCATCGGCCTGAAAGCTTTTAATCAGGATTTACAAAAATGTAAAAAAGAGATTGTTGTGGTGACAGCTTTTTTCATTTGATTTATTTTTCCCCTCTAGATCTTTTACGTGAGAGTCAGAAGCTACAGAGGCAATTAGTCAAAAATAAAGACAGTTTGCTATATTAGTGGAGGTTACTTTAGGTGATGTGAACAGGCAACAAAATTACTTACTATTCTTTTGGGGATATTCTAAGTTAGCACAAGACATGATCAAAATACATTTTGACAACCTTTGCAAAGTCCCTATTCCAACATTAGACGGGATCGTTTTAGTCTCTATTGAGTGATACTACACTCACAAGGAGAACACACTCTACACAATCCTGGGTATTTTCTGCCTCCCACTATTGAATGTGGATCCCTCAACCAAAATAGACTTGTTTACCATATTTTACAAGTGCAGCACTCAAGGTGATAATTAGTAAATCCATTTTTTTTTAATTCGTTTGTATCACGATTGAGAGGTGTTGACAGAAATCTTAAATGCAATATATAGTGTGATTTGTACCTTACACACGATGGGAAATTGTATAATGTGCTCATTATAGGCAGTGAGTGCTTATCATATCCATTGAGAAATACTTTAATAAGATAATTTTTCTAAAAGACTTTTGTTAGTGAGTGGAGATGATGACTTTGTACTTGCACGTATAATAAATAGTGTTGCATTCCATAACCTTTATACAATTACCATTGGCGGCTTCCTCCATAACAAAAACAAATCAAAGGTGGTTTCATTCCCACTTGCTAAGTTGGCCTGAGCGTGTTGATTACTTGACCATGTCCTCTCCACATTGCAGGAAGCTCTAAATTTGAAATCCAATTACCCACCGAGCAAAAAAAGCCTTGCAACTGACACCAGCTGACAGCATATTCAGATGGTAACATTTAGCAGAGGCGGACAGGTGCATCCGTGTGTGTGTTCGTGTGTGTGTGTGTGTGTGTGTGTGTGTGTGTATGTTTGACTTGTAAATTGGCAGTGCTCTCTTTCTGTTGACTTTTATTAAGCATTCAGCAGTGTCTGCATTAAATTGAGTGATCTGACAGGAGGACAGGTGTTCGGCAGGGATAGATGCTCAAAAATTAGAAATGGAGGCTTGTGCCATTGTTTATGTTCCGAGCATTCCCATTGAGAGCTGCTCTGCAAGCTTTTGTTTAATCAAAGTGATTGTATTCCAGAGAAAACAATGTATTATTAACTGTCTGTCAGGTGTAGCTGGAAGGTCTTAAGGTATGTTGAATTTTCTAGTCTATTGCCAACAGAAAGACAAAAAGACAAATTTGAAGAAAATGCTCCAACATGTGTTGTGTTGTGTTGAAGTGATTTATTTATTCATATCTAGTTTGGTAGTAGATTTGTTTTAAAGAGACATTTTAGGAGCCATTTAGTGTATGATAGCTGTATTCATGAAGAATAAAATCATTATATGATTTTACACATTGCTGATACAGCACATAGAAAATAGACAAAACTTAACAATGAATCAGTGAATTTAGAAAATTACCAAAGATTAATTAATAATGTAAAGAACTGTGAGTTGCAGTCAGTTCCGACTTACTAAATCAGAGTTAAAAGCTTTATTAAGAGGGTTTTTAAGTGGTTAAGACATCTAGAGGTATGTAAACCAGCACCGTTTTTGGGAATACATTTTTGGCAAATTCCCTTCCCTTCTTTGTCTTCTAGTGTCTGACAAAAGATCTCCAACTTGTTGACAAAAGGTATGATGTAAATTATGGAGACCTTTTTGTTTTTCTTCAGGAGTCAAAGCTTATGACACGAAGCTCTGAACTATAACATGACCCTTCAACTTTTGTTTCTTTGGTTAATGAGCTGCCAAGCCTTCTTTTACACAGCATGCAATTAATCAATGTTGTCAGGGATGTTGATGAGCAGGTGCAGACATCACACATAAACAGGACTATTTCCTTAATTAGTCCAGGCCACAGTCATACCAGTGTTCATGGAACAGAGTGAAAGGTCCTTTCCTTTCTGTGAAATGTCACTACTAATTCTGACATGCAGGTTTAACCGGAAATCTCCTGATCGTTTCCTGATTGTGTGAAACTTTATGTTCTTCTCCGAAGAGAAAGCAAGGGCATGAAACGGCTTTGATTATGTGAGTGTGTGTGTGTTGTGTGTGTGTGTGAGAGAGAGACCATCTGTTTATCAGCTGGACCATCACATGACTTACTGCTCTGCCACAGTCATTCTCTGCCCTTCATTCCAATCCATTCATGAATTGCAAACAAATGCATATTTACTTCATGCACCGATGTGGAATATAAATACATGCTGGGCTGCTGTGGCAATTAAGCTAAATGAGCTGAAATGTAAATTAATGTTTTTTTTTAATATATGTGGTTATGTGGTGTAATAGACGCCACTATCTTGTAAAGCAAATGCTGTGTGAAAGCTCAAATAGATGCCTATTAAGGTGTTTGATTACATGTGATTACACTGTCTCTCTCTCATGTGTGCTTTGCACATAACACCCTCACAAAACTCAGCTCCCCTACTAATTAAGCAGGTAATCCTCCCCTCATATTCCATCCTCACACCGCACAGATGCTGCTGAAAGACATGCTTAGAGAGGGGGAGAGTAGAGAGCTGCTTTGATTCAAATGCACATGAGCTGGGCTTATCTGCAGGGTTCATGTTGCAGCAGACATGATCAGAATACATGTCGAGGTTTCTGCCATGCATTGTGGGTTCAAGTCTGGATCTTGAGGGCTTTTTATATTTATTTATATATTTTTTATATCTTCTTTAGCGCCTTTCAGCTACTCCTCTGCATTGTGTAAGACAGCAGAAAAATGTCAGAAAAATGAATGCAAATGCTGAGTCACAAAGCTTGAACTTTACAGTGAACAGTAGCTGAGCGGAGTCACTTCGTTAGCAGTCCAGTTTTCAAATTTTTGCTCAAAGCACTTAAAGGGAAGTCTGATGGAAGAGGGATCAATAAACAAGCTCTCAACCGGCTTTGGAGAAAAGTGGTTACTGTAGTTTGAAGAAATTGATTGAGAGTGAAAAAGAGAGAGTAAGCGCTGGAATATATCCATATTGCACTACTCGCACTAGCAGCCTTTCAACCCACTAATGATTATTTCACTGCTGAGCTAAGTTAGGATTATTACATTTGAGTTCAAACCGACCAAAAGATACAAAAACTGTGACACATATTATTTTGCAATCGTGTTACTAATAAGAATTCCGAACGGGGTTATTCTCACTTCCAGTGAGTGTGCATGGGAGAAAGAGCGTGTGTGTGTGTGTGTGCACACCTTTGTAGTACATCAAGGTAAATGTCGACCTTTTAAGAAATACTTGTATTTTCTCCCTGGACTTCACCTCCCAGGGATGGGAGCGATCAAATGTGACAGGTGGAAGAAGCTCTATAATAAAGCAATAAACCTGTGGTCCTCCTGCTGCATTAGCTAGACTGAGCCTTGTTTGATGTCTCGCCACATGTCATATGCTTTCCTGTCTTTTTCAGTCTACAGACAATGGCATGTGTTGTGTGTTCTATATCAGGACTTTGTGTTAGTCTGTTCCAAACTGAATCTAGATTGACATGATAAAAGAGGTAGCAGCAAGAACAAGAGCAAAGTGTCTGGCCTAGTTAGGCCACACCGTGAGCTGTCCATGGTCCTGAATCCATTTCCTATATCCCCGTCTTTTTCTCGCTTTCAGTTCACCTCAGTCTGTGCTTTATTGGCATGAGAAAAAAGACTTTGCACAGCACTAAAGCAGAGGGTGACAAAATGAATTACATTCCCTGCAAAGAAATATCATTCTGATAAGAACAGATGGGCAGATGTGTTGTTTTGTATTCAGTATGTTTGCCTGTTTCCTTTAATGTGAGACAAATAAATCAACAGATCTTGTCGAATAAAAATTGGACCAAATGCATTTGTTTTCCCTCTCTGTCAGTTCCCTTCACTCCATATATGCCTCATTGGCGTTACAGGAAACAAGTTTAAGGCTACCATGGCAATGCACCCATGGTGTTGAAAGTGAGCTAAAATATACTAGATGCTATTCTCTTTTAGAGATTATCATTTAGTTTAAGATTTTTGGTTATACCCACTCAACTGTAAATCCTGATTAATTTTTTCTGAACATTTTTCAATGCATGTTGTCCAGTTTTACATATCTTCATGTCTTTTCCCGATCGTCCTAAGCAGCTATTCTGCTCGATACTCTATTAGCGGACTCTTGAAACACGCTGCTGATGTGTAATCTATCACAGCGAAGCTGTCAAGGCTGCAAAAGTCGCATTATCATTACCAGTTGTGGTAATGCAATTTATGTTCACATTCATAATGATAATGCAACTTGGACCAAAATTAAAGGGGTGCTCCACTGATTTTACACATGAAGGTCAGTTTATTTGTTATTGAGTACTACTCAGCTTGCGGGAAAAGCTCTAAAATAACCTCTGTCTCTGGATGAGTGTCAACACGTATGAGAAAATAACCCTGATAATGTCACCAGGGTATTCACAGCTTGAGCTTGGAGGGAAAAATAAAGATTACAGGAAGCCTTTGTTACAAACTGTGGAGTTTGGGTGTGGGGTCTGAAAGGTCAGAAACCCAGCGGGGAGGGTCGAACGAGATAATGTTATTGAGTTGCATTATGGGAAACGCAAGATCTATTTTTTTTTGGAGTTTGACTTACAAAGGACTATAAACCAGTCTATCTAAGCCTCTGCTGCATCAATTTGCTCACAAGCATGGTTTACACAACGGGAATGAATGGAAGCCAATGGCTGCCTGAAAAAGTATACAAACACATTTCTAAAACAAAATATGGTTTGAAGAATGGTTCAGTACAAATAAAAACGCAAAAATAACAAAGTCAATTAATTGAAATCGTGTCCCTACAAGTGGATACAAATAACTACTTATGAATGATTGGTAACCTAAATACACTGAAGCCTTTCACTTGTGATTTGCCATCTCTCTCCCTCTCTCCCTCTCTCCCTCTCTCCATCTCTCCCTCTCTCCATCTCTCTCTCTCTCTCTCTCTCTCTCTCTCTCTTTCTCTCTCTCTCTCTCTCTCTCTCTGGAGTTTGTTGGTTGGTTGCAGCAGTATCTCAGTATCTATCGGCTCGCTTGACAGACGGAAGCGGTCCTCCTCTCGCTCTCTCTGTCTGGCTCTTGATCTGTCCATCGTCTCTAAACGTGCAGGTGAATATAACGCTTGGTAATGGAGACAGCCGTGGACCGCAGCTCTTGGTTTTCTTCCTGCCGGTGACACACAAACTAACCGGGCGAATAAGCCGTCAAAGGAGAAAATACCGGGCTTCAACGGAAAACGGCGCCGCGGCTGTTCATCACAGTGACGCTTGCTAGTGTGTCTTCTTCTCCTTCTTCATCCTTATCTTTTCTATCTGCGCGTCTTCAGAAACAGATGTCCAGCTCGGGAAGTTACGGACGAAACACGGATAAATCAACCAAGTCGTGTTCTCCAATTTCCAAGAGGCGCTCTCACTCGAAGGTAAATCGGCTCCACGGAGAAGCAAAACTGTTGAATTGCTGTGGTTGATGTTTGTGTAGCAAGCAACGTATTGCCCACCGTGTGGATGTGTGTTTTACATTTTAAGTCCGAGTGAAGATTTCGTTCAAAGTGGGTGGGAAGGTGACTCATACTGAATTCAAAAGCTGTTTTGGAGTCAGTGTTTACGCTGCGCTTTTGCGGGGTTAAAAGACACGCAGGCTATAGCCTATTTCTTGACAATTTCACAGGCACTGTCACAGGACGTCGGGTTTGCCGGTGTGTATGTGGTTAAACATAACAACAGTGGGCGAGCTGTCTGTGTGATGTTCTGATGTGTGTCTGAAATGATGCAGCTCCTCCTCCACGGTTTTCTCAGCAATATTATTTTTGACAGGTAAATGTATGCGTAATAGAGGTTTGGAGTCTTGTGTGTTATTGGCCAAATGACACTGTGACTTGTCAGATCAGGTTAATAAGATGTTCATCACAGACTGCAGGGTTGGTTCCCTGCCCCCTGTATGTAAATGAAGGACATAATTTAGGAGTAGAAAGTAGTCAAATAGGAGTTTGAAAGCTTTTGTGCCAAAATAGCAAGAAAACAGACGTGATATGGTGCCTTGAGTTTACCAGTGTATTCTTACAAGTAGTATTTGTTGACAGAATAAAAGACATCCTGTCCTCCAAAGATTTGAGGAATCCGAGCTTGCTCTCCACCACAATGTCAGGTGGCCCAAAGGAACCCGAAGACTTGTTATGTCGCCTCTGTTCACTGTTGAACATCAAGAGGAATCATTCTGTTGGTTAAAAACACTCCAGCACAGACACTCTTTAGAGGAATGAATCAAGTAGGTTTTTTCTTTCCTCTTTTTGTTGCTCTGAGAATTGTGACAAGCCGAGCTGCCACGTGTTTTATGGGGGAGGATGAAAAACATTGTATTAAGTGGAGGATTAGTTTTCTGCAAATAATGATTAATTTGGGTGTCTTGCAAGTGACAATAAATGAGAAATGGCTGCCATGTGGCCACTGGAGCACCCTTCTATGTAGTCCATTTCCAGAGATGATGATTTAGCTCAGACTACCAGTCCCATACGTACAAGGTCAGTTAATCTACAAACTCAAATGAATCACCCAAGCAGCTCTGTCCACTCAGCAGTCACTCACGTCACCCACAGCATGTATGAGCAGGGCAAGCTCAAAAATATCGAGGATAGAGAGGATGTTTCCAGAAAAAAAAAAGATACTGTGATGAACATAAATGGACTGATATGAATGATAAGAAGAATATGTCTGTCTCTATTTGGCATTTTAAATGACGCAACACCATTAGTTGATCCAGATCCAGCTGTGTTCAGCCTGGGATACTAATCAAGATAAATCAATAGTATTTTTCCCAACAGTTTAATGAAATTAAATCCAGTGTGGCTCTACAGTAGATGACATGAGACAAGTTGTAATCACTTGATGTACTACAACATGTGTGGATCCTTTAATAGGTTGCGGTGTCTTTCATTCCATCAAATTAACAATGGATTTAGGTCTAGCTACCCTTTTAGCACAGCTTTTTGAGTGACCTGAAAAGCAGCCTAACTGCTGCGTTAGTGGCCTCAATTTGCTTTGGCTACAAAAAAAAAATTATGAAACAAACTAGCAGGCTATGCTAACTCATAGCCATTTATGTCCATCTTCCCTCTCTGGCTCTTTCACTCTCTCATCCACTTTCACACACTCTACCTCTCTCTCCGTCCTGCTAGTATGCACTCACTCAAACCGTGTCTCATCGCATCTCGTCACTCACAGCGGCACTCTGCCCTCTCTGCTTGTCTTTGTCACACACGCACATGGGCACACACAAAAAAGAAGCGCACCAGCCCACAGCCATGTTGGATATTATTTGATCAAATCTGTGATCTTTGCACTTAACTCTCATCTGCATCATCTTGTTTCACAATTTGATTGTTTGTGTTTATTTTATTGCTTCATTTGTTGACAATCTGCACTTCTTGAGTTGTTGTTTTCTACTGTACATGATGACCTCTTTGACCTTAGAACAAGGTTATCTGTTTGTTTAAAGGGCGGGTCCATCGATGTTTATTCCCTGGTTTTTCAAATGGAAACATCCACTGCAAACAAAGCAGTGACGGCCAAAGTAAGCTAATAAATAAGGTTATTAATAATGAGAACGCTAGCTGACTCAACGATAGCTGTGCTAAGTTTGGAAATAACTGAAAGGGTTAGTTCTTATTTTTTGAAGTGGGGTTGTATGTACCCTTCTGTTCTGCAATGTAAAGTTACTGTTTTTGTCAAGGGAGTCTGTAGGCTTTGAAGAGAGAGAGATAACGGTTTCAGTTCCCCATCGGAAAGGGCTGTATGACGGCAAGTTAAAGTGGCTGTGGACGGGAGCAGCAGAATAACGTATTTAGGAAACCTAAAAAAGGCCCAACCTAAAAAACATCACAATCAGTTAAAAAGTTTAAGCTATATTTATTATATTTTCACCACTTTAACTTGCCATTAGATAACCCTTTCCAACAGGGAACTGAAAATCAATTTTCATGTTCAGATTTGAGTATGTATAAGGAAGACTGCTGGGAAGCTACAGAATTATATAAAAACCTAAAAAACAACAACAACTAATGGACCCGCCCTGATGTATGTTACGAATGGCTGCATTTCAAGTGACATATTTCATGGACAAAAAGAAAAAGGACCAGAATATAATGCCCAAACCCCGGCGATATTCCAAGGGCAGGTCATTTCTGTTTTCTCTGTGCAGTGGCTTCGTTTTAGACGGATGGTATATTGCAGAGGGACATGTATAATGTATAGAGCAGTCCTGTATTAAATATCTGCAGAGTCGGAGGTGTGTATTCCACTGCTCAGTCGGAGGGGCTAGATTACACCATATTGCATCAATGAAGGGATGAAGGCAATATGGGGAAATGGGAAAAAAATCTTTTCCCTCTTGTGTTTCTGCAGAGAGTGTGCCATGGTGTTGTGAGTTTTTGGAGTGTGTGGGCTCAGTCATAATTAATATTTAATTGGATGCTTTAATGTTGCTGCAGTAACTATGACTTATAATGTTGTCGTCTTATAGAAAAGGTTAAAGAGAAAAAGTTGATGTCACAGGTGCTGAAGTTCAAGGAAAAAACATAAAAGGAAGTCTATGATCGTGTATCAACAGACTGAAGCTGCAGAAACGGATAAAGTAGCAGAAATCTATATTTAAATGGCCTCACTAGAGAGATAAGATGTCGTCATTCCCCACAGTTGGAAACTGTGTCTGCAGAAGAAACCAAATCTTTCATATCTCTGTGTCCTTTTTCTACTTGTTCTTTATGAAGCTTTTTAGAAATAGATCACAGCTTTGCATCTATTTAAAATATTTTTATAGATTGTTTTAGAGGAAGAGCTTGCTCTTGTTTTTGATAGGGCAATGACAATGGCAATTTTATTCATAAATTCATCTACAAAGTGTTTTACATTTAAAGAGAAAATATTGAAATATAGGCATAAACATAAGAACATGAGCAACATAAGCAACATGAGAATAAGAAGAGTATAATAATAGTTTCATACACAAGCGTACACGCAACCAGACAGCAATAAAACCTCCAAATTATCAACACAATCAAATAGTAAACCGCTGCACATCACATAGCTGCATGTAGCCAACTGCATATGAATAAAGACACACACACACACACACACACACACACACACACACACACACACACACACACACAGAGATTAATTAACCGTCAGACTGGGAGAATAGGAATTCTTTGAGTTTGCTTTTTAATGTGGACACAGTTGTGATAGACCTCAAGTCCAGACCACAATAACTAAACGAACCCTCACTTGACTTGGATCCAACTCTGGGT